>CAJVQX010000003.1:2333542-2843032 GCA_911387935.1 Dolichovespula saxonica | reverse complement strand
TGTTTTTTTATTGATATTGTAATTGTAGCTGTTATAGTTATAATTATCGTTATTGTCATCGTTATTGTTATTTTTATAGTTACTGATATCCATATTTTTATTGTTATTGATATTGTAATTGTAGTTGTTAAAGTTATTATTTTCGTTATTGTCATCGTTATTGTTAATGTTAATGTTATTGTAATTATTATTGTTATTGTTTTTGATATATTAATTGTAGCTATTAAAGTCATTGTTTTCGTTATTTTCATCGTTTTAGATATTGTTATGGTTATTGATATTCATACTGTTATAGTTATTGATATTGAAATTGTAGTTGTTAAAGTTATTATTATAGTTATTGTCACCGTTATTGTTATTGTCATGGTTATTGATATTCATATTGTTATTGTTATTGATATTGTAATTGTAGCAATTAAAGTCATTATTTACGTTATTGTCATCTTTATTGTTATTGTTATAGTTATTTATATTCATATTGTTTTTTTATTGATATTGTAATTGAAGCTGTTAAAGTTATAATTATCGTTATTGTCATCGTTATTGTTAATGTTAATGTTATTGTAATTATTATTGTTATTGTTATTGATATATTAATTGTAGCTATTAAAGTCATTATTTCCGTTATTTTCATCGTTTTAGATATTGTTATGGTTATTGATATTCATACAGTTAAGGTTATTGATATTGTAATTGTAGCTATTAAAGTCATTATTTTCGTTATTGTCATCTTTATTGTCAATGTTAATGTTATTGTAATTATTATTGTTATTGTTCTTGGTATTGTATTCGTACTTGATAATATTAATTTTATCGTTATTGTCAACGTTATTGTTATTGTTATAGTTATTGTTATTCATATTGTTTTTTTATTGATATTGTAATTGTAGTTGTTAAAGTTATTATTTTCGTTATTGTCATCGTTATTGATAATGTTAATGTTATTGTAATTATTATTGTTATTGTTATTGATATATTAATTGTAGCTATTAAAGTCATTACTTTCGTTATTTTCATCGTTTTAGATATTGTTATTGTTATTGATATTGTATTTGTAGTTGTTAAAGTTATTATTATCGTTATTGTCATCGTTATTGTTAATGTTAATGTTATTGTAATTATTATTGTTATTGTTATTGATATTGTAATTGTAGTTGTTAAAGTTATTATTATCGTTATTGTCACCGTTATTGTTATTGTAATGGTTATTGATATTCATATTGTTTTTGTTATTGATATTGTAATTGTAGCTTTAAAAGTTATAATTATCGTTATTGTTATCGTTATTGTTATTTTTATAGTTACTGATATTCATATTGTTATTGTTATTGATATTGTATTTGTAGTTGTTAAAGTTATTACTATCGTTATTGTCATCTTTATTGTTAAAGTTAATGTTATTGTAATTATTATTGTCATTGTAATTGATATATTAATTGTAGCTATTAAAGTCATTATTTTCGTTATTCTCATCGTTTTAGATATTGTTATGGTTATTGATATTCATATTGTTATTGTTATTGATATGGTAATTATAGCTATTAACGCCATTATTTTCGTTATTGTCGTCATTATTGTTATTGTTATAGTTATTGATATTCATATTGTTATTGTTATTGATATTGTAATTGTAGTTGTTAAAGTAATTATTATAGTTATTGTCATCGTTATTGTTATTTTTATAGTTACTGATATTCATATTTTTATTGTTATTGATATTGTAATTGTAGTGTTTAAAGTTATTATTATCGTTATTGTTATCTTTATTGTCAATGTTAATGTTCTTGTAATTATTATTGTTATTGTTCTAGGTATTGTATTTGTACTTGATAATATTAATTTTATCGTTATTGTCATCGTTATTGTTATTTTTATGGTTATTGATATTCATATTTTTATTGTTATTGATATTGTAATTGTAGTTGTTAAAGTTATTATTTTCGTTATTGTCATCGTTATTGATAATGTTAATGTTATTGTAATTATTATTGTTATTGTTATTGATATTGTAATTGTAGTTGTTAAAGTTATTATTATCGTTATTGTCACCGTTATTGTTATTGTCATGGTTATTGATATTCATATTGTTTTTGTTATTGATATTGTAATTGTAGCTGTAAAAGTTATAATTATCGTTATTGTCATCGTTATTGTTATTTTTATAGTTACTGATATTCATATTGTTATTGTTATTGATAATGTAATTGTAGTTGTTAAAGTTATTATTATCGTTATTGTCATCGTTATTGTTAATGTTAATGTTATTGTAATTATTACTGTTATTGTTATTAATATATTAATTGTAGCTATTAAAGTCATTATTTTCGTTATTCTCATCGTTTTAGATATTGTTATGGTTATTGATATTCATATTGTTATTGTTATTGATATTGTAATTGTAGCTATTAGCGCAATTATTTTCGTTATTGTATTCTTTATTGTTATTGTTATAGTTATTGATATTCATATTGTTATTGTTATTGATATTGTAATTGTAGTTGTTAAAGTAATTATTATAGTTATTGTCATCGTTATTGTTATTTTTATAGTTACTGATATTCATATTTTTAATGATATTGATATTGTAATTGTAGCTATTAAAGTCATTATTTTCGTTATTGTCATCTTTAATGTTATTGTTATAGTTACTGATATTCATATGTTTATTGTTATTGATATTGTAATTGTAGTTGTTAAAGTTATTATTATCGTTATTGTCATCGTTATTGTTAATGTTAATGTTATTGTAATTATTATTGTTATTGTTATTGATATATTAATTGTAGCTATTGAAGTCATTATTTTCGTTATTTTCATCGTTTTAGATATTGTTATGGTTATTGATATTCATACTGTTATAGTTATCGATATTGTAATTGTAGTGTTTAAAGTCATTATTATCGTTATTGTCATCTTTATTGTCAATGTTAATGTTATTGTAATTATTATTGTTATTGTTCTTGGCATTGTATTTGTACTTGATAATATTAATTTTATCGTTATTGTCATCGTTATTGTTATTTTTATGGTTATTGATATTCATATTGTTATTGTTATTGATATTGTAATTGTAGTTGTTAAAGTTATTAATATCGTTATTGTCATCGTTATTGTTAATGTTAATGTTATTGTAATTATTATTGTTATTGTTAATGATATATTAATTGTAGCTATTAAAGTCATTATTTTCGTTATTTCCATCCTTTTAGATATTGCCATGGTTATTGATATACATACTGTTATAGTTATTGATATTGTAATTGTAGCTATTAAAGTCATTATTTTCGTTATTGTCATCTTTAATGTTATTGTTATAGTTACTGATATTCATATTTTTATTGTTATTGATATTGTAATTGTAGTTGTTAAAGTTATTATTATCGTTATTGTCATCGTTATTGTTAATGTTAATGTTATTGTAATTATTATTGTTATTGTTATTGATATATTAATTGTAGCTATTAAAGTCATTATTTTCGTTATTTTCATCGTTTTAGATATTGTTATGGTTATTGATATTCATACTGTTATAGTTATCGATATTGTAATTGTAGTGTTTAAAGTCATTATTATCGTTATTGTCATCTTTATTGTCAATGTTAATGTTATTGTAATTATTATTGTTATTGTTCTTGGTATTGTATTTGTACTTGATAATATTAATTTTATCGTTATTGTCATCGTTATTGTTATTTTTATGGTTATTGATATTCATATTGTTATTGTTATTGATATTGTAATTGTAGTTGTTAAAGTTATTATTATCGTTATTGTCATCGTTATTGTTAATGTTAATGTTATTGTAATTATTATTGTTATTGTTATTGATATATTAATTGTAGCTATTAAAGTCATTATTTTCGTTATTTTCATCGTTTTAGATATTGTTATGGTTATTGATATTCATACTGTTATAGTTATCGATATTGTAATTGTAGTGTTTAAAGTCATTATTATCGTTATTGTCATCTTTATTGTCAATGTTAATGTTATTGTAATTATTATTGTTATTGTTCTTGGTATTGTATTTGTACTTGATAATATTAATTTTATCGTTATTGTCATCGTTATTGTTATTGTCATGGTTATTGATATTCATATTGTTTTTGTTATTGATATTGTAATTGTAGCTATTAAAGTCATTATTTTCGTTATTGTCATCGTTATTGTTATTTTTATGGTTATTGATATTCATATTTTTATTGTTATTGATATTGTAATTGTAGTTGTTAAAGTTATTATTTTCGTTATTGTCATCGTTATTGTTAATGTTAATGTTATTGTAATTATTATTGTTATTGTTATTGATATATTAATTGTAGCTATTAAAGTCATTATTTTCGTTATTTTCATCGTTTTAGATATTGTTATGGTTATTGATATTCATATTGTTATTGTTATTGATATTGTAATTGTAGCAATTAAAGTCATTAATTTCGTTATTGTCAACTTTATTGTTATTGTTATAGTTATTGTTATTCATATTGTTTTTTTATTGATATTGTAATTGTAGCTGTTATAGTTATAATTATCGTTATTGTCATCGTTATTGTTATTTTTATAGTTACTGATATCCATATTTTTATTGTTATTGATATTGTAATCGTAGCTGTTATAGTTATAATTATCGTTATTGTCATCGTTATTGTTAATGTTAATGTTATTGTAATTATTATTGTTATTGTTATTGATATATTAATTGTAGCTATTAAAGTCATTATTTTCGTTATTTTCATCGTTTTAGATATTGTTATGGTTATTGATATACATACTGTTATAGTTATTGATATTGTAATTGTAGCTATTAAAGTCATTATTTTCGTTATTGTCATCTTTAATGTTATTGTTATAGTTACTGATATTCATATTTTTATAGTTATTGATATTGTAAATGTAGTTGTTAAAGTTATTATTATCGTTATTGTCACCGTTATTGTTATTGTCATGGTTATTGTTATTTTTATGGATATTGATATTCATATTGTTATTGTAATTGATATTGTAATTGTAGTTGTTAAAGTTATTATTATCGTTATTGTCATCGTTATTGTTAATGTTAATGTTATTGTAATTATTATTGTTATTGTTATTGATATATTAATTGTAGCTATTAAAGTCATTATTTTCGTTATTTTCATCGTTTTAGATATTGTTATGGTTATTGATATTGTTACGTCACCCGACGTACGGACTTATAAAATATATAAAGAGATATTCCTCGTGCCCGCTATATAGGGAGTCTTTTATTAAATCATGTATTACTCATAGTATAGTTGATATCATTTATTAACAATATTATAATTTACACATTCGTGCCCGACATGAAGGGAGTAACTTTTACAACACTAACAAATATTATATTTACACTGGGGAACACCTTACGATTAGAACATGCATATATAATAATTAGCTATAAATAATAGATACATAATAATCGATACGTATTTAACACACACATTTATAATATACGCGAAGTCCTAACAAGCGCCTTTAAGTCACCAAAAGTCCTAACAAGAGACTGAAAGTAAACGCCGACTAGCCGGTCCTTCGCCCACACATGGCCACCACGTGCGCCTTAGGGAAAGCACGCGGCCACCAGGCACTTACGGCACCTCTCCACAAGTGGTCATCACGCGCGTCTGCAGAACGGACTCAGAATTCCGAAGTTACAAGATACATGGCACAGCTAACACACACACGGGCCTAGACCAACACACACACGCGGAATTCAGCTGACGCCAAGCAAAGTAACGCCAAGACGCTCATCCCTACCACCGCTAGTACGCGCTTCAGCCCAACGCGCACAGGACCATCGCACGCTACCCCACCACCGCCAACAAGGACGAGAGAAGGGAAGACGGCAGCCAATCACCATCCTTTTAGAGCCAAGCCGCCGCCGCTTCGCTACGAGCCGCCGCCGCTTCGCCACGAGCCGCCGCCGCTAAGATTCAGTATATAAGGAGCTGCAGAGCAGCACACGACGGATTTTTTCGACTACAGATTTTCTACGAATCACTTCGACGGACGTTTCGAACAATAATCGCGGGAGAGTCTTTTACGCTGTATCAATTCTATTCATATTATAATTTAAACTTAGAATAAATTAGAATTAGTAGAAGTCTGTGTTTCATTAGTCGGGACCCCGGTCACTACGCATTCGCGACTCGTATCATCTACGTGTTCCTGAACCAACGTGTGGTCGACAAGCTCTTCATCTCTCTCCGCATTTTCCAACCTTTTATCCTAGAACTATCGGGGCGTACGAATCGCCCGGGTTCACTCTTTCCAAGTCTTAGAACTATCGGGGCGTACGAATCGCCCGGGTTCATACTCCTAAATCATAGAACTATCGGGGCGTACGAATCGCCCGGGTTCATTCTTCATAAAAGGTCCCGTTGCATCCTATAGAATACGTATGCCGAAAACACGTCGGGGCGGACGCAAACATAGTCTCCGGCGTCTACTCGCGAACTATTATAGCGGTACAAACCATCTGGCTAACTTGGGCATCGACCCGTCGGCCTGCAGACCTAGGATCATCGAGGACACCACACTCTGCCATCCCAGGCCCGATACTCAGCAGGACCTGAGGTCTCCATCTTGCAGAGTTACTGAATATCGGCTCGTACCGATCAACTGCCCGGAGTGTACCTTCGTTGCCGGACAGCTGCCACCGAGCGACCCGCGAACAGCTCGCTATTTAGAATTGTACGGAGAGAAGCATTAAAGGTAAGTGAATCATCCTTATCAAAGACATAATCTATCGTTAAGCCCGTCCCGTGCCACGAACTACGCGTAGTAGGCAACGGCCGAATTGGGCAAATATCCCATTGAAGCAGGAGCTCCTTGAAGGAAAGAGCATAGTTCTTTTTTTTAAGGCCCGTGCCGAGTGGGACGTAACATAAAATTGGTGACAGCGGTGGGATAGAAACGATACATTATGTCTACTGAAAGGAGCGAACGTATTGAAACACGCAGCATGGCTGCGCGTCAACCTGATGAAGTTATGATCGATGAAGTACGACTACGAATGACTAAATTAGACGCGGCCGAACGGGCCCTCCTTGAACGCGAACGCGTCATTCGAGAACGCGAACAAGAACTTCGCGATCACGCGCAGCGTCTTAACGCTGCAAAATCAGAAGAGGCAGACCCTCTCACGTTCTTGATGAGGGAGATTTTGGCGCTCAGGACGGAGAGCCAACATCACCTTCCTAATCATCAAATTAATGAAGCTTTCGCGTCTATACCACGATACGATGGGAAAAATATGCCTCTATCCTCATTTATTAGAGCTTGTAAACGCGCGCGACAAATGATTCCCGCGTACCCGGAAGATTTGTTTACTCAAGCCGCGATACGGAAGCTCCAAGATTCGGCACACATTGCGATAGATAGACATAATCCGAAAACGATGTTCGAGTTGTATAGTCGACTCCGACAGACATTGGGCACATACCATTCTTTAGATTATTACCGGACAGAATTAAGAAACGTACTCATGTCGGAGAACGAACAGATTATCGATTACATTGGCCGTGTACAGGATTTATACGAGGGTCTTCTCGATGAAGAAAGGTTTTGGGGAGAAATCACGGATAGCAAGAAACGAGAAATAGATGAATTGGCATTAAAAAGCTTTTGTTCTGGGTTACCGATGGATTACCATCCCTACTTAAACGCGTTACGTTGCCGAGACTTAGGCGATGCATATGACAAAGCAATCCAATTACACTCGTCAATACAACACGAATGGGATAGAAGAGGATTAGTAAGGCCGCGACCACAATATAAGGCAAAAACATACCAAGAAAAACCTATGGATTATTATTACTTTGAATCTAAAAGAAACAATAGACCAAATATCCGACCTACTAGAACTCCTCCAGACCCAGATTCGTGTTCGTATTGTAAGAGAATTGGTCATACACAAACCCAATGTTACAAGAAATCGCGTGACCAGCAACGCCGGTCACAGACACAAGTTCATGGGCCTTATACTCCACCTCCCGGAAATTCCCGTCATTCCTCTCCATCCTCTCACTACTCTCCTTCCTCACCACGAGACCAAAAGCATAAGAAAGAATGCTCGTATTGCAAAAATATCGGTCATACAATAGAAGAATGCCGAAAGAAAAGATGGAGAGAATCTCAGTCGGGAAACGAACCAACGTCTCTGAGGAAAGGCGCATCCGCAGAGACCGCGCCAGGGCGCCCGGTGAGAACGATAACAAAAGAAGAGAAGCCAATCGTGTCTACGTCCTCCAACTAAAGGAAGAAGCTACCTCCCCATCTATCGTCCTTTCCTCTGACGACCTAGCTAAAGAGACGGAGTTCCTAGTTGATACGGGTTCGGAACTCAACATATTAAAAATAAAAATGGCAAACGGGGATATAATATGCAACGAAAACGACAAAGTCAGACTGAGCGGTATCACCGACGAAACCGTTACCACGTACGGTTCGGTAACCATACGAATTCACGGATATCCGCTTAAATTCCAATTAGTACCAAATTCCTTTCCTATCCCCTACGACGGTATTTTGGGTTCCGACTTCTTTCAAAAAACAGCCAAAATTGATTATGAAAGAGAGTCTATAGAGTGGCACGGAATAGTTATGCCCTTTGTTCAATCAAAGGAGATAACCATTCCGGGGCGAACGAGCAATGTCTGTAAAATAAAGATAAGAAATAGCGATTTAGAAACGGGATATTTGCCGCGTTTGAATTTCGGAGAAGGAATTTATGCCGGAGAAGCAGTGGTGTCAAATAACCACGGCGAAGCATATATCAAAATAATTAACACCAACGATACGGACGTCAACATAAAACCTCCGTCTGTAACCCTAGAAGAGTTCGAGATAAATAATACCGAACTCTTATCGCATTCAGAGGAAATCACGTCTCAAGTGCCTCGACTCGAATCGAAAGACGATGACATAAGCAGTCTAATAAACAATTCTCCGAAACTCGAACAGGAAACCGAGACCCAACATACCGTCCTCCCTACTCACATTACCCCTTCCAAATCCTGCAAACACATAAACAAGACAGACGAACGTTACGCACTAGCCCTACAGAATATTAATTTGGACGAACTGAACGATGAAGAGAAATCCGTAGCAAAAGATATGATCAGAGAATCCATAGATTTATTTCATTTACCGGGCGACAGACTGACGTACTCCGACACCGTAACACACAAGATAGAGACAGTGGACTCTATTCCAGTGAATGTCCGACAGTACCGCTTCCCGCCCATTCATAAGGAAGAGATAAACAAACAGATAGGAGAACTTCTAGAAAACAACGTGATCAAATCATCTACGTCCCCGTACAATTCTCCACTATGGATAGTTCCGAAGAAACCGGACGCAAAAGGGAATAAAAGATGGAGATTAGTCATCGACTACCGGATGTTAAACGAAAAAACTATTAAAGACAGTTATCCACTGCCGAACATAACGGAAATATTAGATCAACTAGGAAGCGCGAAATATTTTAGTACGTTCGATCTCGCATCGGGCTTCCATCAAATCGGCATGGATAAAGAAGACGCGCCGAAAACGGCTTTCTCCACGCCATTCGGGCATTATGAATTTAAACGTATGCCCTTTGGTCTCAAAAACGCTCCTTCCACCTTCCAACGCTTGATGAACAATGTCCTGACCGGATTGCAAGGTAATGAATTATTCGTTTACCTAGACGACATAGTCATATACTCCAGCTCGCTACGAGAGCATCTTTTGAAATACCGGAAATTATGTGCGCGTCTCCGTGACGCCAATCTAAAACTACAGCCCGAGAAATGCAATCTTCTCAGGAAGGAGGTTGTATATCTCGGACATATCATTAGCGCGGATGGAGTGAAACCAGACCCAGGAAAAATAGAGGCAGTCAAGAACTTCCCGACGCCAAAGAATGCAAAGAACATAAAACAATTCCTGGGACTGGCAGGCTATTATCGACGCTTCATACCAAATTTCTCAGGTACAAGTAAACCGCTGACGAATCTCTTAAAGAAAGACGTACCGTTTAAGTGGGAGGACGCTCAAAACAAGGCATTCAAAACTTTAACAAGCCTTTTGTGTGAACAACCGCTCTTGCAATTCCCTGATTTTACCAAACCTTTCCTAGTAACTACCGACGCATCAAATTACGCGATCGGGGGAATTCTCAGTCAGGGAGAAGTCGGTAAAGATCTGCCCATAGCTTACACGTCAAGAATCTTAAATCAAGCGGAACAAAATTATTCGACAATAGAGAAAGAGCTGCTTGCCATTATATACGCCGTTAATTACTTCCGACCTTATCTATACGGTCGTAAATTCAGTTTAATCACCGACCACCGTCCGTTAGTGTGGTTAAATTCTGTGAAAGACCCGACGTCTCGGCTTATCAGATGGCGACTCAAACTCGCCGAGTATGAATACGATATTGTTTATAAAGCCGGTAAACGAAACGTCAATGCCGACGCGCTATCGCGTAACCCTATCGAGGTGAGTAAACAGATCCTTCCGATAGCAGGGACCAGCTCGAGTGACGACGAAATATTCTCGTCGCTCGCTAAGAGACGTCGCACGCAAGAAATATCAAAACCTGAGACCGCACTTGAAACGGAAACACCTAACATAAACATAAACATAAACGAACAGACGAACGATACAGACGAAACGAACGACGACGAACTGGATCTATCACGTTACGAAGGTAATATTATAGAAATAAAAGACAGGATAACAATGCACAAAGGACACATAGCATTTTTTGTAACAAAGACCGGAACCCCTATTGACAAAGGAGCCAAAGAACTTGCCGACAATAAAAGACTACCAAACATTACCGACGTAACGCTTGGTAGAGTAAAGATTACAAAACGGGACAATAGATACCTCATCGCGTTACCCGTCCAGGAGAGAACATCCGTCTCTATTCAATTAGAAATTTTAGACGAAGTATTACATTCTCTTTTGGACGCGGCAATTGAATTAAACTTAAAGACAATAGCTATTTCAAGGGATAATATTGCAGACGTATCATGGATAAACATTAAACGCAAGATAAGTTCGATCTTCGCGGGCCACGAAACTAAAATTATTATACTAAAGCATGAAATCATAATACCCAGGGAGATCGAACGCGTCCAAATTATCCATGACAATCACGCTACTCCTGTGGGAGGTCACAAAGGAGTCACTAAGACATATTGGCGTATAAAACAACGGTACTACTGGCCTAACCTTAAACCCGATATACAAAACTTTATCCAAAACTGCCGCAGCTGCCAGACCAAGAAGCTTGTTCGACAAAAAACCAGACAACCGATGACCCTTACCGACACGCCGGGAAGGGCCTTCGACAAAGTTTCGATGGATATAGTAGGACCGATGCCTACCAGTAAACAAGGCAATAATTATATCCTAACAATACAAGATCTCCTTACCAAATATTCTATAGCGGTACCACTACAACAAGCTTCTTCGGTCGAAGTAGCTGATGCATTTATAAAAAATTTAATATGTAAATACGGCAGCCCGAAAGGGATACTAACTGATCAAGGTACTGCTTTCTTATCAGAATTGATGAAAGCAGTGGCCAAGAAATTTAGAATAGAAACATACCAAACCACCGCTTATCGACCGCAATCCAACGGATCAATAGAACGCTCACACCACGTGTTAGCAGAATTTTTGAAACACTTTATAAAGGATAATTCTGAATGGGACGATTGGGTCGATATAGCGATGTTTTCTTATAATACAAGTATACATGAAGGTACACAATACACTCCACACGAATTAATCTTTGGCCAGTTAGCGAAAACTCCGAACGATAGCACACTTAACGACTTAAAGGACGAAACTTACGCATCGTACTTGGCTGAATTGACGGAACAATTACAGAAATCGCAGGAGGCCGCCAAAGAGAACCTCGAACGCGCGAAAATAAAATCTAAAAATTATTACGATAAAAAACAGAGGGTGGTGAGCTTCTCGACGGGCGACTCCGTGTACCTCCTAAAGGGAAAAATCAAAGGCAAGTTAGACAGCCAGTACGAGGGACCATATAAAATTGTACAAATTCTTAATAATAGCAATGTAAAAATAGAAACGCCAAAAGGCCTCTCTGTCGTTCATACGGACAGACTCAAATTAAATAAGGCTAGAAAATAAGTTAAAGCCTACGTCTAGGACTCTACCTTACCGACTAACGGTTGCCACGGCGCAGCATGGCGCCACAGTAGTTCTCAGAGTCCGGGACGACGGTCGATAAGGTGTCTCCCCTCCATTTTCATTATAATATAAGTCACTCCAGTCCGAGCAGAGCGTCAATTGTCCATAAAGAAGCAAAAGCATCGAAGCTAAAGAAGAAACCTCGAATCATAATGAAGAAATTATCATTCGTTATACTACTTACAATAGTAGGAACTACGCAGAGCCTAACCGGATACGACTGTGCCGGTTCCTCACTCAACGTGACTACATTCTCGTTGCTGGACGTCTCTGAATGCGAGACGCCGAATCTCCAACCAACAAGCCAAGAACTATACATCCAATTACTACAAGTGTCTGAATACCACCCAATAAATGTAATACAATGCAAAGTGAGGATCGATAGGACCATCTATCACTGCGGAATGTACTCGCACGTTTCAATCGTACACAATGGCCGACGCGAATACATTCATCCGCTCACCCAACGCCTATGCGAACAAGCGCAAGTCACCGGAAGCCTATCTCTGGGCCCTAACAGCCTCATAACGGGACTTAAGAGAAACAGCACGCACCTTCACAGCCTGACCATAAGTGGATCCGTCGGTACAGACGGAGCCTGCAAGGGCTCGCAATATAGCGACCCCTATGGTACCTGGGACGACGTCGTTGTACAGGCCTCGGTAGAAGTCACCTTGAAAGACTACTATGCAGCCGCCTCCATCAAAGCAGACCAGATACATCTGCAATCGGGTACCATCTGCGCTTACACAGCCGAAAATTGTCAAGACGAAGGAGGAGCCGAAAACTTTTGGGAAACTCTACCTTCGGATAGTTGCGGATTCAATGAATACGACGTTTTGTACGAAGGCCTCGCAACAAAACTCACAACTAAAGGACCAGTAAAAGGACCAGTCCTATACACAGTTACGTCCAAGGATGTCACCTTCGCACTTACAAAAACAGAAGAATTTACACTGTGCGGATATACGATCATCCGTACCGAACATCCGAAACTTTTCATATTGGAAACCTCTCCTGGAAGAATCTTCAAAGCTAAGACAAAAACCCCTGTAGAAAATTTAGACATCTTCGCATATATAAATTCTAAATTCATATACGTCGAACGCCATTTAAAAACACAACTTACTGAATTATATATAGACATAACCCGCCAGAAATGTGCGCTCGAGAGACAAATTTTGAAGAACGCTTTATCCTTAGCAAACTTGTCTCCTGATGAAACCGCATATTCCTTCATGAAAGAACCAGGTTATATGGCAGTGATAGCGGGAGAAGTAATACACTTGATTAAATGTACGCCGGTGGAAATAAAAGTACGCTCTACGGAAAACTGCTACAAAAGCCTACCAATAACTTACCGCAATCAGTCTTGCTTCCTAACACCAAAAACCCATATCATCACACAAGAAGCAGCAATGGCGGATTGCAACGAGCTACTACCAGCAATGTACCTACTACATGGATCATGGTACAGAATAACACCGAAACCCGTTGAAAGCGTACCACCGCCGACGATTCAGCCATTAACAAAACCACAATGGAAATACATCAGCCCGCAACATTTGGCAACGAGCGGAATCTACTCCAACGAAGATCTAAATAAACTACGTTCGCATATCATGGAACCTGCGGAAAAACCCGCTGTTTTGAACACACTATTACGTGGAGTCAGCGGACAACACATACCAAAAGGACAGATCTCGCTATACAACCTTATGGACGAAGAAGCATTAGACAAAATAGCGACCAGCACAGGCCAACGACTATGGGGAGCGTTCGTGACATTCGGATCAGCAAGCGCCGGAGTCATAGCGATACTCATGATCCTCCGATTGATAAAATATGTAGCAGACACCGTCATCCACGGCTATGCACTACATAGCATCTATGGTTGGAGTATTCATTTAGTAGGAGCACTTTGGGGCTCACTTACACACCTTTTGCTCCACCTCGCTAAGTCACCAACGGAAGAGAAGGTGGAGAGCGAACAAAAACCGCCAGAAGATGCTGACGCGATAGAACCACCTACGACAGGACAGAAAGAAGCCGTAAACACTTTCCCTTCAATTAGTAAGTACTTACAAGAAGAATCAGCCTTCAAAATGCACGTATAACTACGTACATTTTATTATAAGGGGGGAAGTGTTACGTCACCCGACGTACGGACTTATAAAATATATAAAGAGATATTCCTCGTGCCCGCTATATAGGGAGTCTTTTATTAAATCATGTATTACTCATAGTATAGTTGATATCATTTATTAACAATATTATAATTTACACATTCGTGCCCGACATGAAGGGAGTAACTTTTACAACACTAACAAATATTATATTTACACTGGGGAACACCTTACGATTAGAACATGCATATATAATAATTAGCTATAAATAATAGATACATAATAATCGATACGTATTTAACACACACATTTATAATATACGCGAAGTCCTAACAAGCGCCTTTAAGTCACCAAAAGTCCTAACAAGAGACTGAAAGTAAACGCCGACTAGCCGGTCCTTCGCCCACACATGGCCACCACGTGCGCCTTAGGGAAAGCACGCGGCCACCAGGCACTTACGGCACCTCTCCACAAGTGGTCATCACGCGCGTCTGCAGAACGGACTCAGAATTCCGAAGTTACAAGATACATGGCACAGCTAACACACACACGGGCCTAGACCAACACACACACGCGGAATTCAGCTGACGCCAAGCAAAGTAACGCCAAGACGCTCATCCCTACCACCGCTAGTACGCGCTTCAGCCCAACGCGCACAGGACCATCGCACGCTACCCCACCACCGCCAACAAGGACGAGAGAAGGGAAGACGGCAGCCAATCACCATCCTTTTAGAGCCAAGCCGCCGCCGCTTCGCTACGAGCCGCCGCCGCTTCGCCACGAGCCGCCGCCGCTAAGATTCAGTATATAAGGAGCTGCAGAGCAGCACACGACGGATTTTTTCGACTACAGATTTTCTACGAATCACTTCGACGGACGTTTCGAACAATAATCGCGGGAGAGTCTTTTACGCTGTATCAATTCTATTCATATTATAATTTAAACTTAGAATAAATTAGAATTAGTAGAAGTCTGTGTTTCATTAGTCGGGACCCCGGTCACTACGCATTCGCGACTCGTATCATCTACGTGTTCCTGAACCAACGTGTGGTCGACAAGCTCTTCATCTCTCTCCGCATTTTCCAACCTTTTATCCTAGAACTATCGGGGCGTACGAATCGCCCGGGTTCACTCTTTCCAAGTCTTAGAACTATCGGGGCGTACGAATCGCCCGGGTTCATACTCCTAAATCATAGAACTATCGGGGCGTACGAATCGCCCGGGTTCATTCTTCATAAAAGGTCCCGTTGCATCCTATAGAATACGTATGCCGAAAACACGTCGGGGCGGACGCAAACATAGTCTCCGGCGTCTACTCGCGAACTATTATAGCGGTACAAACCATCTGGCTAACTTGGGCATCGACCCGTCGGCCTGCAGACCTAGGATCATCGAGGACACCACACTCTGCCATCCCAGGCCCGATACTCAGCAGGACCTGAGGTCTCCATCTTGCAGAGTTACTGAATATCGGCTCGTACCGATCAACTGCCCGGAGTGTACCTTCGTTGCCGGACAGCTGCCACCGAGCGACCCGCGAACAGCTCGCTATTTAGAATTGTACGGAGAGAAGCATTAAAGGTAAGTGAATCATCCTTATCAAAGACATAATCTATCGTTAAGCCCGTCCCGTGCCACGAACTACGCGTAGTAGGCAACGGCCGAATTGGGCAAATATCCCATTGAAGCAGGAGCTCCTTGAAGGAAAGAGCATAGTTCTTTTTTTTAAGGCCCGTGCCGAGTGGGACGTAACAATATACATACTGTTATAGTTATTGATATTGTAATTGTAGCTATTAAAGTCATTATTTTCGTTATTGTCATCTTTAATGTTATTGTTATAGTTACTGATATTCATATGTTTATTGTTATTGATATTGTAATTGTAGTTGTTAAAGTTATTATTATCGTTATTGTCATCGTTATTGTTAATGTTAATGTTATTGTAATTATTATTGTTATTGTTATTGATATATTAATTGTAGCTATTGAAGTCATTATTTTCGTTATTTTCATCGTTTTAGATATTGTTATGGTTATTGATATTCATACTGTTATAGTTATCGATATTGTAATTGTAGTGTTTAAAGTCATTATTATCGTTATTGTCATCTTTATTGTCAATGTTAATGTTATTGTAATTATTATTGTTATTGTTCTTGGCATTGTATTTGTACTTGATAATATTAATTTTATCGTTATTGTCATCGTTATTGTTATTTTTATGGTTATTGATATTCATATTGTTATTGTTATTGATATTGTAATTGTAGTTGTTAAAGTTATTAATATCGTTATTGTCATCGTTATTGTTAATGTTAATGTTATTGTAATTATTATTGTTATTGTTAATGATATATTAATTGTAGCTATTAAAGTCATTATTTTCGTTATTTCCATCCTTTTAGATATTGCCATGGTTATTGATATACATACTGTTATAGTTATTGATATTGTAATTGTAGCTATTAAAGTCATTATTTTCGTTATTGTCATCTTTAATGTTATTGTTATAGTTACTGATATTCATATTTTTATTGTTATTGATATTGTAATTGTAGTTGTTAAAGTTATTATTATCGTTATTGTCATCGTTATTGTTAATGTTAATGTTATTGAAATTATTATTGTTATTGTTATTGATATATTAATTGTAGCTATTAAAGTCATTATTTTCGTTATTTTCATCGTTTTAGATATTGTTATGGTTATTGATATTCATACTGTTATAGTTATCGATATTGTAATTGTAGTGTTTAAAGTCATTATTATCGTTATTGTCATCTTTATTGTCAATGTTAATGTTATTGTAATTATTATTGTTATTGTTCTTGGCATTGTATTTGTACTTGATAATATTAATTTTATCGTTATTGTCATCGTTATTGTTATTTTTATGGTTATTGATATTCATATTGTTATTGTTATTGATATTCTAATTGTAGTTGTTAAAGTTATTATTATCGTTATTGTCATCGTTATTGTTAATGTTAATGTTATTGTAATTATTATTGTTATTGTTATTGATATATTAATTGTAGCTATTAAAGTCATTATTTTCGTTATTTTCATCGTTTTAGATATTGTTATGGTTATTGATATTCATACTGTTATAGTTATCGATATTGTAATTGTAGTGTTTAAAGTCATTATTATCGTTATTGTCATCTTTATTGTCAATGTTAATGTTATTGTAATTATTATTGTTATTGTTCTTGGTATTGTATTTGTACTTGATAATATTAATTTTATCGTTATTGTCATCGTTATTGTTATTGTCATGGTTATTGATATTCATATTGTTTTTGTTATTGATATTGTAATTGTAGCTATTAAAGTCATTATTTTCGTTATTGTCATCGTTATTGTTATTTTTATGGTTATTGATATTCATATTTTTATTGTTATTGATATTGTAATTGTAGTTGTTAAAGTTATTATTTTCGTTATTGTCATCGTTATTGTTAATGTTAATGTTATTGTAATTATTATTGTTATTGTTATTGATATATTAATTGTAGCTATTAAAGTCATTATTTTCGTTATTTTCATCGTTTTAGATATTGTTATGGTTATTGATATTCATACAGTTATAGTTATTGATATTGTAATTGTAGCAATTAAAGTCATTATTTTCGTTATTGTCATCTTTATTGTTATTGTTATAGTTATTGTTATTCATATTGTTTTTTTATTGATATTGTAATTGTAGCTATTAAAGTCATTATTTTCGTTATTGTCATCTTTAATGTTATTGTTATAGTTACTGATATTCATATTGTTATTGTTATTGATATTGTAATTGTAGTTGTTAAAGTTATTAATATCGTTATTGTCATCGTTATTGTTAATGTTAATGTTATTGTAATTATTATTGTTATTGTTAATGATATATTAATTGTAGCTATTAAAGTCATTATTTTCGTTATTTCCATCCTTTTAGATATTGCCATGGTTATTGATATACATACTGTTATAGTTATTGATATTGTAATTGTAGCTATTAAAGTCATTATTTTCGTTATTGTCATCTTTAATGTTATTGTTATAGTTACTGATATTCATATTTTTATTGTTATTGATATTGTAATTGTAGTTGTTAAAGTTATTATTATCGTTATTGTCATCGTTATTGTTAATGTTAATGTTATTGTAATTATTATTGTTATTGTTATTGATATATTAATTGTAGCTATTAAAGTCATTATTTTCGTTATTTTCATCGTTTTAGATATTGTTATGGTTATTGATATTCATACTGTTATAGTTATCGATATTGTAATTGTAGTGTTTAAAGTCATTATTATCGTTATTGTCATCTTTATTGTCAATGTTAATGTTATTGTAATTATTATTGTTATTGTTCTTGGCATTGTATTTGTACTTGATAATATTAATTTTATCGTTATTGTCATCGTTATTGTTATTTTTATGGTTATTGATATTCATATTGTTATTGTTATTGATATTCTAATTGTAGTTGTTAAAGTTATTATTATCGTTATTGTCATCGTTATTGTTAATGTTAATGTTATTGTAATTATTATTGTTATTGTTATTGATATATTAATTGTAGCTATTAAAGTCATTATTTTCGTTATTTTCATCGTTTTAGATATTGTTATGGTTATTGATATTCATACTGTTATAGTTATCGATATTGTAATTGTAGTGTTTAAAGTTATTATTATCGTTATTGTCATCTTTATTGTCAATGTTAATGTTATTGTAATTATTATTGTTATTGTTCTTGGTATTGTATTTGTACTTGATAATATTAATTTTATCGTTATTGTCATCGTTATTGTTATTGTCATGGTTATTGATATTCATATTGTTTTTGTTATTGATATTGTAATTGTAGCTATTAAAGTCATTATTTTCGTTATTGTCATCGTTATTGTTATTTTTATGGTTATTGATATTCATATTTTTATTGTTATTGATATTGTAATTGTAGTTGTTAAAGTTATTATTTTCGTTATTGTCATCGTTATTGTTAATGTTAATGTTATTGTAATTATTATTGTTATTGTTATTGATATATTAATTGTAGCTATTAAAGTCATTATTTTCGTTATTTTCATCGTTTTAGATATTGTTATGGTTATTGATATTCATACAGTTATAGTTATTGATATTGTAATTGTAGCAATTAAAGTCATTATTTTCGTTATTGTCATCTTTATTGTTATTGTTATAGTTATTGTTATTCATATTGTTTTTTTATTGATATTGTAATTGTAGCTGTTATAATTATAATTATCGTTATTGTCATCGTTATTGTTATTTTTATAGTTACTGATATTCATATTTTTATTGTTATTGATATTGTAATTGTAGATGTTAAAGTTATTATTTTCGTTATTGTCATCGTTATTGTTATTGTTAATGTTATTGTAATTATTATTGTTATTGTTTTTGATATATTAATTGTAGCTATTAAAGTCATTGTTTTCGTTATTTTCATCGTTTTAGATATTGTTATGGTTATTGATATTCACACTGTTATAGTTATTGATATTGTAATTGTAGTTGTTAAAGTTATTATTATCGTTATTGTCATCTTTATTGTCAATGTTAATGTTATTGTAATTATTATTGTTATTGTTCTTGGTATTATATTTGTACTTGATAATATTAATTTTATCGTTATTGTCATCGTTATTGTTATTTTTATGGTTATTGATATTCATATTGTTATTGTTATTGATATTGTAATTGTAGTTGTTAAAGTTATTAATATCGTTATTGTCATCGTTATTGTTAATGTTAATGTTATTGTAATTATTATTGTTATTGTTAATGATATATTAATTGTAGCTATTAAAGTCATTATTTTCGTTATTGTCATCTTTAATGTTATTGTTATAGTTAATGATATTCATATTTTTATTATTATTGATATTGTAATTGTAGTTGTTAAAGTTATTATTATCGTTATTGTCATCGTTATTGTTAATGTTAATGTTATTGTAATTATTATTGTTATTGTTATTGATATATTAATTGTAGCTATTAAAGTCATTATTTTCGTTATTTTCATCGTTTTAGATATTGTTATTGTTATTGATATTCATACTGTTATAGTTATCGATATTGTAATTGTAGTGTTTAAAGTCATTATTATCGTTATTGTCATCTTTATTGTCAATGTTAATGTTATTGTAATTATTATTGTTATTGTTCTTGGTATTGTATTCGTACTTGATAATATTAATTTTATCGTTATTGTCAACGTTATTGTTATTGTTATAGTTATTGTTATTCATATTGTTTTTTTATTGATATTGTAATTGTAGCTGTTAAAGTTATAATTATCGTTATTGTCATCGTTATTGTTAATGTTAATGTTATTGTAATTATTATTGTTATTGTTATTGATATATTAATTGTAGCTATTAAAGTCATTATTTTCGTTATTTTCATCGTTTTAGATATTGTTATGGTTATTGATATTCATACAGTTATAGTTATTGATATTGTAATTGTAGCAATTAAAGTCATTATTTTCGTTATTGTCATCTTTATTGTTATTGTTATAGTTATTGTTATTCATATTGTTTTTTTATTGATATTGTAATTGTAGCTGTTATAGTTATAATTATCGTTATTGTTATTTTTATAGTTACTGATATTCATATTTTTATTGTTATTGATATTGTAATTGTAGTTGTTAAAGTAATTATTATCGTTATTGTCATCGTTATTGTTATTGTTATGATTATTGATATTCATACTGTTATAGTTATTGATATTGTAATTGTAGTTGCTAAAGTTATTATTATCGTTATTGACATCGTTATTGTTATAGATATGGTTATTGGTATTCATATTGTTATTGTTATTGATATTGTAATTGTAGTTGTTAAAATCTTTATTTTCGTTATTGTCATCTTTATTGTTATTGTTATAGTTATTGTTATTCATATTGTTTTTTTATTGATATTGTAATTGTAGCTGTTATAGTTATAATTATCGTTATTGTCATCGTTATTGTTATTTTTATAGTTACTGATATTCATATTTTTATTGTTATTGATATTGTAATTGTAGTTGTTAAAGTTATTATTTTCGTCATTGTCATCGTTATTGTTAATGTTAATGTTATTGTAATTATTATTGTTATTGTTTTTGATATATTAATTGTAGCTATTAAAGTCATTGTTTTCGTTATTTTCATCGTTTTAGATATTGTTATGGTTTTTGATATTCATATTGTTATTGTTATTGATATTGTATTTGTAGCTATTAACGCCATTATTTTCGTTATTGTCTTCTTCATTGTTATTGTTATGGTTATTGATATTCATCTTGTTATTGTTATTGATATTGTAATTGTAGTTGTTAAAGTTATTATTATCGTTATTGTCATCGTTATTGTTAATGTTAATGTTATTGTAATTATTATTGTTATTGTTATTGATATATTAATTGTAGCTATTAAAGTCATTATTTTCGTTATTTTCATCGTTCTAGATATTGTTATGGTTATTGATATTCATACTGTTATAGTTATCGATATTGTAATTGTAGTGTTTAAAGTTATTATTATCGTTATTGTCATCTTTATTGTCAATGTTACTGTTATTGTATTTATTATTGTTATTGTTCTTGGTATTGTATTTGTACTTGATAATATTAATTTTATCGTTATTGTCATTGTTATTGTTATTGTCATGGTTATTGATATTCATATTGTTTTTGTTATTGATATTGTAATTGTAGCTGTAAAAGTTATAATTATCGCTATTGTAATCGTTATTGTTATTTTTATAGTTACTGATATTCATATTTTTATTGTTATTGATATTGTAATTGTAGTTGTTAAAGTTATTATTTTCGTTATTGTCATCGTTATTGTTAATGTTAATGTTATTGTAATTATTATTGTTATTGTTTTTGATATATTAATTGTAGCTATTAAAGTCATTGTTTTCGTTATTTTCATCGTTTTAGATATTGTTATGGTTATTGATATTCATAATGTTATAATTATTGATATTGTAATTGTAGTGTTTGTCCCACTCGGCACGGGCCTTAAAAAATAGAACTATGTTCTTTCCTTCAAGGAGCTTGTTACGTCACCCGACGTATGGACATATAAAATACATAAAGAAATCCTCGTGCCCGCTATATAGGGAGTCTTTTATTATTAGCACATGTAAGTCCTCGTGCCCGCTATATAGGGAGTCTTTTATTATAGTACAAATAATACGTAATTTAATAAAAACTCAATATAACTAACCATTTACTAACAATATTATATTTCACACGTTCGTGCCCGACATGAAGGGAGTCATCTTTACAATACTAACCACTATTATAATACTGTTACGTCCCACTCGGCACGGGCCTTAAAAAAAAGAACTATGTTCTTTCCTTCAAGGAGCTCCTGCTTCTATGGGATATTTGCCCAATTCAGCCGTTACCTACTACGTGTAGTTCGTGGCTCGGGACGGGCTTAACGATAAATTATGTCTTTGACGAGAGGATGATTTACTTACCCTTAATGCTTCTTTCCATATAATTCTAGATAGCGAGCTGTTCGAGGGTCACTTGGTGGTAGCTGTCCGGCAACGAAGGTACACTCCGGGCAGTCGATCGGTACGAGCCGATATTCAATAACTCTGCAAGATGAAGACCTCAGGTCCTGCTGAGTATCGGGCCTGGGATGGCAGAGTGTGGTGTCCTCGATGATCCTAAGTCTGCAGGCCGACGGGTCGATGCCCAAGTTAGCCAGATGGTTTGTGCCGTTATAATAGTTCGCGAGTAGTCGCCGGAGACGATGCTTGTGTCCGCCCCGACGTGTTTTCGGCATACGTATTCTCTAGGATACAACGGGACCTTCTAGGATGATTGAACCCGAGCGATTCGTACGCTCCGTTAGTTCTATGAAGAATGAACCCGGGCGATTCGTACGCCCCGATGGTTCTATGATTTAGGAATATGAACCCGGGCGATTCGTACGCCCCGATAGTTCTAAGACTTGGAAAGAGTGAACCCGGGCGATTCGTACGCCCCGATAGTTCTATGATAAAAGGTTGGGAAATGCGGAGAGAGATATGAAGAGCTTGTCGACCACACGTCGGTTCGGGAACACGTAGCTAATACGAGTCGCGAACGAGTAGTGACCGGGGTCCCGACTAATGAAACTCAGACGTCTACTACTAATAATTATTTATTCTAAATTTAAAATTATACTACGAATAGAATTGATACAGTGTAAAAAAGACTCTCTCGCGATTATTGGTCGGAACTAGCGTCCGTCGAAGTAAATCGTAGAAAATCTGATGCCGGAATAACCCGTAGGAATCTGTTGTCGGAAATGACCGTCGAAATGACCCGTAGGAATCTGTTGTCGGGAATGACCATCGTGTGCTGCTCTGCAGCTCCTTATATACAAGTCCCAGCGGCGGCGGCTTGTGGCTTTGGCGGCGGCTCGTGGCTTTGGCGGTGGCGGTTTGTTGCTTTGGCGGCGGCTCGGTTCTTGGAAGATGGTGACTGGCTGCCGTCTTTCTTTCTTTCGTCCTTCCTGGATGGTCTATAGTGATGCGTGCAACGGCTTTGTGTGCTTTGGTGCGAGGCGCTTACTGGTAGTAGTGAGGATGCGTCTCGGTGTTGTCGGCTCGTAGCCATCGGATTACCGCTTGTGTGTGGGTCCAGGTCCGTGTGCGAGTCTATGGCATTGCGTGGTGGTCCGTGTCTCTCCCTAAGGCGCACGTGGTGACCACTTGTGGAGTAGTACGGCGTGTGTGTGTGCCCGGCGACCGCGTTGTTTTCCCTTGGGCGTACGTGGTAACCGTTCGGCGACTATTTAGCACGTACTCTCCATTTGCGGCCATGTGTACTCGGTCGTTTACGGCCTTCCCTTTGCGGCGTGACATCATGACTTGTATACGAGCTTCCTTTACGTAAGACGCATTGTTGTTTGTCTGGCGCGACGCTTTGTGTTTTTCCGCGTATGACGCATCATTGTAGAATTACAAATATATGTATATGTATTGTTTACAATTATCTAAGCGTAAGGTATCTCCCTTGAAACTTATGTTATAGGTGTGTATTATAATAGTGGTTAGTATTGTAAAGATGACTCCCTTCATGTCGGGCACGAACGTGTGAAATATAATATTGTTAGTAAATGGTTAGTTATATTGAGTTTTTATTAAATTACGTATTATTTGTACTATAATAAAAGACTCCCTATATAGCGGGCACGAGGACTTACATGTGCTAATAATAAAAGACTCCCTATATAGCGGGCACGAGGAATTCTTTATGTATTTTATATGTCCATACGTCGGGTGACGTAACACCTCCCTCCTTATAAAAAAATGTACGTAGTTATACGTGCATTTTGAATGTCGGCTCCTCTTGCAAGTATCTGCTATTCGAAGGGTAGGGTGGTGGTGGCGTCCTTTGGTTTTGTCGTAGGTAGCTCTATTGTTTCAGCATCTTCTGGCGGGTTTTGGTCGTTCTCCGCTTTTTCTTCCTTTGTTGACTTGGCAAGGTGAAGCAAAAGATGCGTAGGCGAACCCCAATGGCTCCCATTAGATGAATACTTCAACCGTAAGTGTTATGCATAGCCGTGGATGACGGTGTCTGTTACATATTTTATTGATCGGAGGATCATGAGTATCGTTTTTATGACTCCGGCGCTTGCTGATCCGAATGTCACAAACGCTCCCCAAAAGTCGTTGGCCTGTGTTACTACGTCGTTCCAGGTACCGTATAGGTTGCTATATTGTGAGCCCTTGCAGGCTCCGCCTGTACTGACGAACCCACTTATGGTCAAGCTGTGTAGGTGCGTGCTGTTCCTTTTTCGTCCCATTATGAGGCTGTTGGGACCCAGAGATAGGCTTTTGGAGACTATTCCTTGTTCGCATAGGCGTTGGGTGAGCGGATGAATGTATTCGTGTTGGCCATTGTGCACTATTGAGACGTGCGAGTACACTTCGCAGTGATAGATGGTCCTATCGGTCCTTTCTTTACACTGGATGGCATTTATTGGATGGTATTCAAACACGTATAGTTCTTGGCTTGTTGGTTGAAGATTCGGCGTCTATCATTCAGAGATGTCCAGCAGCGAGAATGTAGTTACGTTGAGTGTGAAACCAGCACAGTCGTATCTGGTTATATTTTGCGTAGCTCTTACTATTGTAAGTAGTATAACCAATGCTAATTTCTCCATTGTGATTCGAAGATTCTTCTTTGGTTTTGATGCTTGTTTTCTTTACAGAAAATATGACGCTTTGCTCGGACTGCGGTGACTTATGTTATAATAATAAAAATAAAATAAAGAGGAGACACCTTAACGACCGTCGTCCTAGACTCTTAGATCTACTGTGGCTTCATGCTGTGCCGTGTCAACCGTTAGTCGGTTTTATAGAGTCCTGGACGTAGGTTTTGACTTATTTTCTAACTTTATTTAATTTTAATCTGTCCGTATGAACGACAGAGAGGCCTTTTGGCGTTTCTATTTTTACATTGTTATTATTTAAAATTTGTATGATTTTATACGGTCCTTCGTACTGGCTGTCTAACTTGCCTTTGATTTTTCCCTTTAGGAGGTACACGGAGTCGCCCGTCGAGAAGCTCACTACTTTTTGTTTTCTGTCGTAATAACTATTGGACTTTATTTTTGCGCGTTTGAGGTTCTCTTTGGCGGCCTTCTGCGATTTCTGTAATTGTTCTGTTAGTTCTGCCAAGTACGATGTGTAAGTTTCGTCTGCGATATTATTCCTACAAATAGCTATAGTTTTTTTTTTTTTTTTTTTTTTTTTTTTTAAATTTAGTTCGATTGCCGCGTCCAAAAGAGAATGTATTACTACCTCTAAGATTTCTAATTGAATAGAGAGAGATGTTCTCTCCTGGACGGGTAACGCGATGAGGTATCGGTTGTCTTGTTTTGTAATTTTTTACTCTACCAAGCGTTACGTCGGTAATGTTTGGTAGTCTTTTATTGTCGGCAAGTTCTTTGGCTCCTTTGTCAATAGGAGTTCCGGTCTTTGTCGCAAAAAATGCTATGTGTCCTTTGTGCATTGTTATTCTGTCTTTTATTTCTATAATATTACTTTCGTAACGTGATAGATCCAGTTCGTCGTCGTTCGTTTCGTCTGTGTCGATCGTCTGTTCTTTTGTGTTTAAGTTAAGTGTTTTTGTTTCGAGTGCGGTTTCGGTTTTCGATGTCTTTTGCACATTACGTCTCTTAACGAGCGGCGAGAATATATCATCGTCACTCGAGCTGGTCCCTGCTATCGGAAGGATCCGTTTACTCGTTCGCCACGGAATAGTTATCTCCTTTGATTGAACAAATGGCATAACTATTCCGTGCCATTCTATAGTTTCTTTTTCGTAGTCAATTTTAGCCGTTTTTTGTAAAAAGTTGCAACCCAAAATACCGTTGTAAGGGATAGGAAAGGAATTCGGGACCAGTTGGAATTTAACCGGATATCCGTGAATGTGTACGGTCACCGAACCGTACGTGGTAACAGTTTTGTCGGTGATACCGATCAGTCTGACCTTGTCGTTTTCGTCACATAATATGTCTCCATTTGCCATTGTTATTTTTAATATGTTAAGTTCCGAACCCGTGTCGATTAAAAATTCTGTTTCCTTGACTAAATCGTCGGAAGAAAGGACGATAGACGGAGAGGTAGATTCTTCTTTCAATTGGAAGAAGTAGACGCGAGTGGCTGCTTCTCTTCTTATTGTCCGTACTGGGCGCGCTGACGCGGTCTCTGCGGATGCGCTTTTCCCCAGAGACGTCGGTTCGTTTCCCGACTGGGCTTCCCTCCACTTTTTCTTCCGGCATTCCTCTATCGTATGTCCGATGTGCTTACAATACGAGCATTTCTTTATATACCTTTGGTCTCGTGACGAGGGAGTGGAGTAGTGAGAGGATGGAGAGGATTGACGGGAGTTCTCGGGAGGTGGAGTGTAAGGTTCTTGAACTTGTGTCAGTGACCGGCGTTGCAGGTCACGCGATTTCCTATAACATTGTGCTTGAGTGTGACCGATCCTCTTGCAATAAGAACATGCATCTGGGTCCGGAGGAGGTCTAGTAGGCCGGGTATTGGGTTTACTATTTCTTTTTGATTCATAATAATAATAATCCATTGGTCTTTCTTGATAGGCCTTAGTCTTGTATTGTGGCCGCGGCCTCGCCAGACCTCGTCTGTCCCATTCATGTTGTATAGACGAATGTAGCTGAATCGCCTTATCGTATGCGTCGCTTAGGTCTCCGCACCGTAAGTCGTTTAGATACGGGTGATAATCTAATGGTAGACCCGAACAAAAACTTTTTAGAGCTAATTCGTCTATTTCCTGTTTTTTACTTTCTGTAAGCCCTCCCCAGAATCTTTCTTCGTCAAGGAGACTTTCGTGTAAGTCTTGTACGCGACCGATGTAATCTATTATCGGTTCATTTTCGGACATAAGCACGTTTCTTAGTTCAGTCCTATAAAAATCTAACGAGTAGTATGTCCCCAAAGTTTGCCTGAGTCTGCTGCCTAATTCAAGCATTGTTCTAGGATGGTGTCTCTCGATCGCGACATAAGCGGAATCCTGTAGTTTCCTTATCGCGGCTAGAGTAAACAGTTCCTCCGGATAGGTGGGGATCATTTGACGTGCGCGTTTGCATGCTCTAATGTAAGAAGATAAAGGCATATTTTTTCCGTCGTACCGTGGAATAGATGCTAGAGCTTCGCTAACCTGATGATTAGGCAAGTGAAGCTGATTTTCCGTTCGTAGCGCGACGATTTCTCTCATTAGGAACGCGAGAGTATCTGTTTCTCCCAATTTTGCTTCCTCGGATGTGGTACGGAGAGTTTCTTCGCGTTCGCGTAGTCTTTGTTCGCGTTCGAAAAGGTCGCGTTCCCGCGAATCTAACTGAGCCATTGTATTGGCTATACGCCGCCTTTCGTCGGGGCTTATTTCGTCTGTTTGACGCGTGGTCATGCTGCGCGTTTCAATGCGATCGCTCCTCTCAATTGACATAATGTATCGTTAGTTTCCCGGCCGATGCACCAATTTTGTTGTTACGTCCCACTCGGCACGGGCCTTAAAAAAAAGAACTATGTTCTTTCCTTCAAGGAGCTCCTGCTTCTATGGGATATTTGCCCAATTCAGCCGTTACCTACTACGTGTAGTTCGTGGCTCGGGACGGGCTTAACGATAAATTATGTCTTTGACGAGAGGATGATTTACTTACCCTTAATGCTTCTTTCCATATAATTCTAGATAGCGAGCTGTTCGAGGGTCACTTGGTGGTAGCTGTCCGGCAACGAAGGTACACTCCGGGCAGTCGATCGGTACGAGCCGATATTCAATAACTCTGCAAGATGAAGACCTCAGGTCCTGCTGAGTATCGGGCCTGGGATGGCAGAGTGTGGTGTCCTCGATGATCCTAAGTCTGCAGGCCGACGGGTCGATGCCCAAGTTAGCCAGATGGTTTGTGCCGTTATAATAGTTCGCGAGTAGTCGCCGGAGACGATGCTTGTGTCCGCCCCGACGTGTTTTCGGCATACGTATTCTCTAGGATACAACGGGACCTTCTAGGATGATTGAACCCGAGCGATTCGTACGCTCCGTTAGTTCTATGAAGAATGAACCCGGGCGATTCGTACGCCCCGATGGTTCTATGATTTAGGAATATGAACCCGGGCGATTCGTACGCCCCGATAGTTCTAAGACTTGGAAAGAGTGAACCCGGGCGATTCGTACGCCCCGATAGTTCTATGATAAAAGGTTGGGAAATGCGGAGAGAGATATGAAGAGCTTGTCGACCACACGTCGGTTCGGGAACACGTAGCTAATACGAGTCGCGAACGAGTAGTGACCGGGGTCCCGACTAATGAAACTCAGACGTCTACTACTAATAATTATTTATTCTAAATTTAAAATTATACTACGAATAGAATTGATACAGTGTAAAAAAGACTCTCTCGCGATTATTGGTCGGAACTAGCGTCCGTCGAAGTAAATCGTAGAAAATCTGATGCCGGAATAACCCGTAGGAATCTGTTGTCGGAAATGACCGTCGAAATGACCCGTAGGAATCTGTTGTCGGGAATGACCATCGTGTGCTGCTCTGCAGCTCCTTATATACAAGTCCCAGCGGCGGCGGCTTGTGGCTTTGGCGGCGGCTTGTGGCTTTGGCGGTGGCGGTTTGTTGCTTTGGCGGCGGCTCGGTTCTTGGAAGATGGTGACTGGCTGCCGTCTTTCTTTCTTTCGTCCTTCCTGGATGGTCTATAGTGATGCGTGCAACGGCTTTGTGTGCTTTGGTGCGAGGCGCTTACTGGTAGTAGTGAGGATGCGTCTCGGTGTTGTCGGCTCGTAGCCATCGGATTACCGCTTGTGTGTGGGTCCAGGTCCGTGTGCGAGTCTATGGCATTGCGTGGTGGTCCGTGTCTCTCCCTAAGGCGCACGTGGTGACCACTTGTGGAGTAGTACGGCGTGTGTGTGTGCCCGGCGACCGCGTTGTTTTCCCTTGGGCGTACGTGGTAACCGTTCGGCGACTATTTAGCACGTACTCTCCATTTGCGGCCATGTGTACTCGGTCGTTTACGGCCTTCCCTTTGCGGCGTGACATCATGACTTGTATACGAGCTTCCTTTACGTAAGACGCATTGTTGTTTGTCTGGCGCGACGCTTTGTGTTTTTCCGCGTATGACGCATCATTGTAGAATTACAAATATATGTATATGTATTGTTTACAATTATCTAAGCGTAAGGTATCTCCCTTGAAACTTATGTTATAGGTGTGTATTATAATAGTGGTTAGTATTGTAAAGATGACTCCCTTCATGTCGGGCACGAACGTGTGAAATATAATATTGTTAGTAAATGGTTAGTTATATTGAGTTTTTATTAAATTACGTATTATTTGTACTATAATAAAAGACTCCCTATATAGCGGGCACGAGGACTTACATGTGCTAATAATAAAAGACTCCCTATATAGCGGGCACGAGGAATTCTTTATGTATTTTATATGTCCATACGTCGGGTGACGTAACAATACACACCTATAACATAAGTTTCAAGGGAGATACCTTACGCTTAGATATTGTAAACAATACATATACATATATTTGTAATTCTACAATGATGCGTCATACGCGGAAAAACACAAAGCGTCGCGCCAGACAAACAACAATGCGTCTTACGTAAAGGAAGCTCGTATACAAGTCATGATGTCACGCCGCAAAGGGAAGGCCGTAAACGACCGAGTACACATGGCCGCAAATGGAGAGTACGTGCTAAATAGTCGCCGAACGGTTACCACGTACGCCCAAGGGAAAACAACGCGGTCGCCGGGCACACACACACGCCGTACTACTCCACAAGTGGTCACCACGTGCGCCTTAGGGAGAGACACGGACCACCACGCAATGCCATAGACTCGCACACGGACCTGGACCCACACACAAGCGGTAATCCGATGGCTACGAGCCGACAACACCGAGACGCATCCTCACTACTACCAGTAAGCGCCTCGCACCAAAGCACACAAAGCCGTTGCACGCATCACTATAGACCATCCAGGAAGGACGAAAGAAAGAAAGACGGCAGCCAGTCACCATCTTCCAAGAACCGAGCCGCCGCCAAAGCAACAAACCGCCACCGCCAAAGCCACGAGCCGCCGCCAAAGCCACAAGCCGCCGCCGCTGGGACTTGTATATAAGGAGCTGCAGAGCAGCACACGATGGTCATTCCCGACAACAGATTCCTACGGGTCATTTCGACGGTCATTCCCGACAACAGATTCCTACGGGTTATTTCGACGGTTATTCCGACATCAGATTTTCTACGATTTACTTCGACGGACGCTAGTTCCAACCAATAATCGCGAGAGAGCCTTTTTTACACTGTATCAATTCTATTCGTAGTATAATTTTAAATTTAGAATAAATAATTATTAGTAGTAGACGTCTGAGTTTCATTAGTCGGGACCCCGGTCACTACTCGTTCGCGACTCGTATTAGCTACGTGTTCCTGAACCGACGTGTGGTCGACAAGCTCTTCATATCTCTCTCCGCATTTTCCAACCTTTTATCATAGAACTATCGGGGCGTACGAATCGCCCGGGTTCACTCTTTCCAAGTCTTAGAACTATCGGGGCGTACGAATCGCCCGGGTTCATATTCCTAAATCATAGAACCATCGGGGCGTACGAATCGCCCGGGTTCATTCTTCATAGAACTAACGGAGCGTACGAATCGCTCGGGTTCAATCATCCTAGAAGGTCCCGTTGTATCCTAGAGAATACGTATGCCGAAAACACGTCGGGGCGGACACAAGCATCGTCTCCGGCGACTACTCGCGAACTATTATAACGGTACAAACCATCTGGCCAACTTGGGCATCGACCCGTCGGCCTGCAGACTTAGGATCATCGAGGACACCACACTCTGCCATCCCAGGCCCGATACTCAGCAGGACCTGAGGTCTTCATCTTGCAGAGTTATTGAATATCGGCTCGTACCGATCGACTGCCCGGAGTGTACCTTCGTTGCCGGACAGTTACCACCAAGTGACCCTCGAACAGCTCGCTATCTAGAATTATATGGAAAGAAGCATTAAGGGTAAGTAAATCATCCTCTCGTCAAAGACATAATTTATCGTTAAGCCCATCCCGAGCCACGAACTACACGTAGTAGGTAACGGCCGAATTGGGCAAATATCCCATTGAAGCAGGAGCTCCTTGAAGGAAAGAACATAGTTCTTTTTTTTAAGGCCCGTGCCGAGTGGGACGTAACAACAAAATTGGTGCATCGGCCGGGAAACTAACGATACATTATGTCAATTGAGAGGAGCGATCGCATTGAAACGCGCAGCATGACCACGCGTCAAACAGACGAAATAAGCCCCGACGAAAGGCGGCGTATAGCCAATACAATGGCTCAGTTAGATTCGCGGGAACGCGACCTTTTCGAACGCGAACAAAGACTACGCGAACGCGAAGAAACTCTCCGTACCACATCCGAGGAAGCAAAATTGGGAGAAACAGATACTCTCGCGTTCCTAATGAGAGAAATCGTCGCGCTACGAACGGAAAATCAGCTTCACTTGCCTAATCATCAGGTTAGCGAAGCTCTAGCATCTATTCCACGGTACGACGGAAAAAATATGCCTTTATCTTCTTACATTAGAGCATGCAAACGCGCACGTCAAATGATCCCCACCTATCCGGAGGAACTGTTTACTCTAGCCGCGATAAGGAAACTACAGGATTCCGCTTATGTCGCGATCGAGAGACACCATCCTAGAACAATGCTTGAATTAGGCAGCAGACTCAGGCAAACTTTGGGGACATACTACTCGTTAGATTTTTATAGGACTGAACTAAGAAACGTGCTTATGTCCGAAAATGAACCGATAATAGATTACATCGGTCGCGTACAAGACTTACACGAAAGTCTCCTTGACGAAGAAAGATTCTGGGGAGGGCTTACGGAAAGTAAAAAACAGGAAATAGACGAATTAGCTCTAAAAAGTTTTTGTTCGGGTCTACCATTAGATTATCACCCGTATCTAAACGACTTACGGTGCGGAGACCTAAGCGACGCATACGATAAGGCGATTCAGCTACATTCGTCTATACAACATGAATGGGACAGACGAGGTCTGGCGAGGCCGCGGCCACAATACAAAACTAAGGCCTATCAAGAAAGACCAATGGATTATTATTATTATGAATCAAAAAGAAATAGTAAACCCAATACCCGGCCTACTAGACCTCCTCCGGACCCAGATGCATGTTCTTATTGCAAGAGGATCGGTCACACTCAAGCACAATGTTATAGGAAATCGCGTGACCTGCAACGCCGGTCACAGACACAAGTTCAAGAACCTTACACTCCACCTCCCGAGAACTCCCGTCAATCCTCTCCATCCTCTCACTACTCCCCTCCCTCGTCACGAGACCAAAGGTATATAAAGAAATGCTCGTATTGTAAGCACATCGGACATACGATAGAGGAATGCCGAAAGAAAAAGTGGAGGGAAGCCCGGTCGGGAAACGAACCGACATCTCTGGGGAAAAGCGCATCCGCAGAGACCGCGTTAGCGCGCCCAGTACGGACAATAAGAAGAGAAGCAGCCACTCGCGTCTACTTCTTCCAACTGAAAGAAGAATCTACCTCTCCGTCTATTGTCCTTTCCTCTGACGATCTAGTCAAAGAGACGGAATTTCTAGTCGACACAGGCTCGGAACTCAACATATTAAAAATAAAAATGGCGAACGGAGACATATTATGTAACGAAAACGACAAGGTCAGATTGAGCGGTATCACCGACGAAACTGTTACCACGTACGGTTCGGTGACCGTACACATTCACGGATATCCGGTTAAATTCCAACTGGTCCCGAATTCCTTTCCTATCCCTTACAACGGTATTTTGGGTTGCAACTTTTTACAAAAAACGGCTAAAATTGACTACGAAAAAGAAACTATAGAATGGCACGGAATAGTTATGCCATTTGTTCAATCAAAGGAGATAACTATTCCGGGGCGAACGAGTAAACGGATCCTTCCGATAGCAGGGACCAGCTCGAGTGACAATGAAATATTCTCGCCGCTCGTTAAGAGACGTAATGTGCAAAAGACATCAAAACCCGAGACCGCACTTGAAACGGAAATACCTAATATAAACATAAACATAATCGAACAGACGAACGATACAAACGAAACGAACGACGACGAACTGGATCTATCACGCTACGAAAGTAATATTATAGAAATAAAAGACAGAATAACAATGCACAAAGGACACATAGCATTTTTTGTGACAAAGACCGGAACTCCTATTGACAAAGGAGCCAGAGAACTCGCCAATAATAAAAAGCTACCAAACATTACCGACGTAACGCTTGGTAGAGTAAAAAATTACAAAACAAGACAACCGATACCTCATCGCGTTACCCGCCCAGGAGAGAACATTTGTCCCTATTCAATTAGAAATCTTAGAGGTAGTAATACGTTCTCTTTTGGACGCGGCAATCGAACTAAATTTAAAAAAAAAACTATAGCTATTTGTAGGAATAATATCGCAGACGAAACTTACGCATCGTACTTGGCTGAACTAACAGAACAATTACAGAAATCGCAGAAGGCCGCCAAAGAGAACCTCAAACGCGCAAAAGAAAAGTCCAATAGTTATTACGACAGAAAACAAAAAGTAGTGAGCTTCTCGACGGGCGACTCCGTGTACTTCCTAAAGGGAAAAATCAAAGGCAAGTTAGACAGCCAGTACGAAGGACCGTATAAAATCATACAAATTTTAAATAATAACAATGTAAAAATAGAAACGCCAAAAGGCCTCTCTGTCGTTCATACGGACAGATTAAAATTAAATAAAGTTAGAAAATAAGTCAAAACCTACGTCCAGGACTCTATAAAACCGACTAACGGTTGACACGGCACAGCATGAAGCCACAGTAGATCTAAGAGTCTAGGACGACGGTCGTTAAGGTGTCTCCTCTTTATTTTATTTTATTTTTTATTATTATAACATAAGTCACCGCAGTCCGAGCAAAGCGTCATATTTTCTGTAAAGAAAACAAGCATCAAAACCAAAGAAGAATCTTCGAATCACAATGGAGAAATTAGCATTGGTAAGAGCTACGCAAGATATAACCAGATACGACTGTGCTGGTTTCACACTCAATGTAACTACATTCTCGCTGCTGGACGTCTCTGAATGATAGACGCCGAATCTTCAACCAACAAGCCAAGAACTATACGTGTCTGAATACTATCCAGTGTAAAGAAAGGATCGATAGGACCATCTATCACTACGAAGTGTACTCGCACGACTCAATAGTACACAATGGCCAACACGAATACATTCATCCGCTCACCCAACGCCTATGCGAACAAGGAATAGTCTCCAGAAGCCTATCTCTGGGTCCCAACAGCCTCATAATGGGACGAAAAGGAAACAGCACGCACCTACACAGCTTGACCATAAGTGGGTTCGTCAGTACAGGCGGAACCTGCAAGGGCTCGCAATATAAGCGACCTATACGGTACCTGGAACGACGTCGTAACACAGGCCAACGACTTTGGGGAGCGTTCGTGACATTCGGATCAGCAAGCGCCGGAGTCATAAGAACGATACTCATGATCTTCCGATCAATAAAATATGTAACAGACACCGTCATCCACGGCTATGCATAACTCTTACGGTTGGAGTATTCATCTAATGGGAGTCATTGGGGTTCGCCTACGCATCTTTTGCTTCACCTTGCCAAGTCAACAAAGGAAGAAAAGGCGGAGAACGACCAAAAACCGCCAGAAGATGCTGAAACAATAGAGCTACCTACGACAAAACCAAAGAACGCCACCACCACCCTACCCTTCAATTAGCAGATACTTGCAAGAGGAGCCGACATTCAAAATGCACGTATAACTACGTACATTTTTTTATAAGGAGGGAGGTGTTACGTCACCCGACGTATGGACATATAAAATACATAAAGAAATCCTCGTGCCCGCTATATAGGGAGTCTTTTATTATTAGCACATGTAAGTCCTCGTGCCCGCTATATAGGGAGTCTTTTATTATAGTACAAATAATACGTAATTTAATAAAAACTCAATATAACTAACCATTTACTAACAATATTATATTTCACACGTTCGTGCCCGACATGAAGGGAGTCATCTTTACAATACTAACCACTATTATAATACACACCTATAACATAAGTTTCAAGGGAGATACCTTACGCTTAGATATTGTAAACAATACATATACATATATTTGTAATTCTACAATGATGCGTCATACGCGGAAAAACACAAAGCGTCGCGCCAGACAAACAACAATGCGTCTTACGTAAAGGAAGCTCGTATACAAGTCATGATGTCACGCCGCAAAGGGAAAGCCGTAAACGACCGAGTACACATGGCCGCAAATGGAGAGTACGTGCTAAATAGTCGCCGAACGGTTACCACGTACGCCCAAGGGAAAACAACGCGGTCGCCGGGCACACACACACGCCGTACTACTCCACAAGTGGTCACCACGTGCGCCTTAGGGAGAGACACGGACCACCACGCAATGCCATAGACTCGCACACGGACCTGGACCCACACACAAGCGGTAATCCGATGGCTACGAGCCGACAACACCGAGACGCATCCTCACTACTACCAGTAAGCGCCTCGCACCAAAGCACACAAAGCCGTTGCACGCATCACTATAGACCATCCAGGAAGGACGAAAGAAAGAAAGACGGCAGCCAGTCACCATCTTCCAAGAACCGAGCCGCCGCCAAAGCAACAAACCGCCACCGCCAAAGCCACGAGCCGCCGCCAAAGCCACAAGCCGCCGCCGCTGGGACTTGTATATAAGGAGCTGCAGAGCAGCACACGATGGTCATTCCCGACAACAGATTCCTACGGGTCATTTCGACGGTCATTCCCGACAACAGATTCCTACGGGTTATTTCGACGGTTATTCCGGCATCAGATTTTCTACGATTTACTTCGACGGACGCTAGTTCCAACCAATAATCGCGAGAGAGTCTTTTTTACACTGTATCAATTCTATTCGTAGTATAATTTTAAATTTAGAATAAATAATTATTAGTAGTAGACGTCTGAGTTTCATTAGTCGGGACCCCGGTCACTACTCGTTCGCGACTCGTATTAGCTACGTGTTCCTGAACCGACGTGTGGTCGACAAGCTCTTCATATCTCTCTCCGCATTTTCCAACCTTTTATCATAGAACTATCGGGGCGTACGAATCGCCCGGGTTCACTCTTTCCAAGTCTTAGAACTATCGGGGCGTACGAATCGCCCGGGTTCATATTCCTAAATCATAGAACCATCGGGGCGTACGAATCGCCCGGGTTCATTCTTCATAGAACTAACGGAGCGTACGAATCGCTCGGGTTCAATCATCCTAGAAGGTCCCGTTGTATCCTAGAGAATACGTATGCCGAAAACACGTCGGGGCGGACACAAGCATCGTCTCCGGCGACTACTCGCGAACTATTATAACGGTACAAACCATCTGGCCAACTTGGGCATCGACCCGTCGGCCTGCAGACTTAGGATCATCGAGGACACCACACTCTGCCATCCCAGGCCCGATACTCAGCAGGACCTGAGGTCTTCATCTTGCAGAGTTATTGAATATCGGCTCGTACCGATCGACTGCCCGGAGTGTACCTTCGTTGCCGGACAGTTACCACCAAGTGACCCTCGAACAGCTCGCTATCTAGAATTATATGGAAAGAAGCATTAAGGGTAAGTAAATCATCCTCTCGTCAAAGACATAATTTATCGTTAAGCCCATCCCGAGCCACGAACTACACGTAGTAGGTAACGGCCGAATTGGGCAAATATCCCATTGAAGCAGGAGCTCCTTGAAGGAAAGAACATAGTTCTTTTTTTTAAGGAGCTCCTGCTTCAATGGGATATTTGCCCAATTCGGCCGTTACCTACTACGTGTAGTTCGTGGCTCGGGACGGGCTTAACGATAAATTATGTCTTTGATGAGGATGATTCACTTACCCTTAATACTTCTTTCCGTACAATTCTAAATAGCGAGCTGTCCGAGGGTCGCTTGGTGGTAGCTGTCCGGCAACGAAGGTACACTCCGGGCAGTCGATCGGTACGAGCCGATATTCAGTAATTCTGCAAGATGGAGATCTCAGGTCCTGCTGAGTATCGGGCCTGGGATGGCAGAGTGTGGTGTCCTCGATGATTCTAAGTCTGCAGGCCGACGGGTCGATGCCCAAGTTAGCCAGATGGTTTGTACCGTTATAATAGTTCGCGAGTAGTCGCCGGAGACGATGCTTGTGTCCGCCCCGACGTGTTTTCGGCATACGTATTCTCTAGGATACAACGGGACCCTTTAGGATGATTGAACCCGAGCGATTCGTACGCTCCGATAGTTCTGTGAAGAATGAACCCGGGCGAATCGTACGCCCCGATAGTTCTAAGATTAAGGAGTATGAACCCGGGCGATTAGTACGCCCCGATAGTTCTAGGATATAGGTTGGAAAGTGCGGAGAGAGATGAAGAGTATTGTTACGTCACCCGACGTATGGACATATAAAATACATAAAGAAATTCTCGTGCCCGCTATATAGGGAGTCTTTTATTATAGTACAAATAATACGTAATTTAATAAAACTCAATATAACTAACCATTTACTAACAATATTATATTTCACACGTTCGTGCCCGACATGAAGGGAGTCATCTTTACAATACTAACCACTATTATAATACACACATATAACATAAGTTTCAAAGGAGATACCTTACGCTTAGATATTGTAAACAATACATATACATATATTTGTAATTCTACAATGATGCGTCATACGCGGAAAACACACAAAGCGTCGCGCCAGACAAACAACAATGCGTCTTACGTAAAGGAAGCTCGTATACAAGTCATGATGTCACGCCGCAAAGGGAAGGCCGTAAACGACCGAGTACACATGGCCGCAAATGGAGAGTACGTGCTAAACAGTCGCCGAACGGTTACCACGTACGCCCTAGGGAAAACAACGCGGTCGCCGGGCACACACACACGCCGTACTACTCCACAAGGGTCACCACGTGCGCCTTAGGGAGAGACACGGACCACCACACAATGCCATAGACTCGCACACGGACCTGGACCCACACACAAGCGGTAATCCGATGGCTACGAGCCGACAACACCGAGACGCATCCTCACCACTACCAGTAAGCGCCTCGCACCGAAGCACACAAAGCCGTTGTGCGCATCACTATAGACCATCCAAAAGGGACGAAAGAAAGAAAGACGGCAGCCAATCACCATCTTCCAAGAACCGAGCCGCCGCCAAAGCAACAAGCCGCCGCCGCCAAAGCCACAAGCCGCCGCCAAAGCCACAAGCCGCCGCCGCTGGGACTTGTATATAAGGAGCTGCAGAGCAGCACACGATGGTCATTCCCGACAACAGATTCCTACGGGTCATTTCGACGGTCATTCCCGACAACAGATTCCTACGGGTCATTTCGACGGTCATTCCCGACAACAGATTCCTACGGGTCATTTCGACGGTCATTCCCGACAACAGATTCCTACGGGTCATTTCGACGGTCATTCCCGACAACAGATTCCTACGGGTCATTTCGACGGTCATTCCCGACAACAGATTCCTACGGGTCATTTCGACGGTCATTCCCGACAACAGATTCCTACGGGTCATTTCGACGGTCATTCCCGATAACAGATTCCTACGGGTCATTACGACGGTTTTCTACAGTTCACTTCGACGGACGCTAGTTCCGACCAATAATCGCGAGAGAGTCTTTTACACTGTATCAATTCTATTCGTAGTATAATTTTAAATTTAGAATAAATAATTATTAGTAGTAGACGTCTGAGTTTCATTAGTCGGGACCCCGGTCACTACTCGTTCGCGACTCGTATTAGCTACGTGTTCCTGAACCGACGTGTGGTCGACAAACTCTTTATATCTCTCTCCGCATTTTCCAACCTTTTATCCTAGAACTATCGGGGCGTACGAATCGCCCGGGTTCACTCTTTCCAAGTCTTAGAACTATCGGGGCGTACGAATCGCCCGGGTTCATATTCCTAAATCATAGAACCATCGGGGCGTACGAATCGCTTGGGTTCATTCTTCATAGAACTATCGGGGCGTACGAATCGCCCGGGTTCAATCATCCTAGAAGGTCCCGTATATCCTAGAGAATACGTATGCCGAAAACACGTCGAGGCGGACACAAGCATCGTCTCCGGCGACTACTCGCGAACTATTATAACGGTACAAACCATCTGGCTAACTTGGGCATCGACCCGTCGGCCTGTAGACTTAGGATCATCGAGGACACCACACTCTGCCATCCCAGGCCCGATACTCAGCAGGACCTGAGGTCTCCATCTTGCAGAATTACCGAATATCGGCTCGTACCGATTGACTGCCCGGAGTGTACCTTCGTTGCCGGACAGCTACCACCAAGCGATCCTCGAACAGCTCGCTATTTAGAATTGTACGGAAAGAAGCATTAAGGGTAAGTAAATCATCCTCATCAAAGAAAGACATAATTTATCGTTAAGCCCGTCCCGAGCCACGAACTACACGTAGTAGGTAACGGCCGAATTGGGCAAATATCCCATTGAAGCAGGAGCTCCTTGAAGGAAAGAACATAGTTCTTTTTTTTAAGGCCCGTGCCGAGTGGGACGTAACAACATAAAATTGGTGACAGCGGTGGGATACTAGCGATACATTATGTCAATTGAGAGGAGCGATCGCATTGAAACGCGCAGCATGACTACGCGTCAAACAGACGAAATAAGCCCCGACGAAAGGCGGCGTATAGCCAATACAATGGCTCAGTTAGATTCGCGGGAACGCGACCTTTTCGAACGCGAACAAAGACTACGCGAACGCGAAGAGACTCTCCGTACCACATCAGAGGAAGCAAAATTAGGAGAAACAGATACTCTCGCGTTCCTAATGAGAGAAATCGTCGCGCTACGAACGGAAAATCAGCTTCACTTGCCTAATCATCAGGTTAGCGAAGCTCTAGCATCTATTCCACGGTACGACGGAAAAAATATGCCTTTATCTTCTTACATTAGAGCATGCAAACGCGCACGTCAAATGATCCCCACCTATCCGGAGGAACTGTTTACACTAGCCGCGATAAGGAAACTACAGGATTCCGCTTATGTCGCGATCGAGAGACACCATCCTAGAACAATGCTTGAATTAGGCAGCAGACTCAGGCAAACTTTGGGGACATACTACTCGTTAGATTTTTATAGGACTGAATTAAGAAACGTGCTTATGTCCGAAAATGAACCGATAATAGACTACATCGGTCGCGTACAAGACTTACACGAAAGTCTCCTTGACGAAGAAAGGTTCTGGGGAGGGCTTACGGAAAATAAAAGACAGGAAATAGACGAATTAGCTCTAAAAAGTTTTTGTTCGGGTCTACCATTAGATTATCACCCGTATCTAAACGACTTACGGTGCGGAGACCTAAGCGACGCATACGATAAGGCGATTCAGCTACATTCGTCTATACAACATGAGTGGGACAGACGAGGTCTAGCGAGGCCGCGGCCACAATACAAAACTAAGGCCTATCAAGAAAGACCAATGGATTATTATTATTATGAATCAAAAAGAAATAGTAAACCCAGTACCCGGCCTACTAGACCTCCTCCGGACCCAGATGCATGTTCTTATTGCAAGAGGATCGGTCACACACAAGCACAATGTTATAGGAAATCGCGTGACCTGCAACGCCGGTCACAGACACAAGTCCAAGAGCCTTACACTCCACCTCCCGAGAACTCCCGTCAATCCTCTCCATCCTCTCACTACTTCCCTCCCTCGTCGCGAGACCAAAGGTATATAATGTTACGTCCCACTCGGCACGGGCCTTAAAAAAAAGAACTATGTTCTTTCCTTCAAGGAGCTCCTGCTTCAATGGGATATTTGCCCAATTCGGCCGTTACCTACTACGCGTAGTTCGTGGCACGGGACGGGCTTAACGATAGATTATGTCTTTGATAAGGATGATTCACTTACCTTTAATGCTTCTCTCCGTACAATTCTAAATAGCGAGCTGTTCGCGGGTCGCTTGGTGGTAGCTGTCCGGCAACGAAGGTACACTCCGGACAGTTGATTGGTACGAGCCGATATTCAGTAATTCTGCAAGATGGAGACCTCAGGTCCTGCTGAGTATCGGGCCTGGGATGGCAGAGTGTGGTGTCCTCAATGATCCTAGGTCTGCAGGCCGACGGGTCGATGCCCAAGTTAGCCAGATGGTTTGTACCGCTATAATAGTTCGCGAGTAGACGCCGGAGACTATGTTTACGTCCGCCCCGACGTGTTTTCGGCATAGGTATTCTCTAGGATGCAATGGGACCTTTTAGGATGATTGAACCCGAGCGATTCGTACGCTCCGATAGTTCTGTGAAGAATGAACCCGGGCGATTCGTACGCCCCGATAGTTCTATGATTTAGGAGTATGAACCCGGGCGATTCGTACGCCCCGATAGTTCTAAGACTTGGAAAGAGTGAACCCGGGCGATTCGTACGCCCCGATAGTTCTAGGATAAAAGGTTGGAAAATGCGGAGAGAGATGAAGAGCTTGTCGACCACACGTCGGTTCAGGAACACGTAGATAATACGAGTCGCGAATGAATAGTGACCGGGGTCCCGACTAATGAAACACAGACTTCTACTAATTCTAATTTATTCTAAGTTTAAATTATTATATGAATACAGCGTAAAAGACTCTCCCGCGATTATTGTTCGAAACGTCCGTCGAGGTGATTCGTAGAAAATCTGTAGTCGAAAAAAACCGTCGTGTGCTGCTCTGCAGCTCCTTATATACTGAATCTTAGCGGCGACGGCTCGTGGCGAAGCGGCGGCGGCTCGTAGCGAAGCAGCGGCGGCTTGGCTCTAAGAGGATGGTGATTGGCTGCCGTCTTCCCTTCTCTCGTCCTTGTTGGCCGTGGTGGGGTAGCGTGCGATGGTCCTGCGCGCGTTGAGCTGAAGCGCGTACTAGCGGTGGTAGGGATGAGCGTCTTGGCGTTACTTTGCTTGGCGTCAGCTGAATTCCGCGTGTGTGTGTTGGCCTAGGCCCGTGTGTGCGTTAGCTGTGCCATGTATCTTGTAACTTCGGAATTCTGAGTCCGTTCTGTAGACGCGCGTGATGACCACTTGTGGAGAGGTGCCGTAAGTGCCTGGCGGCCGCGTGCTTTCCCTAAGGCGCACGTGGTGGCCATGTGTGGGCGGAGGACAGGCCTGTCGACGTCGCCGGCTTTGTGCTCTTCTCCTCCGGTCCCAAGGTTCCAGGTAGAAGGTGCCCCTAGTGGCCGCGTAGTTTCCCTAAGGACCACGTGGTGACCATGTGTGGGCAGAGTACAGGCTACTTGATGGTGACGGCTTTCACTCTCTCCTCTGGTTCGAAAGGTTTCGTGTAGGAAGTATCCGAATGACCTCGTAGTTTCCCTAAGGACCACGTGAAGGCCATGTATGGATGAAGGACCGGCTAGTCGGCGTTTACTTTCAGTCTCTTGTTAGGACTTTTGGTGACTTAAAGGCGCTTGTTAGGACTTCGCGTATATTATAAATGTGTGTGTTAAATACGTATCGATTATTATGTATCTATTATTTATAGTTAATTATTATATATGCATGTTCTAATCGTAAGGTGTTCCCCAGTGTAAATATAATATTTGTTAGTGTTGTAAAAGTTACTCCCTTCATGTCGGGCACGAATGTGTAAATTATAATATTGTTAATAAATGATATCAACTATACTATGAGTAATACATGATTTAATAAGCTGACTCCCTATATAGCGGGCACGAGGAGATTACACGTGATAATAAAAGACTCCCTATATAGCGGGCACGAGGAATATCTCTTTATATATTTTATAAGTCCGTACGTCGGGTGACGTAACACTTCCCCCCTTATAATAAAATGTACGTAGTTATACGTGCATTTTGAAGGCTGATTCTTCTTGTAAGTACTTACTAATTGAAGGGAAAGTGTTTACGGCTTCTTTCTGTCCTGTCGTAGGTGGTTCTATCGCGTCAGCATCTTCTGGCGGTTTTTGTTCGCTCTCCACCTTCTCTTCCGTTGGTGACTTAGCGAGGTGGAGCAAAAGGTGTGTAAGTGAGCCCCAAAGTGCTCCTACTAAATGAATACTCCAACCATAGATGCTATGTAGTGCATAGCCGTGGATGACGGTGTCTGCTACATATTTTATCAATCGGAGGATCATGAGTATCGCTATGACTCCGGCGCTTGCTGATCCGAATGTCACGAACGCTCCCCATAGTCGTTGGCCTGTGCTGGTCGCTATTTTGTCTAATGCTTCTTCGTCCATAAGGTTGTATAGCGAGATCTGTCCCTTTGGTATGTGTTGTCCGCTGACTCCACGTAATAGTGTGTTCAAAACAGCGGGTTTTTCCGCAGGTTCCATGATATGCGAACGTAGTTTATTTAGATCTTCGTTGGAGTAGATTCCGCTCGTTGCCAAATGTTGCGGGCTGATGTATTTCCATTGTGGTTTTGTTAATGGCTGAATCGTCGGCGGTGGTACGCTTTCAACGAGTTTCGGTGTTATTCTGTACCATGATCCATGTAGTAGGTACATTGCTGGTAGTAGCTCGTTGCAATCCGCCATTGCTGCTTCTTGTGTGATGATATGGGTTTTTGGTGTTAGGAAGCAAGACTGATTGCGGTAAGTTATTGGTAGGCTTTTGTAGCAGTTTTCCGTAGAGCGTACTTTTATTTCCACCGGTGTACATTTAATCAAGTGTATTACTTCTCCCGCTATCACTGCCATATAACCTGGTTCTTTCATGAAGGAATATGCGGTTTCATCAGGAGACAAGTTTGCTAAGGATAAAGCGTTCTTCAAAATTTGTCTCTCGAGCGCACATTTCTGGCGGGTTATGTCTATATATAAATCAGTAAGTTGTGTTTTTAAATGGCGTTCGACGTATATGAATTTAGAATTTATATATGCGAAGATGTCTAAATTTTCTACAGGGGTTTTTGTCTTAGCTTTGAAGATTCTTCCAGGAGAGGTTTCCAATATGAAAAGTTTCGGATGTTCGGTACGGATGATCGTATATCCGCACAGTGTAAATTCTTCTGTTTTTGTAAGTGCGAAGGTGACATCCTTGGACGTGACTGTGTATAGGACTGGTCCTGTTACTGGTCCTTTAGTTGTGAGTTTTGTTGCGAGGCCTTCGTACAAAACGTCGTATTCATTGAATCCGCAACTATCCGAAGGTAGAGTTTCCCAAAAGTTTTCGGCTCCTCCTTCGTCTTGACAATTTTCGGCTGTGTAAGCGCAGATGGTACCCGATTGCAGATGTATCTGGTCTGCATTGATGGAGGCGGCTGCATAGTAGTCTTTCAAGGTGACTTCTACCGAGGCCTGTACAACGACGTCGTCCCAGGTACCATAGGGGTCGCTATATTGCGAGCCCTTGCAGGCTCCGTCTGTACCGACGGATCCACTTATGGTCAGGCTGTGAAGGTGCGTGCTGTTTCTCTTAAGTCCCGTTATGAGGCTGTTGGGGCCCAGAGATAGGCTTCCGGTGACTTGCGCTTGTTCGCATAGGCGTTGGGTGAGCGGATGAATGTATTCGCGTCGGCCATTGTGTACGATTGAAACGTGCGAGTACATCCCGCAGTGATAGATGGTCCTATCGATCCTCACTTTACATTGGATGACATTTATTGGGTGATATTCAGACACTTGTAGTAATTGAATGTATAGTTCTTGGCTTGTTGGTTGGAGATTCGGCGTCTCGCATTCAGAGACGTCCAGCAACGAGAATGTAGTCACGTTGAGTGAGGAACCGGCACAGTCGTATCCGGTTAGGCTCTGCGTAGTTCCTACTATTGTAAGTAGTATAACGAATGATAATTTCTTCATTGTGATTCGAGGTTTCTTCTTTAGCTTCGATGCTTTTGCTTCTTTATGGACAATTGACGCTCTGCTCGGACTGGAGTGGCTTATATTATAATGAAAATGGAGGGGAGACACCTTATCGACCGTCGTCCCGGACTCTGAGAACTACTGTGGCGCCATGCTGCGCCGTGGCAACCGTTAGTCGGTAAGGTAGAGTCCTAGACGTAGGCTTTAACTTACTTTCTAGCCTTATTTAATTTGAGTCTGTCCGTATGAACGACAGAGAGGCCTTTTGGCGTTTCTATTTTTACATTGCTATTATTAAGAATTTGTACAATTTTATATGGTCCCTCGTACTGGCTGTCTAACTTGCTTTTGATTTTTCCCTTTAGGAGGTACACGGAGTCGCCCGTCGAGAAGCTCACCACCCTCTGTTTTTTATCGTAATAATTTTTAGATTTTATTTTCGCGCGTTCGAGGTTCTCTTTGGCGGCCTCCTGCGATTTCTGTAATTGTTCCGTCAATTCAGCCAAGTACGATGCGTAAGTTTCGTCTTTTAAGTCGTTAAGTGTGCTATCGTTCGGAGTTTTCGCTAACTGGCCAAAGATTAATTCGTGTGGAGTGTATTGTGTACCTTCATGTATACTTGTATTATAAGAAAACATCGCTATATCGACCCAATCGTCCCATTCAGAATTATCCTTTATAAAGTGTTTCAAAAATTCTGCTAACACGTGGTGTGAGCGTTCTATTGATCCGTTGGATTGCGGTCGATAAGCGGTGGTTTGGTATGTTTCTATTCTAAATTTCTTGGCCACTGCTTTCATCAATTCTGATAAGAAAGCAGTACCTTGATCAGTTAGTATCCCTTTCGGGCTGCCGTATTTACATATTAAATTTTTTATAAATGCATCAGCTACTTCGACCGAAGAAGCTTGTTGTAGTGGTACCGCTATAGAATATTTGGTAAGGAGATCTTGTATTGTTAGGATATAATTATTGCCTTGTTTACTGGTAGGCATCGGTCCTACTATATCCATCGAAACTTTGTCGAAGGCCCTTCCCGGCGTGTCGGTAAGGGTCATCGGTTGTCTGGTTTTTTGTCGAACAAGCTTCTTGGTCTGGCAGCTGCGGCAGTTTTGGATAAAATTTTGTATATCGGGTTTAAGGTTAGGCCAGTAGTACCGTTGTTTTATACGCCAATATGTCTTAGTGACTCCTTTGTGACCTCCCACAGGAGTAGCGTGATTGTCATGGATAATTTGGACGCGTTCGATCTCCCTGGGTATTATGATTTCATGCTTTAATATAATAATTTTAGTTTCGTGGCCCGCGAAGATCGAACTTATCTTGCGTTTAATGTTTATCCATGATACGTCTGCAATATTATCCCTTGAAATAGCTATTGTCTTTAAGTTTAATTCAATTGCCGCGTCCAAAAGAGAATGTAATACTTCGTCTAAAATTTCTAATTGAATAGAGACGGATGTTCTCTCCTGGACGGGTAACGCGATGAGGTATCTATTGTCCCGTTTTGTAATCTTTACTCTACCAAGCGTTACGTCGGTAATGTTTGGTAGTCTTTTATTGTCGGCAAGTTCTTTGGCTCCTTTGTCAATAGGAGTTCCGGTCTTTGTTACAAAAAATGCTATGTGTCCTTTGTGCATTGTTATCCTGTCTTTTATTTCTATAATATTACCTTCGTAACGTGATAGATCCAGTTCGTCGTCGTTCGTTTCGTCTGTATCGTTCGTCTGTTCGTTTATGTTTATGTTTATGTTAGGTGTTTCCGTTTCAAGTGCGGTCTCGGGTTTTGATATTTCTTGCGTGCGACGTCTCTTAGCGAGCGACGAGAATATTTCGTCGTCACTCGAGCTGGTCCCTGCTATCGGAAGGATCTGTTTACTCGCCTCGATAGGGTTACGCGATAGCGCGTCGGCGTTGACGTTTCGTTTACCGGCTTTGTAAACAATATCGTATTCATACTCGGCGAGTTTGAGTCGCCATCTGATAAGCCGAGACGTCGGGTCTTTCACAGAATTTAACCACACTAACGGACGGTGGTCGGTGATTAAACTGAATTTACGACCGTATAGATAAGGTCGGAAGTAATTAACGGCGTATATAATGGCAAGCAGCTCTTTCTCTATTGTCGAATAATTTTGTTCCGCTTGATTTAAGATTCTTGACGTGTAAGCTATGGGCAGATCTTTACCGACTTCTCCCTGACTGAGAATTCCCCCGATCGCGTAATTTGATGCGTCGGTAGTTACTAGGAAAGGTTTGGTAAAATCAGGGAATTGCAAGAGCGGTTGTTCACACAAAAGGCTTGTTAAAGTTTTGAATGCCTTGTTTTGAGCGTCCTCCCACTTAAACGGTACGTCTTTCTTTAAGAGATTCGTCAGCGGTTTACTTGTACCTGAGAAATTTGGTATGAAGCGTCGATAATAGCCTGCCAGTCCCAGGAATTGTTTTATGTTCTTTGCATTCTTTGGCGTCGGGAAGTTCTTGACTGCCTCTATTTTTCCTGGGTCTGGTTTCACTCCATCCGCGCTAATGATATGTCCGAGATATACAACCTCTTTCCTGAGAAGATTGCATTTCTCGGGCTGTAGTTTTAAATTGGCGTCACGGAGACGCGCACATAATTTCCGGTATTTCAAAAGATGCTCTCGTAGCGAGCTGGAGTATATGACTATGTCGTCTAGGTAAACGAATAATTCATTACCTTGCAATCCGGTCAGGACATTGTTCATCAAGCGTTGGAAGGTGGAAGGAGCGTTTTTGAGACCAAAGGGCATACGTTTAAATTCATAATGCCCGAATGGCGTGGAGAAAGCCGTTTTCGGCGCGTCTTCTTTATCCATGCCGATCTGATGGAAGCCCGATGCGAGATCGAACGTACTAAAATATTTCGCGCTTCCTAGTTGATCTAATATTTCCGTTATGTTCGGCAGTGGATAACTGTCTTTAATAGTTTTTTCGTTTAACATCCGGTAGTCGATGACTAATCTCCATCTTTTATTCCCTTTTGCGTCCGGTTTCTTCGGAACTATCCATAGTGGAGAATTATACGGGGACGTAGATGATTTGATCACGTTGTTTTCTAGAAGTTCTCCTATCTGTTTGTTTATCTCTTCCTTATGAATGGGCGGGAAGCGGTACTGTCGGACATTTACTGGAATAGAGTCCACTGTCTCTATTTTGTGTGTTACGGTGTCTGAGTACGTCAATCTGTCGCCCGGTAAATGAAATAAATCTATGGATTCTCTGATCATATCTTTTGCTACGGATTTCTCTTCGTCGTTCAGTTCGTCCAAATTAATATTCTGTAGGGCTAGTGCGTAACGTTCGTCTGTCTTGTTTATGTGTTTGCAGGATTTGGAAGGGGTAATGTGAGTAGGGAGGACGGTATGTTGGGTCTCGGTTTCCTGTTCGAGTTTCGGAGAATTGTTTATTAGACTGCTTATGTCATCGTCTTTCGATTCGAGTCGAGGCACTTGAGACGTGATTTCCTCTGAATGCGATAAGAGTTCGGTATTATTTATCTCGAACTCTTCTAGTGTTACAGACGGAGGTTTTATGTTGACGTCCGTATCATTGGTGTTAATTATTTTGATATATGCTTCGCCGTGGTTATTTGACACCACTGCTTCTCCTGCATAAATTCCTTCTCCGAAATTCAAACGCGGCAAATATCCCGTTTCTAAATCGCTATTCTTTATCTTTATTTTACAGACATTGCTTGTTCGCCCCGGAATGGTTATCTCCTTTGATTGAACAAAGGGCATAACTATTCCGTGCCACTCTATAGACTCTCTTTCATAATCAATTTTGGCTGTTTTTTGAAAGAAGTCGGAACCCAAAATACCGTCGTAGGGGATAGGAAAGGAATTTGGTACTAATTGGAATTTAAGCGGATATCCGTGAATTCGTATGGTTACCGAACCGTACGTGGTAACGGTTTCGTCGGTGATACCGCTCAGTCTGACTTTGTCGTTTTCGTTGCATATTATATCCCCGTTTGCCATTTTTATTTTTAATATGTTGAGTTCCGAACCCGTATCAACTAGGAACTCCGTCTCTTTAGCTAGGTCGTCAGAGGAAAGGACGATAGATGGGGAGGTAGCTTCTTCCTTTAGTTGGAGGACGTAGACACGATTGGCTTCTCTTCTTTTGTTATCGTTCTCACCGGGCGCCCTGGCGCGGTCTCTGCGGATGCGCCTTTCCTCAGAGACGTTGGTTCGTTTCCCGACTGAGATTCTCTCCATCTTTTCTTTCGGCATTCTTCTATTGTATGACCGATATTTTTGCAATACGAGCATTCTTTCTTATGCTTTTGGTCTCGTGGTGAGGAAGGAGAGTAGTGAGAGGATGGAGAGGATTGACGGGAATTTCCGGGAGGTGGAGTATAAGGCCCATGAACTTGTGTCTGTGACCGGCGTTGCTGGTCACGCGATTTCTTGTAACATTGGGTTTGTGTATGACCAATTCTCTTACAATACGAACACGAATCTGGGTCTGGAGGAGTTCTAGTAGGTCGGATATTTGGTCTATTGTTTCTTTTAGATTCAAAGTAATAATAATCCATAGGTTTTTCTTGGTATGTTTTTGCCTTATATTGTGGTCGCGGCCTTACTAATCCTCTTCTATCCCATTCGTGTTGTATTGACGAGTGTAATTGGATTGCTTTGTCGTATGCATCGCCTAAGTCTCGGCAACGTAACGCGTTTAAGTAGGGATGGTAATCCATCGGTAACCCAGAACAAAAGCTTTTTAATGCCAATTCATCTATTTCTCGTTTCTTGCTATCCGTGATTTCTCCCCAAAACCTTTCTTCATCGAGAAGACCCTCGTATAAATCCTGTACACGGCCAATGTAATCGATAATCTGTTCGTTCTCCGACATGAGTACGTTTCTTAATTCTGTCCGGTAATAATCTAAAGAATGGTATGTGCCCAATGTCTGTCGGAGTCGACTATACAACTCGAACATCGTTTTCGGATTATGTCTATCTATCGCAATGTGTGCCGAATCTTGGAGCTTCCGTATCGCGGCTTGAGTAAACAAATCTTCCGGGTATGCGGGAATCATTTGTCGCGCGCGTTTACAAGCTCTAATAAATGAGGATAGAGGCATATTTTTCCCATCGTATCGTGGTATAGACGCGAAAGCCTCATTAATTTGATGATTAGGAAGGTGATGTTGGCTCTCCGTCCTGAGCGCCAAAATCTCCCTCATCAAGAACGTGAGAGGATCTGCCTCTTCTGATTTTGCAGCGTTAAGACGCTGCGCATGATCGCGAAGTTCTTGCTCGCGTTCTCGAATGACGCGTTCGCGTTCAAGGAGGGTGTTACGTCCCACTCGGCACGGGCCTTAAAAAAAGAACTATGTTCTTTCCTTCAAGGAGCTCCTGCTTCAATGGGATATTTGCCCAATTCAGCCGTTACCTACTACGTGTAGTTCGTGGCTCGGGACGGGCTTAACGATAAATTATGTCTTTGACGAGAGGATGATTTACTTACCCTTAATGCTTCTTTCCATATAATTCTAGATAGCGAGCTGTTCGAGGGTCGCTTGGTGGTAGCTGTCCGGCAACGAAGGTACACTCCGGGCAGTCGATCGGTACGAGCCGATATTCAATAACTCTGCAAGATGAAGACCTCAGGTCCTGCTGAGTATCGGGCCTGGGATGGCAGAGTGTGGTGTCCTCGATGATCCTAAGTCTGCGGGCCGACGGGTCGATGCCCAAGTTAGCCAGATGGTTTGTACCGTTGTAATAGTTCGCGAGTAGTCGCCGGAGACGATGCTTGTGTCCGCCCCGACGTGTTTTCGGCATACGTATTCTCTAGGATACAACGGGACCTTCTAGGATGATTGAACCCGAGCGATTCGTACGCTCCGATAGTTCTATGAAGGATGAACCCGGGCGATTCGTACGCCCCGATGGTTCTATGATTTAGGAATATGAACCCGGGCGATTCGTACGCCCCGATAGTTCTATGACTTGGAAAGAGTGAACCCGGGCGATTCGTACGCCCCGATAGTTCTATGATAAAAGGTTGGAAAATGCGGAGAGAGATATGAAGAGCTTGTCGACCACACGTCGGTTCAGGAACACGTAGCTAATACGAGTCGCGAACGAGTAGTGACCGGGGTCCCGACTAATGAAACTCAGACGTCTACTAATAATTATTTATTCTAAATTTAAAATTATACTACGAATAGAATTGATACAGTGTAAAAAGACTCTCTCGCGATTATTGGTTGGAACTAGCGTCCGTCGAAGTAAATCGTAGAAAATCTGATGCCGGAATAACCCGTAGGAATCTGTTATCGGGAATGACCATCGTGTGCTGCTCTGCAGCTCCTTATATACAAGTCCCAGCGGCGGCGGCTTGTGGCTTTGGCGGCGGTTTGTTGCTTTGGCGGCGGCTCGGTTCTTGGAAGATGGTGATTGGCTGACGTCTTTCTTTCTTTCGTCCCTTTTGGATGGTCTATAGTGATGCGCACAACGGCTTTGTGTGCTTCGGTGCGAGGCGCTTACTGGTAGTGGTGAGGATGCGTCTCGGTGTTGTCGGCTCGTAGCCATCGGATTACCGCTTGTGTGTGGGTCCAGGTCCGTGTGCGAGTCTATGGCATTGTGTGGTGGTCCGTGTCTCTCCCTAAGGCGCACGTGGTGACCACTTGTGGAGTAGTACGGCGTGTGTGTGTGCCCGGCGACCGCGTTGTTTTCCCTAGGGCGTACGTGGTAACCGTTCGGCGACTGTTTAGCACGTACTCTCCATTTGCGGCCATGTGTACTCGGTCGTTTACGGCCTTCCCTTTGCGGCGTGACATCATGACTTGTATACGAGCTTCCTTTACGTAAGACGCATTGTTGTTTGTCTGGCGCGACGCTTTGTGTTTTTCCGCGTATGACGCATCATTGTAGAATTACAAATATATGTATATGTATTGTTTACAATATCTAAGCGTAAGGTATCTCCTTTGAAACTTATGTTATATGTGTGTATTATAATAGTGGTTAGTATTGTAAAGATGACTCCCTTCATGTCGGGCACGAACGTGTGAAATATAATATTGTTAGTAAATGGTTAGTTATATTGAGTTTTATTAAATTACGTATTATTTGTACTATAATAAAAGACTCCCTATATAGCGGGCACGAGGAATTCTTTATGTATTTTATATGTCCATACGTCGGGTGACGTAACACCTCCCTCCTTAAAAAAAAATGTACGTAGTTATACGTGCATTTTGAATGTCGGCTCCTCTTGCAAGTATCTGCTATTCGAAGGGTAGGGTGGTGGTGGCGTCCTTTGGTTTTGTCGTAGGTAGCTCTATTGTTTCAGCATCTTCTGGCGGGTTTTGGTCGTACTCCGCTTTTTCTTCCTTTGTTGACTTGGCAAGGTGAAGCAAAAGATGCGTAGGCGAACCCCAATGGCTCCCATTAGATGAATACTTCAACCGTAAGTGTTATGCATAGCCGTGGATGACGGTGTCTGTTACATATTTTATTGATCGGAGGATCATGAGTATTGTTTTTATGACTCCGGCGCTTGCTGATCCGAATGTCACAAACGCTCCCCAAAAGTCGTTGGCCTGTGTTACTACGTCGTTCCAGGTACCGTATAGGTTGCTATGTTGTGAGCCCTTGCAGGCTCCGCCTGTACTGACGAACCCACTTATGGTCAAGCTGTGTAGGTGCGTGCTGTTCCTTTTTCGTCCCATTATGAGGCTGTTGGGACCCAGAGATAGGCTTCTGGAGACTATTCCTTGTTCGCATAGGCGTTGGGTGAGCGGATGAATGTATTCGTGTTGGCCATTGTGCACTATTGAGACGTGCGAGTACACTTCGCAGTGATAGATGGTCCTATCGGTCCTTTCTTTACACTGGATGGCATTTATTGGATGGTATTCAGACACGTATAGTTCTTGGCTTGTTGGTTGAAGATTCTTCTTTGGTTTTGATGCTTGTTTTTTTTTTTTTACAGAAAATATGACGCTTTGCTCGGACTGCGGTGACTTATGTTATAATAATAAAAATAAAATAAAGAGGAGACACCTTAACGACCGTCGTCCTAGACTCTTAGATCTACTGTGGTTTCATGCTGTGCCGTGTCAACCGTTAGTCGGTTTTATAGAGTCCTGGACGAAGGTTTTGACTTATTTTCTAACTTTATTTAATTTTAATCTGTCCGTATGAACGACAGAGAGGCCTTTTGGCGTTTCTATTTTTACATTGTTATTATTTAAAATTTGTATGATCTTATACGGTCCTTCGTACTGGCTGTCTAACTTGCCTTTGATTTTTCCCTTTAGGAGGTATACGGAGTCGCCCATTGAGAAGTTCACCACCCTCTGTTTTTTATCGTAATAATTTTTAGATTTTATTTTCGCGCGTTCGAGGTTCTCTTTGGCGGCCTCCTGCGATTTCTGTAACTGTTCCGTCAATTCAGCCAAGTACGATGCGTAAGTTTCGTCCTTTAAGTCGTTAAGTGTGCTTTCGTTCGGAGTTTTCGCTAACTGGCCAAAGATTAATTCGTGTGGAGTGTATTGTGTACCTTCATGTATACTTGTATTATAGGAAAACATCGCTATATCGACCCAATCGTCCCATTCAGAATTATCCTTTATGAAGTGTTTCAAAAATTCTGCTAACACGTGGTGTGAGCGTTCTATTGATCCGTTAGATTGCGGTCGATAAGCGGTGGTTTGGTATGTTTCTATTCTAAATTTCTTGGCCACTGCTTTCATCAATTCTGATAAGAAAGCAGTGCCTTGATCAGTTAGTATCCCTTTCGGGCTGCCGTATTTACATATTAAATTTTTTATAAATGCGTCAGCTATTTCGACCGAAGAAGCTTGTTGTAGTGGTACCGCTATAGAATATTTGGTAAGGAGATCTTGTATTGTTAAAATGTAATTATTGCCTAGTTTACTAGTAGGCATCGGTCCTACTATATCCATCGAAATTTTGTCGAAGGCCCTTCCTGGTGTGTCGGTAAGGGTCATCGGTTGTCTGGTTTTTTGTCGAACAAGTTTCTTGATCTGACAGCTGCGGCAGTTTTGGACAAAGTTTTGTATATCTGTTTTAAGGTTAGGCCAGTAGTACCGTTGTTTTATACGCCAATATGTCTTAGTGACTCCTTTGTGACCTCCCATTGGAGTAGCATGATTGTCATGGATAATTTGGACGCGTTCGATCTCCCTGGGTATTATGATTTCATGTTTTAATATAATAATTTTTGTTTTGTGACTCGCGAAGATCGAGCTTATCTTGCGTTTAATGTTTATCCATGGTACGTCTGCTATATTGTCCCTTGAAATAGCTATTGTCTCTAAATTCAATTCAATTGCCGCGTCCAAAAGAGAATGTAATACTTCATCTAGAATTTCTAGTTGAATAGAGACGGATGTTCTCTCCTGGACGGGTAACGCGATGAGGTATCTATTGTCCCGTTTTGTAATCTTTACTCTACCAAGCGTTACGTCGGTAATGTTTGGTAGTCTTTTATTGTCGGCAAGTTCTTTAGCTCCTTTGTCAATAGGAGTTCCGGTCTTTGTCACAAAAAATGCTATGTGTCCTTTGTGCATTGTTATTCTGTCTTTTATTTCTATAATATTACTTTCGTAGCGTGATAGATCCAGTTCGTCGTCGTTCGTTTCGTCTGTATCGTTTATGTTTATGTTTATATTAGGTATTTCCGTTTCACGTGCGGTCTCGGGTTTTGATATTTCTTGCATGCGACGTCTCTTAGTGAGCGACGAGAATATTTCGTCGTCACTCGAGCTGGTCCCTGCTATCGGAAGGATCTGTTTACTCAACTCTATAGGGTTACGCGATAGCGCGTCGGCATTGACGTTTCGTTTTCCGGCTTTGTAGACAATATCGTATTCATACTCGGCGAGTTTGAGTCGCCATCTAATAAGCCGAGACGTCGGGTCTTTCACAGAATTTAACCACACTAGCGGACGGTGGTCAGTGATTAAACTGAATTTACGACCGTATAGATAAGGTCGGAAGTAATTAACAGCGTATATAATGGCAAGCAGCTCTTTTTCTATTGTTGAATAATTTTGTTCCGCTTGATTTAAGATCCTTGACGTGTAGGCTATGGGCAGATCTTTACCGATTTCTCCCTGACTGAGAATTCCCCCGATCGCGTAATTTGATGCGTCGGTAGTTACTAGGAAAGGCTTTGTAAAATCAGGGAATTGCAAAAGCGGTTGCTCACACAAAAGGCTTGTTAAAGTTTTGAATGCCTTGTTTTGAGCGTCTTCCCATTTAAATGGTACGTCTTTCTTTAAGAGGTTTGTCAGCGGTTTACTTGTACCTGAGAAGTTTGGTATGAAGCGTCGATAATAACCTGCCAGTCCCAGGAATTGTTTTATGTTCTTTGCATTCTTTGGCGTCGGGAAGTTCTTGACTGCTTCTATTTTTCCTGGGTCTGGTTTCACTCCATCCGCGCTAATGATATGCCCGAGATATACAACTTCCTTCCTGAGAAGATTGCATTTCTCGGGTTGTAATTTTAGATTGGCGTCACGGAGACGCGCACATAAATTTCGGTATTTCAAAAGGTGCTCTTGTAGCGAGCTGGAGTATATGACTATGTCATCTAGGTAAACGAATAATCCATTACCTTGCAATCCGGTCAGGACATTGTTCATCAAGCGTTGGAAGGTGGAAGGAGCGTTTTTGAGACCAAAGGGCATACGTTTAAATTCGTAATGCCCGAATGGCGTGGAGAAAGCCGTTTTCGGCGCGTCTTCTTTGTCCATGCCGATCTGATGGAAACCTGATGCGAGATCGAACGTACTAAAATATTTCGCGCTTCCTAATTGATCTAATATTTCTGTTATGTTCGGCAGTGGATAACTGTCTTTAATAGTTTTTTCGTTTAATATCCGGTAGTCGATGACTAATCTCCATCTTTTATTCCCTTTTGCGTCCGGTTTCTTCGGAACTATCCATAGTGGAGAATTATACGGAGACGTAGATGATTTGATTACATTGTTTTCTAAAAGTTCTCCTATCTGTTTGTTTATCTCCTCCTTATGGATGGGCGGGAAGCGGTACTGTCGGACATTTACTGGAATAGAGTCCACTGTCTCTATTTTGTGTGTTACGGTGTCGGAGTACGTCAGTCTGTCGCCCGGCAGGTGAAATAAATCTATGGATTCTCTGATCATATCTTTTGCTACGGATTTCTCTTCATCATTCAGTTCGTCCAAGTTAATGTTCTGTAGGGCTAGTACGTAACGTTCGTCTGTCTTTTGTGTGTATTTGCAGGATTTGGAATGGGTAATGTGAGTAGGGAGGACGGTATGTTGGGTCTCGGTTTCCTGCTCGAATTCGTTATTCTTTATTTTTATTTTACAGACATTGCTCGTTCGCCCCGGAATAGTTATCTCCTTTGATTGAACAAAGGGCATAACTATTCCGTGCCACTTTATAGATTCTCTCTCATAATCGATTTTGGCTGTTTTATGAAAGAAGTCGGAGCCCAAAATACCGTCGTAGGGGATAGGAAAAGAATTTGGTACCAGTTGGAATTTAACCGGGTATCCGTGAATGTGTACGGTCACCGAACCGTATGTGGTAACAGTTTTGTCGGTGATACCGATCAGTCTGACCTTGTCGTTTTCGTCACATAGTATGTCTCCATTTGCCATTGTTATTTTTAATATGTTTAGTTCCGAACCCGTGTCGATTAAAAATTCTGTTTCCTTGGCTAAATCGTCGGAAGAAAGGACGATAGACGGAGAGGTGCATTCTTCCTTTAATTGGAAGAAGTAGACGCGAGTGGCTTCTCTTCCTTTATTGTTCGTACTGGGCGCGCTGACGCGGTCTCTGCGGGTGCGCCCTTCCCCAGAGACGTCAATTCGTTTCCCGACTGGGTTTCCCTCCACTTTTTCTTTCGGCATTCCTCTATCGTATGTCCGATGTGCTTACAATACGAGCATTTCTTTATATACCTTTGGTCTCGTGACGAGGGAGGGGAGTAGTGAGAGGATGGCGAGGATTGACGGGAGTTCTCGGGAGGTGGAGTGTAAGGTTCTTGAACTTGTGTCTGTGACCGGCGTTGCAGGTCACGCGATTTCCTATAACATTGTGCTTGAGTGTGACCGAACCTCTTGCAATAAGAACATGCATCTGGGTCCGGAGGAGGTCTAGTAGGCCGGGTATTGGGTTTACTATTTCTTTTTGATTCATAATAATAATAATCCATTGGTCTTTCTTGATAGGCCTTAGTCTTGTATTGTGGCCGCGGCCTCGCCAGACCTCGTCTGTCCCATTCATGTTGTATAGACGAATGTAGCTGAATCGCCTTATCGTATGCGTCGCTTAGGTCTCCGCACCGTAAGTCGTTTAGATACGGGTGATAATCTAATGGTAGACCCGAACAAAAACTTTTTAGAGCTAATTCGTCTATTTCCTGTTTTTTACTTTCTGTAAGCCCTCCCCAGAATCTTTCTTCGTCAAGGAGACTTTCGTGTAAGTCTTGTACGCGACCGATGTAATCTATTATCGGTTCATTTTCGGACATAAGCACGTTTCTTAGTTCAGTCCTATAAAAATCTAACGAGTAGTATGTCCCCAAAGTTTGCCTGAGTCTGCTGCCTAATTCAAGCATTGTTCTAGGATGGTGTCTCTCGATCGCGACATAAGCGGAATCCTGTAGTTTCCTTATCGCGGCTAGAGTAAACAGTTCCTCCGGATAGGTGGGGATCATTTGACGTGCGCGTTTGCATGCTCTAATGTAAGAAGATAAAGGCATATTTTTTCCGTCGTACCGTGGAATAGATGCTAGAGCTTCGCTAACCTGATGATTAGGCAAGTGAAGCTGATTTTCCGTTCGTAGCGCGACGATTTCTCTCATTAGGAACGCGAGAGTATCTGTTTCTCCCAATTTTGCTTCCTCGGATGTGGTACGGAGAGTTTCTTCGCGTTCGCGTAGTCTTTGTTCGCGTTCGAAAAGGTCGCGTTCCCGCGAATCTAACTGAGCCATTGTATTGGCTATACGCCGCCTTTCGTCGGGGCTTATTTCGTCTGTTTGACGCGTGGTCATGCTGCGCGTTTCAATGCGATCGCTCCTCTCAATTGACATAATGTATCGTTAGTTTCCCGGCCGATGCACCAATTTTGTGTTGTTACGTCCCACTCGGCACGGGCCTTAAAAAAAGAACTATGTTCTTTCCTTCAAGGAGCTCCTGCTTCAATGGGATATTTGCCCAATTCAGCCGTTACCTACTACGTGTAGTTCGTGGCTCGGGACGGGCTTAACGATAAATTATGTCTTTGACGAGAGGATGATTTACTTACCCTTAATGCTTCTTTCCATATAATTCTAGATAGCGAGCTGTTCGAGGGTCGCTTGGTGGTAGCTGTCCGGCAACGAAGGTACACTCCGGGCAGTCGATCGGTACGAGCCGATATTCAATAACTCTGCAAGATGAAGACCTCAGGTCCTGCTGAGTATCGGGCCTGGGATGGCAGAGTGTGGTGTCCTCGATGATCCTAAGTCTGCGGGCCGACGGGTCGATGCCCAAGTTAGCCAGATGGTTTGTACCGTTGTAATAGTTCGCGAGTAGTCGCCGGAGACGATGCTTGTGTCCGCCCCGACGTGTTTTCGGCATACGTATTCTCTAGGATACAACGGGACCTTCTAGGATGATTGAACCCGAGCGATTCGTACGCTCCGATAGTTCTATGAAGGATGAACCCGGGCGATTCGTACGCCCCGATGGTTCTATGATTTAGGAATATGAACCCGGGCGATTCGTACGCCCCGATAGTTCTATGACTTGGAAAGAGTGAACCCGGGCGATTCGTACGCCCCGATAGTTCTATGATAAAAGGTTGGAAAATGCGGAGAGAGATATGAAGAGCTTGTCGACCACACGTCGGTTCAGGAACACGTAGCTAATACGAGTCGCGAACGAGTAGTGACCGGGGTCCCGACTAATGAAACTCAGACGTCTACTAATAATTATTTATTCTAAATTTAAAATTATACTACGAATAGAATTGATACAGTGTAAAAAGACTCTCTCGCGATTATTGGTTGGAACTAGCGTCCGTCGAAGTAAATCGTAGAAAATCTGATGCCGGAATAACCCGTAGGAATCTGTTATCGGGAATGACCATCGTGTGCTGCTCTGCAGCTCCTTATATACAAGTCCCAGCGGCGGCGGCTTGTGGCTTTGGCGGCGGTTTGTTGCTTTGGCGGCGGCTCGGTTCTTGGAAGATGGTGATTGGCTGACGTCTTTCTTTCTTTCGTCCCTTTTGGATGGTCTATAGTGATGCGCACAACGGCTTTGTGTGCTTCGGTGCGAGGCGCTTACTGGTAGTGGTGAGGATGCGTCTCGGTGTTGTCGGCTCGTAGCCATCGGATTACCGCTTGTGTGTGGGTCCAGGTCCGTGTGCGAGTCTATGGCATTGTGTGGTGGTCCGTGTCTCTCCCTAAGGCGCACGTGGTGACCACTTGTGGAGTAGTACGGCGTGTGTGTGTGCCCGGCGACCGCGTTGTTTTCCCTAGGGCGTACGTGGTAACCGTTCGGCGACTGTTTAGCACGTACTCTCCATTTGCGGCCATGTGTACTCGGTCGTTTACGGCCTTCCCTTTGCGGCGTGACATCATGACTTGTATACGAGCTTCCTTTACGTAAGACGCATTGTTGTTTGTCTGGCGCGACGCTTTGTGTTTTTCCGCGTATGACGCATCATTGTAGAATTACAAATATATGTATATGTATTGTTTACAATATCTAAGCTTAAGGTATCTCCTTTGAAACTTATGTTATATGTGTGTATTATAATAGTGGTTAGTATTGTAAAGATGACTCCCTTCATGTCGGGCACGAACGTGTGAAATATAATATTGTTAGTAAATGGTTAGTTATATTGAGTTTTATTAAATTACGTATTATTTGTACTATAATAAAAGACTCCCTATATAGCGGGCACGAGGAATTCTTTATGTATTTTATATGTCCATACGTCGGGTGACGTAACAAGGGCCCGTGTTACGTCCCACTCGGCACGGGCCTTAAAAAAAAAGAACTATGTTCTTTCCTTCAAGGAGCTCCTGCTTCAATGGGATATTTGCCCAATTCAGCCGTTACCTACTACGTGTAGTTCGTGGCTCGGGACGGGCTTAACGATAAATTATGTCTTTGACGAGAGGATGATTTACTTACCCTTAATGCTTCTTTCCATATAATTCTAGATAGCGAGCTGTTCGAGGGTCGCTTGGTGGTAGCTGTCCGGCAACGAAGGTACACTCCGGGCAGTCGATCGGTACGAGCCGATATTCAATAACTCTGCAAGATGAAGACCTCAGGTCCTGCTGAGTATCGGGCCTGGGATGGCAGAGTGTGGTGTCCTCGATGATCCTAAGTCTGCGGGCCGACGGGTCGATGCCCAAGTTAGCCAGATGGTTTGTACCGTTATAATAGTTCGCGAGTAGTCGCCGGAGACGATGCTTGTGTCCGCCCCGACGTGTTTTCGGCATACGTATTCTCTAGGATACAACGGGACCTTCTAGGATGATTGAACCCGAGCGATTCGTACGCTCCGATAGTTCTATGAAGGATGAACCCGGGCGATTCGTACGCCCCGATGGTTCTATGATTTAGGAATATGAACCCGGGCGATTCGTACGCCCCGATAGTTCTATGACTTGGAAAGAGTGAACCCGGGCGATTCGTACGCCCCGATAGTTCTATGATAAAAGGTTGGAAAATGCGGAGAGAGATATGAAGAGCTTGTCGACCACACGTCGGTTCAGGAACACGTAGCTAATACGAGTCGCGAACGAGTAGTGACCGGGGTCCCGACTAATGAAACTCAGACGTCTACTACTAATAATTATTTATTCTAATTATACTACGAATAGAATTGATACAGTGTAAAAAAAAGACTCTCTCGCGATTATTGGTTGGAACTAGCGTCCGTCGAGGTAAATCGTAGAAAATCTGATGCCGGAATAACCGTCGAAATGACCCGTAGGAATCTGTTGTCGGGAATGACCGTCGTGTGCTGCTCTGCAGCTCCTTATATACAAGTCCCAGCGGCGAGCTTGTGGCTTTGGCGGCGGCTTGTGGCTTTGGCGGCGGCTCGGTTCTTGGAAGATGGTGACTGGCTGCCGTCTTTCTTTCTTTCGTCCTTCCTGGATGGTCTATAGTGATGCGTGCAACGGCTTTGTGTGCTTCGGTGCGAGGCGCTTACTGGTAGTAGTGAGGATGCGTCTCGGTGTTGTCGGCTCGTATCCATCGGATTACCGCTTGTGTGTGGGTCCAGGTCCGTGTGCGAGTCTATGGCATTGTGTGGTGGTCCGTGTCTCTACCTAAGGCGCACGTGGTGACCACTTGTGGAGTAGTACGGCGTGTGTGTGTGCCCGGCGACCGCGTTGTTTTCCCTTGGGCGTACGTGGTAACCGTTCGGCGACTATTTAGCACGTACTCTCCATTTGCGGCCATGTGTACTCGGTCGTTTACGGCCTTCCCTTTGCGGCGTGACATCATGACTTGTATACGAGCTTCCTTTACGTAAGACGCATTGTTGTTTGTCTGGTGCGACGCTTTGTGTTTTTCCGCGTATGACGCATCATTGTAGAATTACAAATATATGTATATGTATTGTTTACAATATCTAAGCGTAAGGTATCTCCCTTGAAACTTATGTTATAGGTGTGTATTATAATAGTGGTTAGTATTGTAAAGATGACTCCCTTCATGTCGGGCACGAACGTGTGAAATATAATATTGTTAGTAAATGGTTAGTTATATTGAGTTTTTATTAAATTACGTATTATTTGTACTATAATAAAAGACTCCCTATATAGCGGGCACGAGGACTTACATGTGCTAATAATAAAAGACTCCCTATAAAGCGGGCACGAGGAATTCTTTATGTATTTTATATGTCCATACGTCGGGTGACGTAACACCTCCCTCCTTATAAAAAAATGTACGTAGTTATACGTGCATTTTGAATGTCGGCTCCTCTTGCAAGTATCTGCTAATTGAAGGGTAGGGTGGTGGTGGCGTCCTTTGGTTTTGTCGTAGGTAGCTCTATTGTTTCAGCATCTTCTGGCGGTTTTTGGTCGTTCTCCGCCTTTTCTTCCTTTGTTGACTTGGCAAGGTGAAGCAAAAGATGCGTAGGCGAACCCCAATGACTCCCATTAGATGAATACTCCAACCGTAAGAGTTATGCATAGCCGTGGATGACGGTGTCTGTTACATATTTTATTGATCGGAAGATCATGAGTATCGTTCTTATGACTCCGGCGCTTGCTGATCCGAATATCACGAACGCTCCCCAAAGTCGTTGGCCTGTGTTACGACGTCGTTCCAGGTACCGTATAGGTCGCTTATATTGCGAGCCCTTGCAGGTTCCGCCTGTACTGACGAACCCACTTATGGTCAAGCTGTGTAGGTGCGTGCTATTTCCCTTTCGTCCCATTATGAGGCTGTTGGGACCCAGAGATAGGCTCCTGGAGACTATTCCTTGTTCGCATAGGCGTTGGGTGAGCGGATGAATGTATTCGTTTTGGCCATTGTGTACTATTGAGTCGTGCGAGTACACTTCGTAGTGATAGATGGTCCTATCGATCCTTTCTTTACACTGGATAGTATTTATTGGATGGTATTCAGACACGTATAGTTCTTGGCTTGTTGGTTGAAGATTCTTCTTTGGTTTTGATGCTTGTTTTCTTTACAGAAAATATGACGCTTTGCTCGGACTGCGGTGACTTATAAAATAAAGAGGAGACACCTTAACGACCGTCGTCCTAGACTCTTAGATCTACTGTGGCTTCATGCTGTGCCGTGTCAACCGTTAGTCGGTTTTATAGAGTCCTGGACGAAGGTTTTGACTTATTTTCTAACTTTATTTAATTTTAATCTGTCCGTATGAACGACAGAGAGGCCTTTTGGCGTTTCTATTTTTACATTGTTATTATTTAAAATTTGTATGATCTTATACGGTCCTTCGTACTGGCTGTCTAACTTGCCTTTGATTTTTCCCTTTAGGAGGTATACGGAGTCGCCCGTCGAGAAGCTCACTACTTTTTGTTTTCTGTCGTAATAACTATTGGACTTTATTTTTGCGCGTTTGAGGTTCTCTTTGGCGGCCTTCTGCGATTTCTGTAATTGTTCTGTTAGTTCAGCCAAGTACGATGCGTAAGTTTCGTCTGCGATATTATTCCTACAAATAGCTATAGTTTTTTTTTTAAATTTAGTTCGATTGCCGCGTCCAAAAGAGAATGTATTACTACCTCTAAGATTTCTAATTGAATAGAGACAAATGTTCTCTCCTGGACGGGTAACGCGATGAGGTATCGGTTGTCTTGTTTTGTAATTTTTTACTCTACCAAGCGTTACGTCGGTAATGTTTGGTAGCTTTTTATTATTGGCGAGTTCTCTGGCTCCTTTGTCGATAGGAGTCGTAGTCTTTGTTACAAAAGATGCTATATGGCCTTTGTGCATTTTTATCCTGTCTTTTACTTCTGATATGTTACCTTCGAAACGTAAGAAATCCAGTTCGTCATTGTTCGTTTCGTCCGTATTGTTAGTCTGTTCTTTTGTGTTTAAGTTAAGTGTTTTTGTTTCGAGTGCGGTTTCGGTTTTCGATGTCTTTTGCACATTACGTCTCTTAACGAGCGGCGAGAATATTTCATCGTCACTCGAGCTGGTCCCTGCTATCGGAAGGATCCGTTTACTCGTTCGCCCCGGAATAGTTATCTCCTTTGATTGAACAAATGGCATAACTATTCCGTGCCATTCTATAGTTTCTTTTTCGTAGTCAATTTTTGCCGTTTTTTGTAAAAAGTTGCAACCCAAAATACCGTTGTAAGGGATAGGAAAGGAATTCGGGACCAGTTGGAATTTAACCGGGTATCCGTGAATGTGTACGGTCACCGAACCGTATGTGGTAACAGTTTTGTCGGTGATACCGATCAGTCTGACCTTGTCGTTTTCGTCACATAGTATGTCTCCATTTGCCATTGTTATTTTTAATATGTTAAGTTCCGAACCCGTGTCGATTAAAAATTCTGTTTCCTTGGCTAAATCGTCGGAAGAAAGGACGATAGACGGAGAGGTGCATTCTTCCTTTAATTGGAAGAAGTAGACGCGAGTGGCTTCTCTTCCTTTATTGTTCGTACTGGGCGCGCTGACACGGTCTCTGCGGGTGCGCCCTTCCCCAGAGACGTTAATTCGTTTCCCGACTGGGTTTCCCTCCACTTTTTCTTTCGGCATTCCTCTATCGTATGTCCGATGTGCTTACAATACGAGCATTTCTTTATATACCTTTGATCTCGTGACGAGGAAGGAGAGTAGTGAGAGGATGGAGAGGATTGACGGGAGTTCTCGGGAGGTGGAGTGTAAGGTTCTTGAACTTGTGTCTGTGACCGGCGTTGCAGGTCACGCGATTTCCTATAACATTGTGCTTGAGTGTGACCGATCCTCTTGCAATAAGAACATGCATCTGGGTCCGGAGGAGGTCTAGTAGGCCGGGTATTGGGTTTACTATTTCTTTTTGATTCATAATAATAATAATCCATTGGTCTTTCTTGATAGGCCTTAGTCTTGTATTGTGGCCGCGGCCTCGCCAGACCTCGTCTGTCCCATTCATGTTGTATAGACGAATGTAGCTGAATCGCCTTATCGTATGCGTCGCTTAGGTCTCCGCACCGTAAGTCGTTTAGATACGGGTGATAATCTAATGGTAGACCCGAACAAAAACTTTTTAGAGCTAATTCGTCTATTTCCTGTTTTTTACTTTCCGTAAGCCCTCCCCAGAATCTTTCTTCGTCAAGGAGACTTTCGTGTAAGTCTTGTACGCGACCGATGTAGTCTATTATCGGTTCATTTTCGGACATAAGCACGTTTCTTAGTTCAGTCCTATAAAAATCTAACGAGTAGTATGTCCCCAAAGTTTGCCTGAGTCTGCTGCCTAATTCAAGCATTGTTCTAGGATGGTGTCTCTCGATCGCGACATAAGCGGAATCCTGTAGTTTCCTTATCGCGGCTAGAGTAAACAGTTCCTCCGGATAGGTGGGGATCATTTGACGTGCGCGTTTGCATGCTCTAATGTAAGAAGATAAAGGCATATTTTTTCCGTCGTACCGTGGAATAGATGCTAGAGCTTCGCTAACCTGATGATTAGGCAAGTGAAGCTGATTTTCCGTTCGTAGCGCGACGATTTCTCTCATTAGGAACGCGAGAGTATCTGTTTCTCCCAATTTTGCTTCCTCGGATGTGGTACGGAGAGTTTCTTCGCGTTCGCGTAGTCTTTGTTCGCGTTCGAAAAGGTCGCGTTCCCGCGAATCTAACTGAGCCATTGTATTGGCTATACGCCGCCTTTCGTCGGGGCTTATTTCGTCTGTTTGACGCGTGGTCATGCTGCGCGTTTCAATGCGATCGCTCCTCTCAATTGACATAATGTATCGTTAGTTTCCCGGCCGATGCACCAATTTTGTTGTTACGTCCCACTCGGCACGGGCCTTAAAAAAAAAGAACTATGTTCTTTCCTTCAAGGAGCTCCTGCTTCAATGGGATATTTGCCCAATTCAGCCGTTACCTACTACGTGTAGTTCGTGGCTCGGGACGGGCTTAACGATAAATTATGTCTTTGACGAGAGGATGATTTACTTACCCTTAATGCTTCTTTCCATATAATTCTAGATAGCGAGCTGTTCGAGGGTCGCTTGGTGGTAGCTGTCCGGCAACGAAGGTACACTCCGGGCAGTCGATCGGTACGAGCCGATATTCAATAACTCTGCAAGATGAAGACCTCAGGTCCTGCTGAGTATCGGGCCTGGGATGGCAGAGTGTGGTGTCCTCGATGATCCTAAGTCTGCGGGCCGACGGGTCGATGCCCAAGTTAGCCAGATGGTTTGTACCGTTATAATAGTTCGCGAGTAGTCGCCGGAGACGATGCTTGTGTCCGCCCCGACGTGTTTTCGGCATACGTATTCTCTAGGATACAACGGGACCTTCTAGGATGATTGAACCCGAGCGATTCGTACGCTCCGATAGTTCTATGAAGGATGAACCCGGGCGATTCGTACGCCCCGATGGTTCTATGATTTAGGAATATGAACCCGGGCGATTCGTACGCCCCGATAGTTCTATGACTTGGAAAGAGTGAACCCGGGCGATTCGTACGCCCCGATAGTTCTATGATAAAAGGTTGGAAAATGCGGAGAGAGATATGAAGAGCTTGTCGACCACACGTCGGTTCAGGAACACGTAGCTAATACGAGTCGCGAACGAGTAGTGACCGGGGTCCCGACTAATGAAACTCAGACGTCTACTACTAATAATTATTTATTCTAATTATACTACGAATAGAATTGATACAGTGTAAAAAAAAGACTCTCTCGCGATTATTGGTTGGAACTAGCGTCCGTCGAGGTAAATCGTAGAAAATCTGATGCCGGAATAACCGTCGAAATGACCCGTAGGAATCTGTTGTCGGGAATGACCGTCGTGTGCTGCTCTGCAGCTCCTTATATACAAGTCCCAGCGGCGAGCTTGTGGCTTTGGCGGCGGCTTGTGGCTTTGGCGGCGGCTCGGTTCTTGGAAGATGGTGACTGGCTGCCGTCTTTCTTTCTTTCGTCCTTCCTGGATGGTCTATAGTGATGCGTGCAACGGCTTTGTGTGCTTCGGTGCGAGGCGCTTACTGGTAGTAGTGAGGATGCGTCTCGGTGTTGTCGGCTCGTATCCATCGGATTACCGCTTGTGTGTGGGTCCAGGTCCGTGTGCGAGTCTATGGCATTGTGTGGTGGTCCGTGTCTCTCCCTAAGGCGCACGTGGTGACCACTTGTGGAGTAGTACGGCGTGTGTGTGTGCCCGGCGACCGCGTTGTTTTCCCTAGGGCGTACGTGGTAACCGTTCGGCGACTGTTTAGCACGTACTCTCCATTTGCGGCCATGTGTACTCGGTCGTTTACGGCCTTCCCTTTGCGGCGTGACATCATGACTTGTATACGAGCTTCCTTTACGTAAGACGCATTGTTGTTTGTCTGGTGCGACGCTTTGTGTTTTTCCGCGTATGACGCATCATTGTAGAATTACAAATATATGTATATGTATTGTTTACAATATCTAAGCGTAAGGTATCTCCCTTGAAACTTATGTTATAGGTGTGTATTATAATAGTGGTTAGTATTGTAAAGATGACTCCCTTCATGTCGGGCACGAACGTGTGAAATATAATATTGTTAGTAAATGGTTAGTTATATTGAGTTTTTATTAAATTACGTATTATTTGTACTATAATAAAAGACTCCCTATATAGCGGGCACGAGGACTTACATGTGCTAATAATAAAAGACTCCCTATAAAGCGGGCACGAGGAATTCTTTATGTATTTTATATGTCCATACGTCGGGTGACGTAACACCCGTTCGGCCGCGTCTAATTTAGTCATTCGTAGTCGTACTTCATCGATCATAACTTCATCGGGTTGACGCGCAGCCATGCTGCGTGTTTCAATACGTTCGCTCCTTTCAGTAGACATAATGTATCGTTTCTATCCCACCGCTGTCACCAATTTTATGTTACGTCCCACTCGGCACGGGCCTTAAAAAAAAGAACTATGTTCTTTCCTTCAAGGAGCTCCTGCTTCAATGGGATATTTGCCCAATTCGGCCGTTACCTACTACGCGTAGTTCGTGGCACGGGACGGGCTTAACGATAGATTATGTCTTTGATAAGGATGATTCACTTACCTTTAATGCTTCTCTCCGTACAATTCTAAATAGCGAGCTGTTCGCGGGTCGCTTGGTGGTAGCTGTCCGGCAACGAAGGTACACTCCGGACAGTTGATTGGTACGAGCCGATATTCAGTAATTCTGCAAGATGGAGACCTCAGGTCCTGCTGAGTATCGGGCCTGGGATGGCAGAGTGTGGTGTCCTCAATGATCCTAGGTCTGCAGGCCGACGGGTCGATGCCCAAGTTAGCCAGATGGTTTGTACCGCTATAATAGTTCGCGAGTAGACGCCGGAGACTATGTTTACGTCCGCCCCGACGTGTTTTCGGCATAGGTATTCTCTAGGATGCAATGGGACCTTTTAGGATGATTGAACCCGAGCGATTCGTACGCTCCGATAGTTCTGTGAAGAATGAACCCGGGCGATTCGTACGCCCCGATAGTTCTATGATTTAGGAGTATGAACCCGGGCGATTCGTACGCCCCGATAGTTCTAAGACTTGGAAAGAGTGAACCCGGGCGATTCGTACGCCCCGATAGTTCTAGGATAAAAGGTTGGAAAATGCGGAGAGAGATGAAGAGCTTGTCGACCACACGTCGGTTCAGGAACACGTAGATAATACGAGTCGCGAATGAATAGTGACCGGGGTCCCGACTAATGAAACACAGACTTCTACTAATTCTAATTTATTCTAAGTTTAAATTATTATATGAATACAGCGTAAAAGACTCTCCCGCGATTATTGTTCGAAACGTCCGTCGAGGTGATTCGTAGAAAATCTGTAGTCGAAAAAAACCGTCGTGTGCTGCTCTGCAGCTCCTTATATACTGAATCTTAGCGGCGACGGCTCGTGGCGAAGCGGCGGCGGCTCGTAGCGAAGCAGCGGCGGCTTGGCTCTAAGAGGATGGTGATTGGCTGCCGTCTTCCCTTCTCTCGTCCTTGTTGGCCGTGGTGGGGTAGCGTGCGATGGTCCTGCGCGCGTTGAGCTGAAGCGCGTACTAGCGGTGGTAGGGATGAGCGTCTTGGCGTTACTTTGCTTGGCGTCAGCTGAATTCCGCGTGTGTGTGTTGGCCTAGGCCCGTGTGTGCGTTAGCTGTGCCATGTATCTTGTAACTTCGGAATTCTGAGTCCGTTCTGTAGACGCGCGTGATGACCACTTGTGGAGAGGTGCCGTAAGTGCCTGGCGGCCGCGTGCTTTCCCTAAGGCGCACGTGGTGGCCATGTGTGGGCGGAGGACAGGCCTGTCGACGTCGCCGGCTTTGTGCTCTTCTCCTCCGGTCCCAAGGTTCCAGGTAGAAGGTGCCCCTAGTGGCCGCGTAGTTTCCCTAAGGACCACGTGGTGACCATGTGTGGGCAGAGTACAGGCTACTTGATGGTGACGGCTTTCACTCTCTCCTCTGGTTCGAAAGGTTTCGTGTAGGAAGTATCCGAATGACCTCGTAGTTTCCCTAAGGACCACGTGAAGGCCATGTATGGATGAAGGACCGGCTAGTCGGCGTTTACTTTCAGTCTCTTGTTAGGACTTTTGGTGACTTAAAGGCGCTTGTTAGGACTTCGCGTATATTATAAATGTGTGTGTTAAATACGTATCGATTATTATGTATCTATTATTTATAGTTAATTATTATATATGCATGTTCTAATCGTAAGGTGTTCCCCAGTGTAAATATAATATTTGTTAGTGTTGTAAAAGTTACTCCCTTCATGTCGGGCACGAATGTGTAAATTATAATATTGTTAATAAATGATATCAACTATACTATGAGTAATACATGATTTAATAAGCTGACTCCCTATATAGCGGGCACGAGGAGATTACACGTGATAATAAAAGACTCCCTATATAGCGGGCACGAGGAATATCTCTTTATATATTTTATAAGTCCGTACGTCGGGTGACGTAACAATAAAGAAATGCTCGTATTGTAAGCACATCGGACATACGATAGAGGAATGCCGGAAGAAAAAATGGAGAGAAGCCCGGTCGGGAAACGAACTGACGTCTCTGGGGAAGGGCGCACCCGCAGAGACCGCGTCAGCGCGCCCAGTACGAACAATAAAGGAAGAGAAGCCACTCGCGTCTACTTCTTTCAATTAAAGGAAGAATGTACCTCTCCGTCTATCATCCTTTCTTCCGACGATTTAGTTAAGGAAACAGAATTTTTAATCGACACGGGTTCAGAACTTAACATACTAAAAATAACAATGGCAAATGGAGACATATTATGTGACGAAAACGACAAGGTCAGACTGATCGGTATCACCGACAAAACTGTTACCACGTACGGTTCGGTGACCGTACACATTCACGGATACCCGGTCAAATTCCAACTGGTACCAAATTCCTTTCCTATCCCCTACGACGGTATTTTGGGTTCCGACTTCTTTCAAAAAACAGCCAAAATCGATTATGAAAGAGAGTCTATAAAGTGGCACGGAATAGTTATGCCTTTCGTTCAAACAAAGGAGATAACTATTCCGGGGCGAACGAGCAATGTCTGTAAAATAAAAATAAAGAATAACGATTTAGAAACGGGATATTTGCCTCGACTCGAATCGAAAGACGATGACATAAGCCGTCTAATAAACAATTCTCCGAAACTCGAACAGGAAACCGAGACCCAACATACCGTCCTCCCTACTCACATCACCCCTTCCAAATCCTGCAAATACACAAAAAAGACAGACGAACGTTACGCACTAGCTCTACAGAATATTAACTTGGACGAACTGAACGATGAAGAGAAATCTGTAGCAAAAGATATGATCAGAGAATCCATAGATTTATTTCATTTACCGGGCGACAGACTGACGTACTCCGACACCGTAACACACAAAATAGAGACAGTGGACTGTATTCCAGTGAATGTCCGACAGTACCGCTTCCCGCCCATTCATAAGGAGGAGATAAACAAACAGATAGGAGAACTTCTAGAAAACAATGTAATCAAATCATCTACGTCTCCGTATAATTCTCCACTATGGATAGTTCCGAAGAAACCGGACGCAAAAGGGAATAAAAGATGGAGATTAGTCATCGACTACCGGATGTTAAACGAAAAAACTATTAAAGACAGTTATCCACTGCCGAACATAACAGAAATATTAGATCAATTAGGAAGCGCGAAATATTTCAGTACGTTCGATCTCGCATCGGGTTTCCATCAGATCGGCATGGACAAAGAAGACGCGCCGAAAACGGCTTTCTCCACGCCATTCGGGCATTACGAATTTAAACGTATGCCCTTTGGTCTCAAAAACGCTCCTTCCACCTTCCAACGCTTGATGAACAATGTCCTGACCGGATTGCAAGGTAATGAATTATTCGTATACCTAGACGACATAGTCATATACTCCAGCTCGCTACAAGAGCACCTTTTAAAATACCGAAAATTATGTGCGCGTCTCCGTGACGCCAATCTAAAACTACAGCCCGAGAAATGCAATCTTCTCAGGAAGGAGGTTGTATATCTCGGACATATCATTAGCGCGGATGGAGTGAAACCAGACCCAGGAAAAATAGAGGCAGTCAAGAACTTCCCGACGCCAAAGAATGCAAAGAACATAAAACAATTCCTGGGACTGGCAGGTTATTATCGACGCTTCATACCAAATTTCTCAGGTACAAGTAAACCGTTGACAAACCTCTTAAAGAAAGACGTACCATTTAAGTGGGAGGACGCTCAAAACAAGGCATTCAAAACTTTAACAAGCCTTTTGTGTGAGCAACCGCTCTTGCAATTCCCTGATTTTACTAAACCTTTCCTAGTAACTACCGACGCATCAAATTACGCGATCGGGGGAATTCTCAGTCAGGGAGAAATCGGTAAAGATCTGCCCATAGCCTACACGTCAAGAATCTTAAATCAAGCGGAACAAAATTACTCAACAATAGAGAAAGTGCTGCTTGCCATTATATACGCCGTTAATTACTTTCGACCTTATCTATACGGTCGTAAATTCAGTTTAATCACCGACCATCGTCCGTTAGTGTGGTTAAATTCTGTGAAAGACCCGACGTCTCGGCTTATCAGATGGCGACTCAAACTCGCCGAGTATGAATACGATATTATCTACAAAGCCGGAAAACGAAACGTCAATGCCGACGCGCTATCGCGTAACCCTATAGAAGTGAGTAAACAGATCCTTCCGATAGCAGGGACCAGCTCGAGCGACGACGAAATATTCTCGTCGCTCACTAAGAGACGTCGCACGCAAGAAATATCAAAACCCGAGACCGCACTTGAAACGGAAATACCTAATATAAACATAAACATAAACGAACAGACGAACGATACAAACGAAACGAACGACGACGAACTGGATCTATCACGTTACGAAAGTAATATTATAGAAATAAAAGACAGAATAACAATGCACAAAGGACACATAGCATTTTTTGTGACAAAGACCGGAACTCCTATTGACAAAGGAGCTAAAGAACTAGCCGACAATAAAAGACTACCAAACATTACCGACGTAACGCTTGGTAGAGTAAAAATTACAAAACGGGACAATAGATACCTCATCGCATTACCCGTCCAGGAGAGAACATCCGTCTCTATTCAATTAGAAATTCTAGATGAAGTATTACATTCTCTTTTGGACGCGGCAATTGAATTGAATTTAGAGACAATAGCTATTTCAAGGGACAATATAGCAGACGTACCATGGATGAACATTAAACGCAAGATAAGTTCGATCTTCGCGGGTCACAAAACAAAAATTATTATATTAAAACACGAAATCATAATACCCAGGGAGATCGAACGCGTCCAAATTATCCATGACAATCACGCTACTCCTGTGGGAGGTCACAAAGGAGTCACTAAGACATATTGGCGTATAAAACAACGGTACTACTGGCCTAACCTTAAAACAGATATACAAAACTTCGTCCAAAACTGCCGCAGCTGTCAAACCAAGAAACTTGTTCGACAAAAAACCAGACAACCGATGACCCTTACCGACACACCAGGAAGGGCCTTCGACAAAATTTCGATGGATATAGTAGGACCGATGCCTACTAGTAAACTAGGCAATAATTACATTTTAACCATACAAGATCTCCTTACCAAATATTCTATAGCGGTACCACTACAACAAGCTTCTTCGGTCGAAGTAGCTGACGCATTTATAAAAAATTTAATATGTAAATACGGCAGCCCGAAAGGGATACTAACTGATCAAGGTACTGCTTTCTTATCAGAATTGATGAAAGCAGTAGCCAAGAAATTTAGAATAGAAACATACCAAACCACCGCTTATCGACCGCAATCCAACGGATCAATAGAACGCTCACACCACGTGTTAGCAGAATTTTTGAAACACTTTATAAAGGATAATTCTGAATGGGACGATTGGGTCGATATAGCGATGTTTTCTTATAATACAAGTATACATGAAGGTACACAATACACTCCACACGAATTAATCTTTGGCCAGTTAGCGAAAACTCCGAACGATAGCACACTTAACGACTTAAAGGACGAAACTTACGCGTCGTACTTGGCTGAATTGACGGAACAATTACAGAAATCGCAGGAGGCCGCCAAAGAGAACCTCGAACGCGCGAAAATAAAATCTAAAAATTATTATGATAAAAAACAGAGGGTGGTGAGCTTCTCAATGGGCGACTCCGTGTACCTTTTGAAAGGAAGAATCAAAGGCAAGTTAGACAGCCAGTACGAAGGACCGTATAAAATCATACAAATTTTAAATAATAACAATGTAAAAATAGAAACGCCAAAAGGCCTCTCTGTCGTTCATACGGACAGATTAAAATTAAATAAAGTTAGAAAATAAGTCAAAACCTACGTCCAGGACTCTATAAAACCGACTAACGGTTGACACGGCACAGCATGAAGCCACAGTAGATCTAAGAGTCTAGGACGACGGTCGTTAAGGTGTCTCCTCTTTATTTTATTTTTATTATTATAACATAAGTCACCGCAGTCCGAGCAAAGCGTCATATTTTCTGTAAAGAAAACAAGCATCAAAACCAAAGAAGAATCTTCGAATCACAATGGAGAAATTAGCATTGGTTATACTACTTACAATAGTAAGAGCTACGCAAAATATAACCAGATACGACTGTGCTGGTTTCACACTCAACGTAACTACATTCTCGCTGCTGGACGTCTCTGAATGATAGACGCCGAATCTTCAACCAACAAGCCAAGAACTATACGTGTCTGAATACCATCCAATAAATGCTATCCAGTGTAAAGAAAGGATCGATAGGACCATCTATCACTGCGAAGTGTACTCGCACGTCTCAATAGTATACAATGGCCAACACGAATACATTCATCCGCTCACCCAACGCCTATGCGAACAAGGAATAGTCTCCAGAAGCCTATCTCTGGGTCCCAACAGCCTCATAATGGGACGAAAAAGAAACAGCACGCACCTACACAGCTTGACCATAAGTGGGTTCGTCAGTACAGGCGGAGCCTGCAAGGGCTCGCAATATAGCGACCTATACGGTACCTGGAACGACGTCGTAACACAGGCCAACGACTTTGGGGAGCGTTCGTGACATTCGGATCAGCAAGCGCCGGAGTCATAAGAACGATACTCATGATCTTCCGATCAATAAAATATGTAACAGACACCGTCACCCACGGCTATGCATAACACTTACGGTTGGAGTATTCATCTAATGGGAGTCATTGGGGTTCGCCTACGCATCTTTTGCTTCACCTTGCCAAGTCAACAAAGGAAGAAAAGGCGGAGAACGACCAAAAACCGCCAGAAGATGCTGAAACAATAGAGCTACCTACGACAAAACCAAAGGACGCCACCACCACCCTACCCTTCAATTAGCAGATACTTGCAAGAGGAGCCGACATTCAAAATGCACGTATAACTACGTACATTTTTTTATAAGGAGGGAGGTGTTACGTCACCCGACGTATGGACATATAAAATACATAAAGAAATTCTCGTGCCCGCTATATAGGGAGTCTTTTATTATAGTACAAATAATACGTAATTTAATAAAACTCAATATAACTAACCATTTACTAACAATATTATATTTCACACGTTCGTGCCCGACATGAAGGGAGTCATCTTTACAATACTAACCACTATTATAATACACACATATAACATAAGTTTCAAAGGAGATACCTTACGCTTAGATATTGTAAACAATACATATACATATATTTGTAATTCTACAATGATGCGTCATACGCGGAAAACACACAAAGCGTCGCGCCAGACAAACAACAATGCGTCTTACGTAAAGGAAGCTCGTATACAAGTCATGATGTCACGCCGCAAAGGGAAGGCCGTAAACGACCGAGTACACATGGCCGCAAATGGAGAGTACGTGCTAAACAGTCGCCGAACGGTTACCACGTACGCCCTAGGGAAAACAACGCGGTCGCCGGGCACACACACACGCCGTACTACTCCACAAGGGTCACCACGTGCGCCTTAGGGAGAGACACGGACCACCACACAATGCCATAGACTCGCACACGGACCTGGACCCACACACAAGCGGTAATCCGATGGCTACGAGCCGACAACACCGAGACGCATCCTCACCACTACCAGTAAGCGCCTCGCACCGAAGCACACAAAGCCGTTGTGCGCATCACTATAGACCATCCAAAAGGGACGAAAGAAAGAAAGACGGCAGCCAATCACCATCTTCCAAGAACCGAGCCGCCGCCAAAGCAACAAACCGCCGCCGCCAAAGCCACAAGCCGCCGCCAAAGCCACAAGCCGCCGCCGCTGGGACTTGTATATAAGGAGCTGCAGAGCAGCACACGATGGTCATTCCCGACAACAGATTCCTACGGGTCATTTCGACGGTCATTCCCGACAACAGATTCCTACGGGTCATTTCGACGGTCATTCCCGACAACAGATTCCTACGGGTCATTTCGACGGTCATTCCCGACAACAGATTCCTACGGGTCATTTCGACGGTCATTCCCGACAACAGATTCCTACGGGTCATTTCGACGGTCATTCCCGATAACAGATTCCTACGGGTCATTACGACGGTTTTCTACAGTTCACTTCGACGGACGCTAGTTCCGACCAATAATCGCGAGAGAGTCTTTTACACTGTATCAATTCTATTCGTAGTATAATTTTAAATTTAGAATAAATAATTATTAGTAGTAGACGTCTGAGTTTCATTAGTCGGGACCCCGGTCACTACTCGTTCGCGACTCGTATTAGCTACGTGTTCCTGAACCGACGTGTGGTCGACAAACTCTTTATATCTCTCTCCGCATTTTCCAACCTTTTATCCTAGAACTATCGGTGCGTACGAATCGCCCGGGTTCACTCTTTCCAAGTCTTAGAACTATCGGGGCGTACGAATCGCCCGGGTTCATATTCCTAAATCATAGAACCATCGGGGCGTACGAATCGCCCGGGTTCATTCTTCATAGAACTATCGGGGCGTACGAAACGCCCGGGTTCAATCATCCTAGAAGGTCCCGTTGTATCCTAGAGAATACGTATGCCGAAAACACGTCGAGGCGGACACAAGCATCGTCTCCGGCGACTACTCGCGAACTATTATAACGGTACAAACCATCTGGCTAACTTGGGCATCGACCCGTCGGCCTGTAGACTTAGGATCATCGAGGACACCACACTCTGCCATCCCAGGCCCGATACTCAGCAGGACCTGAGGTCTCCATCTTGCAGAATTACCGAATATCGGCTCGTACCGATTGACTGCCCGGAGTGTACCTTCGTTGCCGGACAGCTACCACCAAGCGATCCTCGAACAGCTCGCTATTTAGAATTGTACGGAAAGAAGCATTAAGGGTAAGTAAATCATCCTCATCAAAGAAAGACATAATTTATCGTTAAGCCCGTCCCGAGCCACGAACTACACGTAGTAGGTAACGGCCGAATTGGGCAAATATCCCATTGAAGCAGGAGCTCCTTGAAGGAAAGAACATAGTTCTTTTTTTTAAGGCCCGTGCCGAGTGGGACGTAACAACATAAAATTGGTGACAGCGGTGGGATACTAGCGATACATTATGTCAATTGAGAGGAGCGATCGCATTGAAACGCGCAGCATGACTACGCGTCAAACAGACGAAATAAGCCCCGACGAAAGGCGGCGTATAGCCAATACAATGGCTCAGTTAGATGCGCGGGAACGCGACCTTTTCGAACGCGAACAAAGACTACGCGAACGCGAAGAAACTCTCCCTACCACATCCGAGGAAGCAAAATTAGGAGAAACAGATACTCTCGCGTTCCTAATGAGAGAAATCGTTGCGCTACGAACGGAAAATCAGCTTCACTTGCCTAATCATCAGGTTAGCGAAGCTCTAGCATCTATTCCACGGTACGACGGAAAAAATATGCCTTTATCTTCTTACATTAGAGCATGCAAACGCGCACGTCAAATGATCCCCACCTATCCGGAGGAACTGTTTACACTAGCCGCGATAAGGAAACTACAGGATTCCGCTTATGTCGCGATCGAGAGACACCATCCTAGAACAATGCTTGAATTAGGCAGCAGACTCAGGCAAACTTTGGGGACATACTACTCGTTAGATTTTTATAGGACTGAACTAAGAAACGTGCTTATGTCCGAAAATGAACCGATAATAGACTACATCGGTCGCGTACAAGACTTACACGAAAGTCTCCTTGACGAAGAAAGATTCTGGGGAGGGCTCACGGAAAGTAAAAAACAGGAAATAGACGAATTAGCTCTAAAAAGTTTTTGTTCGGGTCTACCATTAGATTATCACCCGTATCTAAACGACTTACGGTGCGGAGACCTAAGCGACGCATACGATAAGGCGATTCAGCTACATTCGTCTATACAACATGAGTGGGACAGACGAGGTCTAGCGAGGCCGCGGCCACAATACAAAACTAAGGCCTATCAAGAAAGACCAATGGATTATTATTATTATGAATCAAAAAGAAATAGTAAACCCAGTACCCGGCCTACTAGACCTCCTCCGGACCCAGATGCATGTTCTTATTGCAAGAGGATCGGTCACACACAAGCACAATGTTATAGGAAATCGCGTGACCTGCAACGCCGGTCACAGACACAAGTCCAAGAGCCTTACACTCCACCTCCCGAGAACTCCCGTCAATCCTCTCCATCCTCTCACTACTCCCCTCCCTCGTCGCGAGACCAAAGGTATATAAAGAAATGCTCGTATTGTAAGCACATCGGACATACGATAGAGGAATGCCGGAAGAAAAAATGGAGAGAAGCCCGGTCGGGAAACGAACTGACGTCTCTGGGGAAGGGCGCACCCGCAGAGACCGCGTCAGCGCGCCCAGTACGAACAATAAAGGAAGAGAAGCCACTCGCGTCTACTTCTTTCAATTAAAGGAAGAATGTACCTCTCCGTCTATCATCCTTTCTTCCGACGATTTAGTCAAGGAAACAGAATTTTTAATCGACACGGGTTCAGAACTTAACATACTAAAAATAACAATGGCAAATGGAGACATATTATGTGACGAAAACGACAAGGTCAGACTGATCGGTATCACCGACAAAACTGTTACCACGTACGGTTCGGTGACCGTACACATTCACGGATACCCGGTCAAATTCCAACTGGTACCAAATTCCTTTCCTATCCCCTACGACGGTATTTTGGGTTCCGACTTCTTTCAAAAAACAGCCAAAATCGATTATGAAAGAGAGTCTATAAAGTGGCACGGAATAGTTATGCCTTTCGTTCAAACAAAGGAGATAACTATTCCGGGGCGAACGAGCAATGTCTGTAAAATAAAAATAAAGAATAACGATTTAGAAACGGGATATTTGCCTCGACTCGAATCGAAAGACGATGACATAAGCCGTCTAATAAACAATTCTCCGAAACTCGAACAGGAAACCGAGACCCAACATACCGTCCTCCCTACTCACATCACCCCTTCCAAATCCTGCAAATACACAAAAAAGACAGACGAACGTTACGCACTAGCTCTACAGAATATTAACTTGGACGAACTGAACGATGAAGAGAAATCCGTAGCAAAAGATATGATCAGAGAATCCATAGATTTATTTCATTTACCGGGCGACAGACTGACGTACTCCGACACCGTAACACACAAAATAGAGACAGTGGACTGTATTCCAGTGAATGTCCGACAGTACCGCTTCCCGCCCATTCATAAGGAGGAGATAAACAAACAGATAGGAGAACTTCTAGAAAACAATGTAATCAAATCATCTACGTCTCCGTATAATTCTCCACTATGGATAGTTCCGAAGAAACCGGACGCAAAAGGGAATAAAAGATGGAGATTAGTCATCGACTACCGGATGTTAAACGAAAAAACTATTAAAGACAGTTATCCACTGCCGAACATAACAGAAATATTAGATCAATTAGGAAGCGCGAAATATTTCAGTACGTTCGATCTCGCATCGGGTTTCCATCAGATCGGCATGGACAAAGAAGACGCGCCGAAAACGGCTTTCTCCACGCCATTCGGGCATTACGAATTTAAACGTATGCCCTTTGGTCTCAAAAACGCTCCTTCCACCTTCCAACGCTTGATGAACAATGTCCTGACCGGATTGCAAGGTAATGAATTATTCGTATACCTAGACGACATAGTCATATACTCCAGCTCGCTACAAGAGCACCTTTTAAAATACCGAAAATTATGTGCGCGTCTCCGTGACGCCAATCTAAAACTACAGCCCGAGAAATGCAATCTTCTCAGGAAGGAGGTTGTATATCTCGGACATATCATTAGCGCGGATGGAGTGAAACCAGACCCAGGAAAAATAGAGGCAGTCAAGAACTTCCCGACGCCAAAGAATGCAAAGAACATAAAACAATTCCTGGGACTGGCAGGTTATTATCGACGCTTCATACCAAATTTCTCAGGTACAAGTAAACCGTTGACAAACCTCTTAAAGAAAGACGTACCATTTAAGTGGGAGGACGCTCAAAACAAGGCATTCAAAACTTTAACAAGCCTTTTGTGTGAGCAACCGCTCTTGCAATTCCCTGATTTTACTAAACCTTTCCTAGTAACTACCGACGCATCAAATTACGCGATCGGGGGAATTCTCAGTCAGGGAGAAATCGGTAAAGATCTGCCCATAGCCTACACGTCAAGAATCTTAAATCAAGCGGAACAAAATTACTCAACAATAGAGAAAGTGCTGCTTGCCATTATATACGCCGTTAATTACTTTCGACCTTATCTATACGGTCGTAAATTCAGTTTAATCACCGACCATCGTCCGTTAGTGTGGTTAAATTCTGTGAAAGACCCGACGTCTCGGCTTATCAGATGGCGACTCAAACTCGCCGAGTATGAATACGATATTATCTACAAAGCCGGAAAACGAAACGTCAATGCCGACGCGCTATCGCGTAACCCTATAGAAGTGAGTAAACAGATCCTTCCGATAGCAGGGACCAGCTCGAGCGACGACGAAATATTCTCGTCGCTCACTAAGAGACGTCGCACGCAAGAAATATCAAAACCCGAGACCGCACTTGAAACGGAAATACCTAATATAAACATAAACATAAACGAACAGACGAACGATACAAACGAAACGAACGACGACGAACTGGATCTATCACGTTACGAAAGTAATATTATAGAAATAAAAGACAGAATAACAATGCACAAAGGACACATAGCATTTTTTGTGACAAAGACCGGAACTCCTATTGACAAAGGAGCTAAAGAACTAGCCGACAATAAAAGACTACCAAACATTACCGACGTAACGCTTGGTAGAGTAAAAATTACAAAACGGGACAATAGATACCTCATCGCATTACCCGTCCAGGAGAGAACATCCGTCTCTATTCAATTAGAAATTCTAGATGAAGTATTACATTCTCTTTTGGACGCGGCAATTGAATTGAATTTAGAGACAATAGCTATTTCAAGGGACAATATAGCAGACGTACCATGGATGAACATTAAACGCAAGATAAGTTCGATCTTCGCGGGTCACAAAACAAAAATTATTATATTAAAACACGAAATCATAATACCCAGGGAGATCGAACGCGTCCAAATTATCCATGACAATCACGCTACTCCTGTGGGAGGTCACAAAGGAGTCACTAAGACATATTGGCGTATAAAACAACGGTACTACTGGCCTAACCTTAAAACAGATATACAAAACTTCGTCCAAAACTGCCGCAGCTGTCAGACCAAGAAACTTGTTCGACAAAAAACCAGACAACCGATGACCCTTACCGACACACCAGGAAGGGCCTTCGACAAAATTTCGATGGATATAGTAGGACCGATGCCTACTAGTAAACTAGGCAATAATTACATTTTAACAATACAAGATCTCCTTACCAAATATTCTATAGCGGTACCACTACAACAAGCTTCTTCGGTCGAAGTAGCTGACGCATTTATAAAAAATTTAATATGTAAATACGGCAGCCCGAAAGGGATACTAACTGATCAAGGTACTGCTTTCTTATCAGAATTGATGAAAGCAGTGGCCAAGAAATTTAGAATAGAAACATACCAAACCACCGCTTATCGACCGCAATCCAACGGATCAATAGAACGCTCACACCACGTGTTAGCAGAATTTTTGAAACACTTTATAAAGGATAATTCTGAATGGGACGATTGGGTCGATATAGCGATGTTTTCTTATAATACAAGTATACATGAAGGTACACAATACACTCCACACGAATTAATCTTTGGCCAGTTAGCGAAAACTCCGAACGATAGCACACTTAACGACTTAAAGGACGAAACTTACGCGTCGTACTTGGCTGAATTGACGGAACAATTACAGAAATCGCAGGAGGCCGCCAAAGAGAACCTCGAACGCGCGAAAATAAAATCTAAAAATTATTATGATAAAAAACAGAGGGTGGTGAGCTTCTCAATGGGCGACTCCGTGTACCTTTTGAAAGGAAGAATCAAAGGCAAGTTAGACAGCCAGTACGAAGGACCGTATAAAATCATACAAATTTTAAATAATAACAATGTAAAAATAGAAACGCCAAAAGGCCTCTCTGTCGTTCATACGGACAGATTAAAATTAAATAAAGTTAGAAAATAAGTCAAAACCTACGTCCAGGACTCTATAAAACCGACTAACGGTTGACACGGCACAGCATGAAGCCACAGTAGATCTAAGAGTCTAGGACGACGGTCGTTAAGGTGTCTCCTCTTTATTTTATTTTTATTATTATAACATAAGTCACCGCAGTCCGAGCAAAGCGTCATATTTTCTGTAAAGAAAACAAGCATCAAAACCAAAGAAGAATCTTCGAATCACAATGGAGAAATTAGCATTGGTTATACTACTTACAATAGTAAGAGCTACGCAAAATATAACCAGATACGACTGTGCTGGTTTCACACTCAACGTAACTACATTCTCGCTGCTGGACGTCTCTGAATGATAGACGCCGAATCTTCAACCAACAAGCCAAGAACTATACGTGTCTGAATACCATCCAATAAATGCTATTGTTACGTCCCACTCGGCACGGGCCTTAAAAAAAAGAACTATGCTCTTTCCTTCAAGGAGCTCCTGCTTCAATGGGATATTTGCCCAATTCGGCCGTTACCTACTACGCGTAGTTCGTGGCACGGGACGGGCTTAACGATAGATTATGTCTTTGATAAGGATGATTCACTTACCTTTAATGCTTTTCTCCGTACAATTCTAAATAGCGAGCTGTTCGCGGGTCGCTCGGTGGTAGCTGTCCGGCAACGAAGGTACACTCCGGGCAGTTGATCGGTACGAGCCGATATTCAGTAATTCTGCAAGATGGAGACCTCAGGTCCTGCTGAGTATCGGGCCTGGGATGGCAGAGTGTGGTGTCCTCGATGATCCTAGGTCTGCAGGCCGACGGGTCGATGCCCAAGTTAGCCAGATGGTTTGTACCGCTATAGTAGTTCGCGAGTAGACGCCGGAGACTATGTTTGCGTCCGCCCCGACGTGTTTTCGGCATACGTATTCTATAGGATGCAACGGGACCTTTTAGGATGATTGAACCCGAGCGATTCGTACGCTCCGATAGTTCTGTGAAGAGTGAACCCGGGCGATTCGTACGCCCCGATAGTTCTAGGATAAAAGGTTGGAAAATGCGGAGAGAGATGAAGAGCTTGTCGACCACACGTCGGTTCAGGAACACGTAGATAATACGAGTCGCGAATGAGTAGTGACCGGGGTCCCGACTAATGAAACACAGACTTCTACTAATTCTAATTTATTCTAAGTTTAAATTATAATATGAATACAGCGTAAAAGACTCTCCCTCGATTATTGTTCGAAACGTCCGTCGAAGTGATTCGTAGAAAATCTGTAGTCGAAAAAACCGTCGTGTGCTGCTCTGCAGCTCCTTATATACTGAATCTTAGCGGCGGCGGCTCGTGGCGAAGCGGCGGCGGCTCGTAGCGAAGCGGCGGCGGCTTGGCTCTAAGAGGATGGTGATTGGCTGCCGTCTTCCCTTCTCTCGTCCTTGTTGGCGGTGGTGGGGTAGCGTGCGATGGTCCTGCGCGCGTTGAGCTGAAGCACGTACTAGCGGTGGTAGGGATGAGCGTCTTGGCGTTACTTTGCTTGGCGTCAGCTGAATTCCGCGTGTGTGTGTTGGCCTAGGCCCGTGTGTGCGTTAGCTGTGCCATGTATCTTGTAACTTCGGAATTCTGAGTCCGTTCTGTAGACGCGCGTGATGACCACTTGTGGAGAGGTGCCGTAAGTGCCTGGCGGCCGCGTGCTTTCCCTAAGGCGCACGTGGTGGCCATGTGTGGGCGGAGGACAGGCCTGTCGACGTCGCCGGCTTTGTGCTCTTCTCCTCCGGTCCCAAGGTTTCAGGTAGAAGGTGCCCCTAGTGGCCGCGTAGTTTCCCTAAGGACCACGTGGTGACCATGTGTGGGCAGAGTACAGGCTACTTGATGGTGACGGCTTTCACTCTCTCCTCTGGTTCGAAAGGTTTCGTGTAGGAAGTATCCGAATGACCGCGTAGTTTCCCTAAGGACCACGTGAAGGCCATGTATGGATGAAGGACCGGCTAGTCGGCGTTTACTTTCAGTCTCTTGTTAGGACTTCGCGTATATTATAAATGTGTGTGTTAAATACGTATCAATTATTATGTATCTATTATTTATAGCTAATTATTATATATGCATGTTCTAATCGTAAGGTGTTCCCCAGTGTAAATATAATATTTGTTAGTGTTGTAAAAGTTACTCCCTTCATGTCGGGCACGAATGTGTATATTATAATATTGTTAATAAATGATATCAACTATACTATGAGTAATACATGATTTAATAAAAGACTCCCTATATAGCGGGCACGAGGAATTACATGTGATAATAAAAGACTCCCTATATAGCGGGCACGAGGAAATTCTCTTTATATATTTTATAAGTCCGTACGTCGGGTGACGTAACACTATCCAGTGTAAAGAAAGGATCGATAGGACCATCTATCACTGCGAAGTGTACTCGCACGTCTCAATAGTATACAATGGCCAACACGAATACATTCATCCGCTCACCCAACGCCTATGCGAACAAGGAATAGTCTCCAGAAGCCTATCTCTGGGTCCCAACAGCCTCATAATGGGACGAAAAAGAAACAGCACGCACCTACACAGCTTGACCATAAGTGGGTTCGTCAGTACAGGCGGAGCCTGCAAGGGCTCGCAATATAGCGACCTATACGGTACCTGGAACGACGTCGTAACACAGGCCAACGACTTTGGGGAGCGTTCGTGACATTCGGATCAGCAAGCGCCGGAGTCATAAGAACGATACTCATGATCTTCCGATCAATAAAATATGTAACAGACACCGTTACCCACGGCTATGCATAACACTTACGGTTGGAGTATTCATCTAATGGGAGTCATTGGGGTTCGCCTACGCATCTTTTGCTTCACCTTGCCAAGTCAACAAAGGAAGAAAAGGCGGAGAACGACCAAAAACCGCCAGAAGATGCTGAAACAATAGAGCTACCTACGACAAAACCAAAGGACGCCACCACCACCCTACCCTTCAATTAGCAGATACTTGCAAGAGGAGCCGACATTCAAAATGCACGTATAACTACGTACATTTTTTTATAAGGAGGGAGGTGTTACGTCACCCGACGTATGGACATATAAAATACATAAAGAAATCCTCGTGCCCGCTATATAGGGAGTCTTTTATTATAGTACAAATAATACGTAATTTAATAAAACTCAATATAACTAACCATTTACTAACAATATTATATTTCACACGTTCGTGCCCGACATGAAGGGAGTCATCTTTACAATACTAACCACTATTATAATACACACATATAACATAAGTTTCAAAGGAGATACCTTACGCTTAGATATTGTAAACAATACATATACATATATTTGTAATTCTACAATGATGCGTCATACGCGGAAAACACACAAAGCGTCGCGCCAGACAAACAACAATGCGTCTTACGTAAAGGAAGCTCGTATACAAGTCATGATGTCACGCCGCAAAGGGAAGGCCGTAAACGACCGAGTACACATGGCCGCAAATGGAGAGTACGTGCTAAACAGTCGCCGAACGGTTACCACGTACGCCCTAGGGAAAACAACGCGGTCGCCGGGCACACACACACGCCGTACTACTCCACAAGGGTCACCACGTGCGCCTTAGGGAGAGACACGGACCACCACACAATGCCATAGACTCGCACACGGACCTGGACCCACACACAAGCGGTAATCCGATGGCTACGAGCCGACAACACCGAGACGCATCCTCACCACTACCAGTAAGCGCCTCGCACCGAAGCACACAAAGCCGTTGTGCGCATCACTATAGACCATCCAAAAGGGACGAAAGAAAGAAAGACGGCAGCCAATCACCATCTTCCAAGAACCGAGCCGCCGCCAAAGCAACAAACCGCCGCCGCCAAAGCCACAAGCCGCCGCCAAAGCCACAAGCCGCCGCCGCTGGGACTTGTATATAAGGAGCTGCAGAGCAGCACACGATGGTCATTCCCGACAACAGATTCCTACGGGTCATTTCGACGGTCATTCCCGACAACAGATTCCTACGGGTCATTTCGACGGTCATTCCCGACAACAGATTCCTACGGGTCATTTCGACGGTCATTCCCGACAACAGATTCCTACGGGTCATTTCGACGGTCATTCCCGACAACAGATTCCTACGGGTCATTTCGACGGTCATTCCCGATAACAGATTCCTACGGGTCATTACGACGGTTTTCTACAGTTCACTTCGACGGACGCTAGTTCCGACCAATAATCGCGAGAGAGTCTTTTACACTGTATCAATTCTATTCGTAGTATAATTTTAAATTTAGAATAAATAATTATTAGTAGTAGACGTCTGAGTTTCATTAGTCGGGACCCCGGTCACTACTCGTTCGCGACTCGTATTAGCTACGTGTTCCTGAACCGACGTGTGGTCGACAAACTCTTTATATCTCTCTCCGCATTTTCCAACCTTTTATCCTAGAACTATCGGGGCGTACGAATCGCCCGGGTTCACTCTTTCCAAGTCTTAGAACTATCGGGGCGTACGAATCGCCCGGGTTCATATTCCTAAATCATAGAACCATCGGGGCGTACGAATCGCCCGGGTTCATTCTTCATAGAACTATCGGGGCGTACGAAACGCCCGGGTTCAATCATCCTAGAAGGTCCCGTTGTATCCTAGAGAATACGTATGCCGAAAACACGTCGAGGCGGACACAAGCATCGTCTCCGGCGACTACTCGCGAACTATTATAACGGTACAAACCATCTGGCTAACTTGGGCATCGACCCGTCGGCCTGTAGACTTAGGATCATCGAGGACACCACACTCTGCCATCCCAGGCCCGATACTCAGCAGGACCTGAGGTCTCCATCTTGCAGAATTACCGAATATCGGCTCGTACCGATTGACTGCCCGGAGTGTACCTTCGTTGCCGGACAGCTACCACCAAGCGATCCTCGAACAGCTCGCTATTTAGAATTGTACGGAAAGAAGCATTAAGGGTAAGTAAATCATCCTCATCAAAGAAAGACATAATTTATCGTTAAGCCCGTCCCGAGCCACGAACTACACGTAGTAGGTAACGGCCGAATTGGGCAAATATCCCATTGAAGCAGGAGCTCCTTGAAGGAAAGAACATAGTTCTTTTTTTTAAGGCCCGTGCCGAGTGGGACGTAACAGTATGTCGACCACACGTCGGTTCAGGAACACGTAGCTAATACTTGTCGCGAACGAGTAGTGACCGGGGTCCCGACTAATGAAACACAGACGTCTACTACTAATAATTATTTATTCTAAATTTAAAATTATACTACGAATAGAATTGATACAGTGTAAAAAGACTCTCTCGCGATTATTGGTCGGAACTAGCGTCCGTCGAAGTGAATCGTAGAAAATGACTGTAGAAGATCTGATGTCGGAATCCTTCGTGTGCTGCTCTGCAGCTCCTTATATACAAGTCCCAGCGGCGGCGGCTTGTGGCTTTGGCGGCGGCTTGTTGCTTTGGCGGCGGCTCGGTTCTTGGAAGATGGTGATTGCTGCCGTCTTTCTTTCTTTCATCCTTTCTGGATGGTCTATAGTGATGCGTGCAACGGCTTTGCGTGCGTCGGTGTGTGGCGCTTACCGGTAGTGGTGAGGATGCGTCTCGGTGTTGCCGCGTATGACGCATCGTTGTTTGCTGGCGCGACGCTTTGTGTTTTTCCGCGTATGACGCATCATTGTAGAATTACAAATATATGTATATGTATTGTTTACAATATTTAAGCATAAGGTATCTCCTTCGAAACTTATGTTATAGGTGTGTATTATAATAGTGGTTAGTATTGTAAAGATGACTCCCTTCATGTCGGGCACGAATGTGTAAAATATAATATTGTTAGTAAATGGTTAATTATATTGAGTTGTTTATTAAATTACGTATTATTTGTAGTATAATTAATGACTCCCTATATAGCGGGCACGAGGACTTACATGTGCTAATAATAAAAGACTCCCTATATAGCGGGCACGAGGATTTCTTTATGCATTTTATATGTCCATACGTCGGGTGACGTAACACCTCCCTCCTTATAAAAAAATGTACGTAGTTATACGTGCATTTTGAATGTCGGCTCCTCTTGCAAGTATCTGCTAATTGAAGGTTAGGGTGGTGGTGGCGTCCTTTGGTTTTGTCGTAGGTAGCTCTATTGTTTCAGCATCTTCTGGCGGTTTTTGGTCGTTCTCCGCTTTTCTTCCTTTGTTGACTTGGCAAGGTGAAGCAAAAGATGCGTAGGCGAACCCCAATGGCTCCCATTAGATGAATACTCCAACCGTAGGTGTTATGCATAGCCGTGGATGACGGTGTCTGTTACATATTTTATTGATCGGAGGATCATGAGTATCGTTTTTATGACTCCGGCGCTTGCTGATCCGAATGTCACGAACGCTCCCCAAAGTCGTTGGCCTGTGTTACGACGTCGTTCCAGGTACCGTATAGGTCGCTATATTGCGAGCCCTTGCAGGCTCCGCCTGTACTGACGAACCCACTTATGGTCAAGCTGTGAAGGTGCGTGCTATTTCTTTTTCGTCCCATTATGAGGCTGTTGGGACCCAGAGATAGGCTTCTGGAGACTATTCCTTGTTCGCATAGGCGTTGGGTGAGCGGATGAATGTATTCGTGTTGGCCATTGTATACTATTGAGACGTGCGAGTACACTTCGCAGTGATAGATGGTCCTATCGATCCTTTCTTTACACTGGATAGCATTTATTGGATGGTATTCAGACACGTATAGTTCTTGGCTTGTTGGTTGAAGATTCGGCGTCTATCATTCAGAGACGTCCAGCAGCGAGAATGTAGTTACGTTGAGTGTGAAACCAGCACAGTCGTATCTGGTTATATCTTGCGTAGCTCTTACCAATGCTAATTTCTCCATTGTGATTCGAAGATTCTTCTTTGGTTTTGATGCTTGTTTTCTTTACAGAGAATATGACGCTTTGCTCGGACTGCGGTGACTTATGTTATAATAATAAAAAATAAAATAAAATAAAGAGGAGACACCTTAACGACCGTCATCCTAGACTCTTAGATCTACTGTGGCTTCATGCTGTGCCGTGTCAACCGTTAGTCGGTTTTATAGAGTCCTGGACGTAGGTTTTGACTTATTTTCTAACTTTATTTAATTTTAATCTGTCCGTATGAACGACAGAGAGGCCTTTTGGCGTTTCTATTTTTACATTGTTATTATTTAAAATTTGTATGATTTTATACGGTCCTTCGTACTGGCTGTCTAACTTGCCTTTGATTCTTCCTTTCAAAAGGTACACGGAGTCGCCCATTGAGAAGCTCACCACCCTCTGTTTTTTATCATAATAATTTTTAGATTTTATTTTCGCGCGTTCGAGGTTCTCTTTGGCGGCCTCCTGCGATTTCTGTAATTGTTCCGTCAATTCAGCCAAGTACGATGCGTAAGTTTCGTCCTTTAAATCGTTAAGTGTGCTATCGTTCGGAGTTTTCGCTAACTGGCCAAAGATTAATTCGTGTGGAGTGTATTGTGTACCTTCATGTATACTTGTATTATAAGAAAACATCGCTATATCGACCCAATCGTCCCATTCAGAATTATCCTTTATAAAGTGTTTCAAAAATTCTGCTAACACGTGGTGTGAGCGTTCTATTGATCCGTTGGATTGCGGTCGATAAGCGGTGGTTTGGTATGTTTCTATTCTAAATTTCTTGGCCACTGCTTTCATCAATTCTGATAAGAAAGCAGTACCTTGATCAGTTAGTATCCCTTTCGGGCTGCCGTATTTACATATTAAATTTTTTATAAATGCGTCAGCTATTTCGACCGAAGAAGCTTGTTGTAGTGGTACCGCTATAGAATATTTGGTAAGGAGATCTTGTATTGTTAAAATGTAATTATTGCCTAGTTTACTAGTAGGCATCGGTCCTACTATATCCATCGAAATTTTGTCGAAGGCCCTTCCTGGTGTGTCGGTAAGGGTCATCGGTTGTCTGGTTTTTTGTCGAACAAGTTTCTTGGTTTGACAGCTGCGGCAGTTTTGGACGAAGTTTTGTATATCTGTTTTAAGGTTAGGCCAGTAGTACCGTTGTTTTATACGCCAATATGTCTTAGTGACTCCTTTGTGACCTCCCACAGGAGTAGCGTGATTGTCATGGATAATTTGGACGCGTTCGATCTCCCTGGGTATTATGATTTCGTGTTTTAATATAATAATTTTTGTTTTGTGACCCGCGAAGATCGAACTTATCTTGCGTTTAATGTTCATCCATGGTACGTCTGCTATATTGTCCCTTGAAATAGCTATTGTCTCTAAATTCAATTCAATTGCCGCGTCCAAAAGAGAATGTAATACTTCATCTAGAATTTCTAATTGAATAGAGACGGATGTTCTCTCCTGGACGGGTAATGCGATGAGGTATCTATTGTCCCGTTTTGTAATTTTTACTCTACCAAGCGTTACGTCGGTAATGTTTGGTAGTCTTTTATTGTCGGCTAGTTCTTTAGCTCCTTTGTCAATGGGAGTTCCGGTCTTTGTCACAAAAAATGCTATGTGTCCTTTGTGCATTGTTATTCTGTCTTTTATTTCTATAATATTACTTTCGTAGCGTGATAGATCCAGTTCGTCGTCGTTCGTTTCGTTTGTATCGTTCGTCTGTTCGTTTATGTTTATGTTTATATTAGGTATTTCCGTTTCAAGTGCGGTCTCGGGTTTTGATGTCTTTTGCACATTACGTCTCTTAACGAGCGGCGAGAATATTTCATCGTCACTCGAGCTGTTCCCTGCTATCGGAAGGATCCGTTTACTCGTTCGCCCCGGAATAGTTATCTCCTTTGATTGAACAAATGGCATAACTATTCCGTGCCATTCTATAGTTTCTTTTTCGTAGTCAATTTTAGCCGTTTTTTGTAAAAAGTTGCAACCCAAAATACCGTTGTAAGGGATAGGAAAGGAATTCGGGACCAGTTGGAATTTAACCGGATATCCGTGAATGTGTACGGTCACCGAACCGTACGTGGTAACAGTTTCGTCGGTGATACCGCTCAATCTGACCTTGTCGTTTTCGTTACATAATATGTCTCCGTTCGCCATTTTTATTTTTAATATGTTGAGTTCCGAGCCTGTGTCGACTATAAATTCCGTCTCTTTGACTAGATCGTCAGAGGAAAGGACAATAGACGGAGAGGTAGATTCTTCTTTCAGTTGGAAGAAGTAGACGCGAGTGGCTGCTTCTCTTCTTATTGTCCGTACTGGACGCGCTGACGCGGTCTCTGCGGGTGCGCTTTTCCCCAGAGATGTCGGTTCGTTTCCCGACCGGGCTTCTCTCCATTTTTTCTTCCGGCATTCCTCTATCGTATGTCCGATGTGCTTACAATACGAGCATTTCTTTATATACCTTTGGTCTCGTGACGAGGGAGGGGAGTAGTGAGAGGATGGAGAGGATTGACGGGAGTTCTCGGGAGGTGGAGTGTAAGGCTCTTGGACTTGTGTCTGTGACCGGCGTTGCAGGTCACGCGATTTCCTATAACATTGTGCTTGTGTGTGACCGATCCTCTTGCAATAAGAACATGCATCTGGGTCCGGAGGAGGTCTAGTAGGCCGGGTACTGGGTTTACTATTTCTTTTTGATTCATAATAATAATAATCCATTGGTCTTTCTTGATAGGCCTTAGTTTTGTATTGTGGCCGCGGCCTCGCTAGACCTCGTCTGTCCCATTCATGTTGTATAGACGAATGTAGCTGAATCGCCTTATCGTATGCGTCGCTTAGGTCTTCGCACCGTAAGTCGTTTAGATACGGGTGATAATCTAATGGTAGACCCGAACAAAAACGTGCGCCTTAGGGAAAGCACGCGGCCGCCAGGCACTTACGGCACCTCTCCACAAGTGGTCATCACGCGCGTCTACAGAACGGACTCAGAATTCCGAAGTTACAAGATACATGGCACAGCTAACACACACACGGGCCTAGGCCAACACACACACGCGGAATTCAGCTGACGCCAAGCAAAGTAACGCCAAGACGCTCATCCCTACCACCGCTAGTACGCGCTTCAGCTCAACGCGCACAGGACCATCGCACGCTACCCCACCACCGCCAACAAGGACGAGAGAAGGGAAGACGGCAGCCAATCACCATCCCCTTAGAGCCAAGCCGCCGCCGCTTCGCTACGAGCCGCCGCCGCTTCGCCACGAGCCGCCGCCGCTAAGATTCAGTATATAAGGAGCTGCAGAGCAACACACGACGGGATTTTTTCGACTACAGATTTTCTACGAATCACTTCGACGGACGTTTCGAACAATAATCGCGGGAGAGTCTTTTACGCTGTATCAATTCTATTCATATTATAATTTAAACTTAGAATAAATTAGAATTAGTAGAAGTCTGTGTTTCATTAGTCGGGACCCCGGTCACTACTCATTCGCGACTCGTATTATCTACGTGTTCCTGAACCGACGTGTGGTCGACAAGCTCTTCATCTCTCTCCGCATTTTCCAACCTTTTATCCTAGAACTATCGGGGCGTACGAATCGCCCGGGTTCATACTCCTAAATCATAGAACTATCGGGGCGTACGAATCGCCCGGGTTCATTCTTCACAGAACTATCGGAGCGTACGAATCGCTCGGGTTCAATCATCCTAAAAGGTCCCATTGCATCCTAGAGAATACCTATGCCGAAAACACGTCGGGGCGGACGTAAACATAGTCTCCGGCGTCTACTCGCGAACTATTATAGCGGTACAAACCATCTGGCTAACTTGGGCATCGACACGTCGGCCTGCAGACCTAGGATCATCGAGGACACCACACTCTGCCATCCCAGGCCCGATACTCAGCAGGACCTGAGGTCTCCATCTTGCAGAATTACTGAATATCGGCTCGTACCGATCAACTGCCCGGAGTGTACCTTCGTTGCCGGACAGCTACCACCAAGCGACCCGCGAACAGCTCGCTATTTAGAATTGTACGGAGAGAAGCATTAAAGGTAAGTGAATCATCCTTATCAAAGACATAATCTATCGTTAAGCCCGTCCCGTGCCACGAACTACGCGTAGTAGGTAACGGCCGAATTGGGCAAATATCCCATTGAAGCAGGAGCTCCTTGAAGGAAAGAGCATAGTTCTTTTTTTTTAAGGCCCGTGCCGAGTGGGACGTAACAGCCGACTAGCCGGTCCTTCATCCATACATGGCCTTCACGTGGTCCTTAGGGAAACTACGCGGTCATTCGGATACTTCCTACACGAAACCTTTCGAACCAGAGGAGAGAGTGAAAGCCGTCACCATCAAGTAGCCTGTACTCTGCCCACACATGGTCACCACGTGGTCCTTAGGGAAACTACGCGGCAACTAGGGGCACCTTCTACCTGAAACCTTGGGACCGGAGGAGAAGAGCACAAAGCCGGCGACGTCGACAGGCCTGTCCTCCTCCCACACATGGCCACCACGTGCGCCTTAGGGAAAGCACGCGGCCGCCAGGCACTTACGGCACCTCTCCACAAGTGGTCATCACGCGCGTCTACAGAACGGACTCAGAATTCCGAAGTTACAAGATACATGGCACAGCTAACGCACACACGGGCCTAGGCCAACACACACACGCGGAATTCAGCTGACGCCAAGCAAAGTAACGCCAAGACGCTCATCCCTACCACCGCTAGTACGCGCTTCAGCTCAACGCGCGCAGGACCATCGCACGCTACCCCACCACCGCCAACAAGGACGAGAGAAGGGAAGACGGCAGCCAATCACCATCCTCTTAGAGCCAAGCCGCCGCCGCTTCGCTACGAGCCGCCGCCGCTTCGCCACGAGCCGCCGCCGCTAAGATTCAGTATATAAGGAGCTGCAGAGCAGCACACGACGGTTTTTTCGACTACAGATTTTCTACGAATCACTTCGACGGACGTTTCGAACAATAATCGCGGGAGAGTCTTTTACGCTGTATCAATTCTATTCATATTATAATTTAAACTTAGAATAAATTAGAATTAGTAGAAGTCTGTGTTTCATTGGTCGGGACTCCGGTCACTACTCATTCGCGACTCGTATTATCTACGTGTTCCTGAACCGACGTGTGGTCGACAAGCTCTTCATCTCTCTCCGCATTTTCCAACCTTTTATCCTAGAACTATCGGGGCGTACGAATCGCCCGGGTTCACTCTTTCCAAGTCTTAGAACTATCGGGGCGTACGAATCGCCCGGGTTCATTCTTCACAGAACTATCGGAGCGTACGAATCGCTCGGGTTCAATCATCCTAAAAGGTTCCGTTGCATCCTAGAGAATACCTATGCCGAAAACACGTCGGGGCGGACGTAAACATAGTCTCCGGCGTCTACTCGCGAACTATTATAGCGGTACAAACCATCTGGCTAACTTGGGCATCGACCCGTCGGCCTGCAGACCTAGGATCATCGAGGACACCACACTCTGCCATCCCAGGCCCGATACTCAGCAGGACCTGAGGTCTCCATCTTGCAGAATTACTGAATATCGGCTCGTACCGATCAACTGCCCGGAGTGTACCTTCGTTGCCGGACAGCTACCACCAAGCGACCCGCGAACAGCTCGCTATTTAGAATTGTACGGAGAGAAGCATTAAAGGTAAGTGAATCATCCTTATCAAAGACATAATCTATCGTTAAGCCCGTCCCGTGCCACAATTACAATATCAATAACTATAACAGTATGAATATCAATAACCATATCAATATCTAAAACGATGAAAATAACGAAAATAATGACTTTAATAGCTACAATTAATATATCAATAACAATAACAATAATAATTACTATAACATTAACATTAACAATAACGATGACAATAACGATAATAATAACTTTAACAACTACAATTAAAATATCAATAACAATAAAAATATGAATATCAATAACTATAAAAATAACAATAACAATGACAATATCGATAATTATAACTTTAACAGCCACAATTACAATATCAATAAAAAAACAATATGAATAACAATAACTATAACAATAACAATAAAGATGACAATAACGAAAATAATGACTTTAATTGCTACAATTACAATATCAATAACTATAACTGTATGAATATCAATAACCATAACAATATCTAAAACGAAGAAAATAACAAAAATAATGGCTTTAATAGCAACAATTAATTTATCAATAACAATAACAATAATAATTACAATAACATTAACATTAACAATAACGATGACAATAACGATAACATTAATTTTAACAACTACAAATAGTATATCATTAAAAAAGACAATATGAATATCAATTACCCTCACAATAACAATGACGATGACAATAACGACAATAATAACTTTAACAAATACAATTACAATATCATTAACTTTAACAATATGAATATCAATAACCATAACAATAACAATAACGATAACATTAATTTTAAAAACTACAAATACTATATCAATAACAGAAAGAATTTGAATATCAATAACTATAACAATAACAATAAATATGACAATAACGATAAAATCAACATTTACAAGTACAATTACAATATCAATAAAAATAACAATATGAATATCAATAACCATAAAAATAACAATAACGATGACAATAACGAAAATAATGACTTTAATAGCTACAATTACAATATCAATAACAATAAAACTATGAATATCAATAACTATAAAAATAACAATAAAGATGACAATAACGAAAATAATGACTTTAATAGCTAAAATTAATATATAAATAACAATAACAATAATAATTACAATAACATTAACATTATCAATAACGATGACAATAAAGAAAATAATAACTTTAACAACTACAATTACAATATCAATAACAATAAAAATATGAATATCAATAACTATAAAAATAACAATAACAATGACAATATCGATAATTATAACTTTAACAGCCACAATTACAATATCAATAAAAAACAATATGAACAACGGTAACTATAACAATAACAATAAAGATGACAATAACGAAAATAATGACTTTAATTGCTACAATTACAATATCAATAACTATAACTGTATGAATATCAATAACCATAACAATATCTAAAACGATGAAAATAACGAAAATAATGACTTTAATAGCTACAATTAATATATCAATAACAATAACAATAATAATTTCAATAACATTAACATTAACAATAACGATGACAATAACGATAATAATAACTTTAACAACTACAATTACAATATCAATAACAATAACAATATGAATATCAATAACCATGAAAATAACAATAACGATGACAATAACGATAATTAAAACTTTAACAGCTACGATTACAATATCATCGACAATAACAATATGAATATCAACAACCATAAAAATAATAATAACGATGACAATAACGATAACATTAATTTTAACAACTACAAATACAATATCAATAACAAAGACAATATGAATATCAATAAATCTAACAATAACAATAACGATGACAATAACGATAATAATAACTTTAACAGCTACAATTACAATATCAATACCAAAAACAATATGAATATCAATAACTATAACAATAACATTAAAGATGACAATAGCGATAAAATTAACAGATACAAGTTCAATTACAATATCAATAACAATAACAATATGAATATCAATAACCATAACAATATTAATAACGCTGACAATAACTATAATTATAACTTTAAACACTACAATTACAATATCAATTACAATAACAATATGAATATCAATAACCATAACAATAACAATAAAGATGACAATAACGATAATAATAACTTTGACATGTACAATTACAATATCGATAACTATAACAGTATGAATATCAATAACCATAACAATATCTAAAACGATGAAAATAACGAAAATAATGACTTTAATAGCTACAATTAATATTTCACTAACAATAACAATAATAATTACAATAACATTAACATTAACAATAACGATGACAATAACGATAATAATAACTTTGACAGCTACAATTACAATATCAATAACTATAACAGTATGAATATCAATAACCATAACAATATCTAAAACGATGAAAATATCGAAAATAATGACTTTAATAGCTACAATTAATATATCACTAAAAATAACAATAATAATTACAATAACATTAACATTAACAATAACGATGACAATAACGATAATAATAACTTTAACAACTACAATTACAATATCAATAACTATAACAGTATGAATATCAATAACCATAACAATATCTAAAACGATGAAAATAACGAAAATAATGACTTTAATAGCTACAATTAATATTTCACTAACAATAACAATAATAATTACAATAACATTAACATTAACAATAACGATGACAATAACGATAATAATAACTTTAACAACTACAATTACAATATCAATAACAATAACAATATGAATATCAATAACCATAAAAATAACAATAACGATGACAAAAACGATAACATTAATTTTAACAAATACAAATACTATATCAATAACAAAGACAATATGAATATCAATAACCATAAAAATAACAATAACGATTTCAAAAACGATAACATTAATTTTAACAACTACAAATACTATATCAATAACAAAGACAATATGAATATCAATAACTATAACAATAACAATAACGATGACAGTAACGGTAATAATAACGTTGACAGCTACAATTACAATATCAATAACTATAACAGTATGAATATCAATAACCATATCAATATCTAAAACGATGAAAATAACGAAAATAATGACTTTAATAGCTACAATTAATATATCAATAACTATAACAGTATGAATATCAATAACCATAACAATATCTAAAACGATGAAAATAACGAAAATAATGACTTTAATAGCTACAATTAATATTTCACTAACAATAACAATAATAATTACAATAACATTAACATTAACAATAACGGTGACAATAACGATAATAATAAATTTAACAACTACAATTACAATATCAATAACTATAACAGTATGAATATCAATAACCATAACAATATCTAAAACGATGAAAATAACGATAACATTAATTTTAACAACTACAAATACAATATCAATAACAAAGACAATATGAATATCAATAACCCTAACAATTACAATAACGATGACAATAACGATAATAATAACTTTAACATATACAATTTCAATATCAATAACAATAACAATATAAATATCAATAACCATAACAATAACAATAAATATGACAATAACGATAAAATTAACATTTACAAGTACAATTACAATATCAATAACAATAACAATATGAATATCAATAACCATAACAATAACAATAACGATGACAACAACGATAATAATAACTTTGGCAGCTACAATTACAATATCAATAACTATATCAGTATGAATATTAATAACCATAATAATATCTTAAACGATGAAAATAACGAAAATAATGACTTTAATAGCTACAATTAATATATCAATAATAATAACAATAATAATTACAATAACATTAACATTAACAATAACGGTGACAATAACGATAATAATAACTTTAACAACTACAATTACAATATCAATAACAATAACAATATGAATATCAATTACCATATAAATAACAATAACGATGACAATAACGATAACATTAATTTTAACAACTACAAATACAATATCAATAACAAAGACAATATGAATATCAATAACCCTAACAATAACAATAACGATACTATTAATTTTAACAACTACAAATACTATATCAATAACAAAACCAATATGAATATCAATTACCATAACAATAACAATAACGATGACAATAACGATAATAATAACTTTAACTGCTACAAATACAATATCAATAACAAAAACAATATGAATATCAATAACTATAACAAGAACAATAAAGATGACAATAACGATAAAATTAACATTTACAAGTACAATTACAATATCAATAACAAAAACAATATGAATTGGAATAACCATAACAATGACAATAACGATGACAATAACGATAATAATAACATTAACAATTACAATTACAATATCAATAAATATAACAGTATGAATATCAATAACCATAACAATATCTAAAACGATGATAATATCGAAAATAATGACTTTAATAGCTACAATTAATATATCACTAAAAATAACAATAATAATTACAATAACATTAACATTAACAATAACGATGACAATAACGATAATAATAACTTTAACAACTACAATTACAATATCAATAACTATAACAGTATGAATATCAATAACCATAACAATATCTAAAACGATGAAAATAACGAAAATAATGACTTTAATAGCTACAATTAATATTTCACTAACAATAACAATAATAATTACAATAACATTAACATTAACAATAACGATGACAATAACGATAATAATAACTTTAACAACTACAATTACAATATCAATAACAATAACAATATGAATATCAATAACCATAAAAATAACAATAACGATTTCAAAAACGATAACATTAATTTTAACAACTACAAATACTATATCAATAACAAAGACAATATGAATATCAATACCTATAACAATAACAATAACGATGACAGTAACGATAATAATAACGTTGACAGCTACAATTACAATATCAATAACTATAACAGTATGAATATCAATAACCATAACAATATCTAAAACGATGAAAATAACGATAACATTAATTTTAACAACTACAAATACAATATCAATAACAAAGACAATATGAATATCAATAACCCTAACAATTACAATAACGATGACAATAACGATAATAATAACTTTAACATATACAATTACAATATCAATAACAATAACAATATGAATATCAATAACCATAACAATAACAATAAATATGACAATAACGATAAAATTAACATTTTCAAGTACAATTACAATATCAATAACAAAAACAATATGAATATCAATAACTATAACAATAAAAATAAAGATGACAATAACGATAATAATAACATTAACAATTACAATTACAATATCAATAAATATAACAGTATGAATATCAATAACCATAACAATATCTAAAACGATGAAAATATCGAAAATAATGACTTTATTAGCTACAATTAATATATCACTAAAAATAACAATAATAATTACAATAACATTAATATTGACAATAAAGATGACAATAACGATAATAATAACTTTAAACACTACAATTACAATATCGATAACTATAACAGTATGAATATCAATAACCATATCAATATCTAAAACGATGAAAATAACGAAAATAATGACTTTAATAGCTACAATTAATATATCAATAACAATAACAATAATAATTACAATAACATTAACATTAACAATAACGATGACAATAACGATAATTATAACTTTAACAGCTACAATTACAATATCAATAAAAAAACAATATGAATAAAAATAACTATAACAATAACAATAAAGATGACAATAACGAAAATAATGACTTTAATTGCTACAATTACAATATCAATAACAATAACAATATGAATATCAATAACCATGACAATAACAATAACGGTGACAATAACTATAATAATAACTTTAACAACTACAATTACAATATCAATAACTATAACAGTATGAATATCAATAACCTTAACAATATCTAAAACGATGAAAATAACGAAAACAATGACTTTAATAGCTACAATTAATATATCAAAAACAATAACAATAATAATTACAATAACATTAACATTAACAATAACGATGACAATAACGAAAATAATAACTTTAACAACTACAATTACAATATCAATAACAATAAAAATATGGATATCAGTAACTATAAAAATAACAATAACGATGACAATAACGATTATTATAACTATAACAGCTACAATTACAATATCAATAAAAAAACAATATGAATAACAATAACTATAACAATAACAATAAAGATGACAATAACGAAATTAATGACTTTAATTGCTACAATTACAATATCAATAACTATAACTGTATGAATATCAATAACCATAACAATATCTAAAACGATGAAAATAACGAAAATAATGACTTTAATAGCTACAATTAATATATCAAAAACAATAACAATAATAATTACAATAACATTAACATTAACAATAACGATGACAATAACGAAAATAATAACTTTAACAACTACAATTACAATATCAATAACAATAAAAATATGAATATCAGTAACTATAAAAATAACAATAACGATTACAATAACGATAATTATAACTTTTATAGCTACAATTACAATATCAATAACAAAAACAATATGAATATCAATAACCATGACAATAACAATAACGATGACAATAACGATAAAATTAATATTATCAAGTACAAATACAATACCAAGAACAATAACAATAATAATTACAATAACATTAACATTGACAATAAAGATGACAATAACAATAATAATAACTTTAAACACTACAATTACAATATCAATAACAATAACAGTATGAATATCAATAACCATAACAATATCTAAAACGATGAAAATAACGAAAATAATGACTTTAATAGCTACAATTAATATATCAATAACAATAACAATAATAATTACAATAACATTAACATTAACAATAACGATGACAATAACGATAATAATAACTTTAACAACTACAATTACAATATCAATAACGATGACAATAACGATAAAATTAATATTATCAAGTACAAATACAATGCCAAGAACAATAACAATAATAATTACAATAACATTAACATTGACAGAAAGATGACAATAACGATAATAATGACTTTAAACACTACAATTACAATATCGATAACTATAACAGTATTAATATCAATAACCATAACAATATCTAAAACGATGAAAATAACGAAAATAATGACTTTAATAGCTACAATTAATATATCAATAACAATAACAATAATAATTACAATAACATTAACATTAACAATAACGATGACAATAACGATTATAATAACTTTTCAACTAATAATAACTTTAACAACTACAATTACAATATCAATGACAATAACAATATGAATATCAATAACCATAAAAATAACAATAACGATGACAATAACGATAACATTAATTTTATCAACTACAATTACAATATCAATAACAATAAAAATATGGATATCAGTAACTATAAAAATAACAGTAACGATGACAATAACGATAATTATAACTATAACAGCTACAATTACAATATCAATAAAAAAACAATATGAATAACAATAACTATAACAATAACAATAATGATGACAATAACGAAATTAATGACTTTAATTGCTACAATTACAATATCAATAACTATAACTGTATGAATATCAATAACCATAACAATATCTAAAACGATGAAAATAACGAAAATAATGACTTTAATAGCTACAATTAATATATCAAAAACAATAACAATAATAATTACAATAACATTAACATTAACAATAACGATGACAATAACGAAAATAATAACTTTAACAACTACAATTACAATATCAATAACAATAAAAATATGAATATCAGTAACTATAAAAATAACAATAACGATTACAATAACGATAATTATAACTTTTATAGCTACAATTACAATATCAATAACAAAAAGAATATGAATATCAATAACCATGACAATAACAATAACGATGACAATAACGATAAAATTAATATTATCAAGTACAAATACAATACCAAGAACAATAACAATAATAATTACAATAACATTAACATTGACAATAAAGATGACAATAACGATAATAATAACTTTAAACACTACAATTACAATATCAATAACTATAACAGTATGAATATCAATAACCATAACAATATCTAAAACGATGAAAATAACGAAAATAATGACTTTAATAGCTACAATTAATATATCAATAACATTAACAATAATATTTACAATAACATTAACTTTAACAATAACGAATACAATAACGATAGTAATAACTTTAACAACTACAATTACAATATCAATAACAATAACAATATGTATATCAATAACCATAACAATATCTAAAACGATGAAAATAACGAAAATAATGACGTTAATAGCTACATTTAATATATTGTTACGTCCCACTCGGCACGGGCCTTAAAAAAAAGAACTATGTTCTTTTCTTCAAGGAGCTCCTGCTTCAATGGGATATTTGCCCAATTCAGCCGTTACCTACTACGTGTAGTTCGTGGCTCGGGACGGGCTTAACGATAAATTATGTCTTTGACGAGAGGATGATTTACTTACCCTTAATGCTTCTTTCCATATAATTCTAGATAGCGAGCTGTTCGAGGGTCGCTTGGTGGTAGCTGTCCGGCAACGAAGGTACACTCCGGGCAGTCGATCGGTACGAGCCGATATTCAATAACTCTGCAAGATGAAGACCTCAGGTCCTGCTGAGTATCGGGCCTGGGATGGCAGAGTGTGGTGTCCTCGATGATCCTAAGTCTGCAGGCCGACGGGTCGATGCCCAAGTTAGCCAGATGGTTTGTGCCGTTATAATAGTTCGCGAGTAGTCACCGGAGACGATGCTTGTGTCCGCCCCGACGTGTTTTCGGCATACGTATTCTCTAGGATACAACGGGACCTTCTAGGATGATTGAACCCGAGCGATTCGTACGCTCCGTTAGTTCTATGAAGAATGAACCCGGGCGATTCGTACGCCCCGATGGTTCTATGATTTAGGAATATGAACCCGGGCGATTCGTACGCCCCGATAGTTCTAAGACTTGGAAAGAGTGAACCCGGGCGATTCGTACGCCCCGATAGTTCTATGATAAAAGGTTGGAAAATGCGGAGAGAGATATGAAGAGCTTGTCGACCACACGTCGGTTCAGGAACACGTAGCTAATACGAGTCGCGAACGAGTAGTGACCGGGGTCCCGACTAATGAAACTCAGACGTCTACTACTAATAATTATTTATTCTAAATTTAAAATTATACTACGAATAGAATTGATACAGTGTAAAAAAGACTCTCTCGCGATTATTGGTCGGAACTAGCGTCCGTCGAAGTAAATCGTAGAAAATCTGATGCCGGAATAACCCGTAGGAATCTGTTATCGGGAATGACCACCGTGTGCTGCTCTGCAGCTCCTTATATACAAGTCCCAGCGGCGGCGGCTTGTGGCTTTGGCGGCGGCTTGTGGCTTTGGCGGTGGCGGTTTGTTGCTTTGGCGGCGGCTCGGTTCTTGGAAGATGGTGACTGGCTGCCGTCTTTCTTTCTTTCGTCCTTCCTGGATGGTCTATAGTGATGCGTGCAACGGCTTTGTGTGCTTAGGTGCGAGGCGCTTACTGGTAGTAGTGAGGATGCGTCTCGGTGTTGTCGGCTCGTAGCCATCGGATTACCGCTTGTGTGTGGGTCCAGGTCCGTGTGCGAGTCTATGGCATTGCGTGGTGGTCCGTGTCTCTCCCTAAGGCGCACGTGGTGACCACTTGTGGAGTAGTACGGTGTGTGTGTGTGCCCGGCGACCGCGTTGTTTTCCCTTGGGCGTACGTGGTAACCGTTCGGCGACTATTTAGCACGTACTCTCCATTTGCGGCCATGTGTACTCGGTCGTTTACGGCCTTCCCTTTGCGGCGTGACATCATGACTTGTATACGAGCTTCCTTTACGTAAGACGCATTGTTGTTTGTCTGGCGCGACGCTTTGTGTTTTTCCGCGTATGACGCATCATTGTAGAATTACAAATATATGTATATGTATTGTTTACAATATCTAAGCGTAAGGTATCTCCCTTGAAACTTATGTTATAGGTGTGTATTATAATAGTGGTTAGTATTGTAAAGATGACTCCCTTCATGTCGGGCACGAACGTGTGAAATATAATATTGTTAGTAAATGGTTAATTATATTGAGTTTTTATTAAATTACGTATTATTTGTACTATAATAAAAGACTCCCTATATAGCGGGCACGAGGACTTACATGTGCTAATAATAAAAGACTCCCTATATAGCGGGCACGAGGATTTCTTTATGTATTTTATATGTCCATACGTCGGGTGACGTAACACCTCCCTCCTTATAAAAAAATGTACGTAGTTATACGTGCATTTTGAATGTCGGCTCCTCTTGCAAGTATCTGCTATTCGAAGGGTAGGGTGGTGGTGGCGTCCTTTGGTTTTGTCGTAGGTAGCTCTATTGTTTCAGCATCTTCTGGCGGGTTTTGGTCGTTCTCCGCTTTTCTTCCTCTGTTGACTTGGCAAGGTGAAGCAAAAGATGCGTAGGCGAACCCCAATGGCTCCCATTAGATGAATACTTCAACCGTAAGTGTTATGCATAGCCGTGGATGACGGTGTCTGTTACATATTTTATTGATCGGAGGATCATGAGTATCGTTTTTATGACTCCGGCGCTTGCTGATCCGAATGTCACAAACGCTCCCCAAAAGTCGTTGGCCTGTGTTACTACGTCGTTCCAGGTACCGTATAGATTGCTATATTGCGAGCCCTTGCAGGCTCCGCCTGTACTGACGAACCCACTTATGGTCAAGCTGTGTAGGTGCGTGCTGTTCCTTTTTCGTCTCATTATGAGGCTGTTGGGACCCAAAGATAGGCTTCTGGAGACTATTCCTTGTTCGCATAGGCGTTGGGTGAGCGGATGAATGTATTCGTGTTGGCCATTGTGCACTATTGAGACGTGCGAGTACACTTCGCAGTGATAGATGGTCCTATCGGTCCTTTCTTTACACTGGATGGCATTTATTGGATGGTATTCAGACACGTATAGTTCTTGGCTTGTTGGTTGAAGATTCGGCGTCTATCATTCAGAGACGTCCAGCAGCGAGAATGTAGTTACATTGAGTGTGAAACCAGCACAGTCGTATCTGGTTATATCTTGCGTAGCTCTTACCAATGCTAATTTCTCCATTGTGATTCGAAGATTCTTCTTTGGTTTTGATGCTTGTTTTCTTTACAGAGAATATGACGCTTTGCTCGGACTGCGGTGACTTATGTTATAATAATAAAAAAAAAAAAAAAATAAAATAAAGAGGAGACACCTTAACGACCGTCGTCCTAGACTCTTAGATCTACTGTGGCTTCATGCTGTGCCGTGTCAACCGTTAGTCGGTTTTATAGAGTCCTGGACGTAGGTTTTGACTTATTTTCTAACTTTATTTAATTTTAATCTGTCCGTATGAACGACAGAGAGGCCTTTTGGCGTTTCTATTTTTACATTGTTATTATTTAGAATTTGTATGATTTTATACGGTCCTTCGTACTGGCTGTCTAACTTGCCTTTGATTTTTCCCTTTAGGAAGTACACGGAGTCGCCCGTCGAGAAGCTCACTACTTTTTGTTTTCTGTCGTAATAACTATTGGACTTTATTTTTGCGCGTTTGAGGTTCTCTTTGGCGGCCTTCTGCGATTTCTGTAATTGTTCTGTTAGTTCAGCCAAGTACGATGCGTAAGTTTCGTCTGCGATATTATTCCTACAAATAGCTATAGTTTTTTTTTTTAAATTTAGTTCGATTGCCGCGTCCAAAAGAGAATGTATTACTACCTCTAAGATTTCTAATTGAATAGAGACAAATGTTCTCTCCTGGACGGGTAACGCGATGAGGTATCGGTTGTCTTGTTTTGTAATTTTTTACTCTACCAAGCGTTACGTCGGTAATGTTTGGTAGCTTTTTATTATTGGCGAGTTCTCTGGCTCCTTTGTCGATAGGAGTCGTAGTCTTTGTTACAAAAGATGCTATATGGCCTTTGTGCATTTTTATCCTGTCTTTTACTTCTGATATGTTACCTTCGAAACGTAAGAAATCCAGTTCGTCATTGTTCGTTTCGTCCGTATTGTTAGTCTGTTCTTTTGTGTTTAAGTTAAGTGTTTTTGTTTCGAGTGCGGTTTCGGTTTTCGATGTCTTTTGCACATTACGTCTCTTAACGAGCGGCGAGAATATTTCATCGTCACTCGAGCTGGTCCCTGCTATCGGAAGGATCCGTTTACTCGTTCGCCCCGGAATAGTTATCTCCTTTGATTGAACAAATGGCATAACTATTCCGTGCCATTCTATAGTTTCTTTTTCGTAGTCAATTTTTGCCGTTTTTTGTAAAAAGTTGCAACCCAAAATACCGTTGTAAGGGATAGGAAAGGAATTCGGGACCAGTTGGAATTTAACCGGATATCCGTGAATGTGTACGGTCACCGAACCGTACGTGGTAACAGTTTCGTCGGTGATACCGCTCAATCTGACCTTGTCGTTTTCGTTACATAATATGTCTCCGTTCGCCATTTTTATTTTTAATATGTTGAGTTCCGAGCCTGTGTCGACTAGAAATTCCGTCTCTTTGACTAGATCGTCAGAGGAAAGGACAATAGACGGAGAGGTAGATTCTTCTTTCAGTTGGAAGAAGTAGACGCGAGTGGCTGCTTCTCTTCTTATTGTCCGTACTGGGCGCGCTAACGCGGTCTCTGCGGATGCGCTTTTCCCCAGAGATGTCGGTTCGTTTCCCGACCGGGCTTCCCTCCACTTTTTCTTTCGGCATTCCTCTATCGTATGTCCGATGTGCTTACAATACGAGCATTTCTTTATATACCTTTGGTCTCGTGACGAGGGAGGGGAGTAGTGAGAGGATGGAGAGGATTGACGGGAGTTCTCGGGAGGTGGAGTGTAAGGTTCTTGAACTTGTGTCTGTGACCGGCGTTGCAGGTCACGCGATTTCCTATAACATTGTGCTTGAGTGTGACCGATCCTCTTGCAATAAGAACATGCATCTGGGTCCGGAGGAGGTCTAGTAGGCCGGGTACTGGGTTTACTATTTCTTTTTGATTCATAATAATAATAATCCATTGGTCTTTCTTGATAGGCCTTAGTCTTGTATTGTGGCCGCGGCCTCGCCAGACCTCGTCTGTCCCATTCATGTTGTATAGACGAATGTAGCTGAATCGCCTTATCGTATGCGTCGCTTAGGTCTCCGCACCGTAAGTCGTTTAGATACGGGTGATAATCTAATGGTAGACCCGAACAAAAACTTTTTAGAGCTAATTCGTCTATTTCCTGTTTTTTACTTTCCGTAAGCCCTCCCCAGAATCTTTCTTCGTCAAGGAGACTTTCGTGTAAGTCTTGTACGCGACCGATGTAATCTATTATCGGTTCATTTTCGGACATAAGCACGTTTCTTAGTTCAGTCCTATAAAAATCTAACGAGTAGTATGTCCCCAAAGTTTGCCTGAGTCTGCTGCCTAATTCAAGCATTGTTCTAGGATGGTGTCTCTCGATCGCGACATAAGCGGAATCCTGTAGTTTCCTTATCGCGGCTAGAGTAAACAGTTCCTCCGGATAGGTGGGGATCATTTGACGTGCGCGTTTGCATGCTCTAATGTAAGAAGATAAAGGCATATTTTTTCCGTCGTACCGTGGAATAGATGCTAGAGCTTCGCTAACCTGATGATTAGGCAAGTGAAGCTGATTTTCCGTTCGTAGCGCGACGATTTCTCTCATTAGGAACGCGAGAGTATCTGTTTCTCCCAATTTTGCTTCCTCGGATGTGGTACGGAGAGTTTCTTCGCGTTCGCGTAGTCTTTGTTCGCGTTCGAAAAGGTCGCGTTCCCGCGAGTCTAACTGAGCCATTGTATTGGCTATACGCCGCCTTTCGTCGGGGCTTATTTCGTCTGTTTGACGCGTGGTCATGCTACGCGTTTCAATGCGATCGCTCCTCTCAATTGACATAATGTATCGTTAGTTTCCCGGCCGATGCACCAATTTTGTTGTTACGTCCCACTCGGCACGGGCCTTAAAAAAAAGAACTATGTTCTTTTCTTCAAGGAGCTCCTGCTTCAATGGGATATTTGCCCAATTCAGCCGTTACCTACTACGTGTAGTTCGTGGCTCGGGACGGGCTTAACGATAAATTATGTCTTTGACGAGAGGATGATTTACTTACCCTTAATGCTTCTTTCCATATAATTCTAGATAGCGAGCTGTTCGAGGGTCGCTTGGTGGTAGCTGTCCGGCAACGAAGGTACACTCCGGGCAGTCGATCGGTACGAGCCGATATTCAATAACTCTGCAAGATGAAGACCTCAGGTCCTGCTGAGTATCGGGCCTGGGATGGCAGAGTGTGGTGTCCTCGATGATCCTAAGTCTGCAGGCCGACGGGTCGATGCCCAAGTTAGCCAGATGGTTTGTGCCGTTATAATAGTTCGCGAGTAGTCGCCGGAGACGATGCTTGTGTCCGCCCCGACGTGTTTTCGGCATACGTATTCTCTAGGATACAACGGGACCTTCTAGGATGATTGAACCCGAGCGATTCGTACGCTCCGTTAGTTCTATGAAGAATGAACCCGGGCGATTCGTACGCCCCGATGGTTCTATGATTTAGGAATATGAACCCGGGCGATTCGTACGCCCCGATAGTTCTAAGACTTGGAAAGAGTGAACCCGGGCGATTCGTACGCCCCGATAGTTCTATGATAAAAGGTTGGAAAATGCGGAGAGAGATATGAAGAGCTTGTCGACCACACGTCGGTTCAGGAACACGTAGCTAATACGAGTCGCGAACGAGTAGTGACCGGGGTCCCGACTAATGAAACTCAGACGTCTACTACTAATAATTATTTATTCTAAATTTAAAATTATACTACGAATAGAATTGATACAGTGTAAAAAAGACTCTCTCGCGATTATTGGTCGGAACTAGCGTCCGTCGAAGTAAATCGTAGAAAATCTGATGCCGGAATAACCCGTAGGAATCTGTTATCGGGAATGACCACCGTGTGCTGCTCTGCAGCTCCTTATATACAAGTCCCAGCGGCGGCGGCTTGTGGCTTTGGCGGCGGCTTGTGGCTTTGGCGGTGGCGGTTTGTTGCTTTGGCGGCGGCTCGGTTCTTGGAAGATGGTGACTGGCTGCCGTCTTTCTTTCTTTCGTCCTTCCTGGATGGTCTATAGTGATGCGTGCAACGGCTTTGTGTGCTTTGGTGCGAGGCGCTTACTGGTAGTAGTGAGGATGCGTCTCGGTGTTGTCGGCTCGTAGCCATCGGATTACCGCTTGTGTGTGGGTCCAGGTCCGTGTGCGAGTCTATGGCATTGCGTGGTGGTCCGTGTCTCTCCCTAAGGCGCACGTGGTGACCACTTGTGGAGTAGTACGGTGTGTGTGTGTGCCCGGCGACCGCGTTGTTTTCCCTTGGGCGTACGTGGTAACCGTTCGGCGACTATTTAGCACGTACTCTCCATTTGCGGCCATGTGTACTCGGTCGTTTACGGCCTTCCCTTTGCGGCGTGACATCATGACTTGTATACGAGCTTCCTTTACGTAAGACGCATTGTTGTTTGTCTGGCGCGACGCTTTGTGTTTTTCCGCGTATGACGCATCATTGTAGAATTACAAATATATGTATATGTATTGTTTACAATATCTAAGCGTAAGGTATCTCCCTTGAAACTTATGTTATAGGTGTGTATTATAATAGTGGTTAGTATTGTAAAGATGACTCCCTTCATGTCGGGCACGAACGTGTGAAATATAATATTGTTAGTAAATGGTTAGTTATATTGAGTTTTTATTAAATTACGTATTATTTGTACTATAATAAAAGACTCCCTATATAGCGGGCACGAGGACTTACATGTGCTAATAATAAAAGACTCCCTATATAGCGGGCACGAGGATTTCTTTATGTATTTTATATGTCCATACGTCGGGTGACGTAACAATATCAATAACAATAACAATAATAATTACAATAACATTAACATTAACAATAACGATGACAATAACGATAATAATAACTTTAACAACTACAATTACAATATCAATAACAATAACAATATGAATATCAGTAACTATAAAAAAAACAATAACGATAATTATAACATTTACAGCTACAATTACAATATCAATAACATAAACAATATGAAAATCAATTACCATGACAATAACAATAACGGTGACAATAACGATAATAATAACTTTAACAACTACAATTACAATATCAATAACAATAACAATAATAATTACAATAACATTAACATTATCAATAACGATGACAATAACGAAAATAATAACTTTAACAACTACAATTACAATATAAATAACAATAAAAATATGAATATCAATAACCATAAAAATAACAATAACGATGACAATAACGATAAAATTAATATTATCAAGTACAAATACAATACCAAGAACAATAACAATAATAATTACAATAACATTAACATTGACAATAAAGATGACAATAACGATAATAATAACTTTAAACACTACAATTACAATATCAATAACAATAACAGTATGAATATCAATAACCATAACAATAACAATAAAGATGACAATAACGAAAATAATGGCGTTAATAGCTACAAATACAATATCAATAACAATAACAATATGAATATCAAAAACCATAACAATATCTAAAACGATGAAAATAACGAAAACAATGACTTTAATAGCTACAATTAATATATCAAAAACAATAACAATAATAATTACAATAACATTAACATTAACAATAACGATGACAATAACGAAAATAATAACTTTAACAACTACAATTACAATATCAATAACAAAAACAATATGAATATCAATAACCATGACAATAACAATAACGATGACAATAACGATAAAATTAATATTATCAAGTACAAATACAATACCAAGAACAATAACAATAATAATTACAATAACATTAACATTGACAATAAAGATGACAGTAACGATAATAATAACTTTAAACACTACAATTACAATATCAATAACAATAACAGTATGAATATCAATAACCATAACAATATCTAAAACGATGAAAATAACGAAAATAATGACTTTAATAGCTACAATTAATATATCAATAACAATAACAATAATAATTACAATAACATTAACATTAACAATAACGATGACAATAACGATAATAATAACTTTAACAACTACAATTACAATATCAATAACAATAACAATATGAATATCAATAACCATAAAAATAACAATAACGATGACAATAACGATAAAATTAATATTATCAAGTACAAATACAATACCAAGAACAATAACAATAATAATTACAATAACATTAACATTGACAATAAAGATGACAATAACGATAATAATAACTTTAAACACTACAATTACAATATCAATAACTATAACAGTATGAATATCAATAACCATAACAATATCTAAAACGATGAAAATAACGAAAATAATGACTTTAATAGCTACAATTAATATATCAATAACAATAACAATAATAATTACAATAACATTAACATTAACAATAACGATGACAATAACGATAATTATAACTATAACAGCTACAATTACAATATCAATAAAAAAACAATATGAATAACAATAACTATAACAATAACAATAATGATGACAATAACGAAATTAATGACTTTAATTGCTACAATTACAATATCAATAACTATAACTGTATGAATATCAATAACCATAACAATAACTAAAACGATGAAAATAACGAAAATAATGACTTTAATAGCTACAATTAATATATCAAAAACAATAACAATAATAATTACAATAACATTAACATTATCAATAACGATGACAATAACGAAAATAATAACTTTAACAACTACAATTACAATATCAATAACAATAATAATATGAATACCAATAACCATATCTATGACAATAACGATGTCAATAACGATAATAATAACTTTAACAACTACAATTACAATATCAATAACTATAACATTATGAATATCAATAACCATATCAATACCTAAAACGATGAAAATAACGAAAATAATGACTTTAATAGCTACAATTAATATATCAATAACAATAAGAATAATAATTACAATAACATTAACATTAACAATAACGATGACAATAACGATAATAATAACTTCAACAACTACAATTACAATATCAATTACAATAACAATATGAATATCAATATCCATAAAAATAACAATAACCATGACAATAACAATAACGGTGACAATAACGATAATAATAACTTTAACAACTACATTTACAATATCAATAACTATAACAGTATGAATATCAATAACCATAACAATATCTAAAACGATGAAAATAACGAAAACAATGACTTTAATAGCTACAATTAATATATCAATAACAATAACAATAATAATTACAATAACATTAACATTAACAATAACGATGACAATAACGAAAATAATAACTTTAACAACTACAATTACAATATCAATATCATTAAAAATATGAATATCAGTAACTATAAAAATAACAATAACGATGACAATAACTATAATAATTACTTTAACAACTACAATTACAATATCAATAACAATAACAATATGAATATCAATAACTATAACAATAACAATAAAGAAATCAATAACGAAAATAATGGCGCTAATAGCTACAATTACAATATCAATAACAATAACAATATGAATATCAATAACCATAACAATATCTAAAACGATGAGAATAACGAAAATAATGACTTTAATAGCTACAATTAATATATTAATAACAATAACAGTAATAATTACAATAACATTAACATTAACAATAACGATGACAATAACGATAATAATAACTTTAACAACTACAATTACAATATCAATAACAATAACAATATGAATATCAGTAACTATAAAAATAACAATAACGATGACAATAACGATAATTATAACTTTTACAGCTACAATTACAATATCAATAACAAAAACAATATGAATATCAATAACCATGACAATAAAAATAACGGTGACAATAACGATAATAATAACTTTAACAACTACAATTACAATATCAATAACAATAACAATAATAATTACAATAACATTAACATTATGAATAACGATGACAATAACGAAAATAATAACTTTAACAACTACAATTACAATATCAATAACAATAAAAATATGAATATCAATAAACATAAAAATAACAATAACAATGACAATAACGATAAAATTAATATTATCAAGTACAAATACAATACCAAGAACAATAACAATAATAATTACAAGAACATTAACATTGACAATAACGATGACAATAACGAAAATAATAACTTTAACAACTACAATTACAATATCAATATCAATAAAAATATGAATATCAGTAACTATAAAAATAACAATAACGATGACAATAACGATAAAATTAATATTATCAAGTACAAATACAATACCAAGAACAATAACAATAATAATTACAAGAACATTAACATTGACAATAAAGATAACAATAACGATAATAATAACTTTAAACACTACAATTACAATATCAATAACAATAAAAATATGAATATCAGTAACTATAAACAATAACAATAACGATGACAATAACTATAATAATTACTTTAACAACTACAATTGCAATATCAATAACAATAACAATATGAATATCAATAACTATAACAATAACAATAAAGACGACAATAACGAAAATAATGGCGTTAATAGCTATAATTACCATATCAATAACAATAACAATATGAATATCAATAACCATAACAATATCTAAAACGATGAGAATAACGAAAATAATGACTTTAATAGCTACAATTAATATATCAATTACAATAACAATAATAATTACAATAACATTAACTTTAACAATAAAGATGACAATAACGATAGTAATAACTTTAACAACTACAAATACAATATCAATAACAATAACAATATGAATATCAGTAACTATAAAAATAACAATAACGATAACAATAACGATAATTATAACTTTTAAAGCTACAATTACAATATCAATAACAAAAGCAATATGAATATCAATAACCATTACAATAACAATAACGGTGACAATAACGATAATAATAACTTTAACAACTACAATTACAATATCAATAACAATAACAATAATAATTACAATAACATTAACATTAACAATAACGATGACAATAACGATAATAATAACTTTAACAACTACAAATACAATATCAATAACAATAACAATATGAATATCAATAACCATAACAATATCTAAAACGATGAAAATAACGAAAGTAATGACTTTAATAGCTACAATTAATATATCAATAACAATAACAATAATAATTACAATAACATTAACATTATCAATAACGATGACAATAACGAAAATAATTACTTTAACAACTACAATTACAATATCAATAACAATAATAATATGAATACCAATAACCATATCTATAACAATAACGATGTCAATAACGATAATAATAACTTTAACAACTACAATTACAATATCAATAACTATAACATTATGAATATCAATAACCATATCAATACCTAAAACGATGAAAATAACGAAAATAATGACTTTAATAGCTACAATTAATATATCAATAAAAATAACAATAATAATTACAATAACATTAACATTAACAATAACGATGACAATAACGATAATAATAACTTTAACAACTACAATTACAATATCAATTACAATAACAATATGAATATCAATATCCATAAAAATAACAATAACGATGACAATAACGACAATTATAACTTTTAAAGCTACAATTACAATATCAATAACAAAAGCAATATGAATATCAATAACCATTACAATAACAATAACGGTGACAATAACGATAATAATAACTTTAACAACTACAAATACAATATCAATAACAATAACAATATGAATATCAATAACCATAACAATATCTAAAACGACGAAAATAACGAAAGTAATGACTTTAATAGCTACAATTAATATATCAATAACAATAACAATAATAATTACAATAACATTAACATTATCAATAACGATGACAATAACGAAAATAATTACTTTAACAACTACAATTACAATATCAATAACAATAATAATATGAATACCAATAACCATATCTATAACAATAACGATGTCAATAACGATAATAATTACTTTAACAACTACAATTACAATATCAATAACAATAACAATATGAATATCAATAACCATGACAATAACAATAACGGTGACAATAACGATAATAGTAACTTTTACAACTACAATTACAATATCAATAACTATAACAGTATGAATATTGTTACGTCACCCGACGTATGGACATATAAAATACATAAAGAAATCCTCGTGCCCGCTATATAGGGAGTCTTTTATTATTAGCACATGTAAGTCCTCGTGCCCGCTATATAGGGAGTCTTTTATTATAGTACAAATAATACGTAATTTAATAAAACTCAATATAACTAACCATTTACTAACAATATTATATTTCACACGTTCGTGCCCGACATGAAGGGAGTCATCTTTACAATACTAACCACTATTATAATACACACATATAACATAAGTTTCAAAGGAGATACCTTACGCTTAGATATTGTAAACAATACATATACATATATTTGTAATTCTACAATGATGCGTCATACGCGGAAAACACACAAAGCGTCGCGCCAGACAAACAACAATGCGTCTTACGTAAAGGAAGCTCGTATACAAGTCATGATGTCACGCCGCAAAGGGAAGGCCGTAAACGACCGAGTACACATGGCCGCAAATGGAGGGTACGTGCTAAACAGTCGCCGAACGGTTACCACGTACGCCCTAGGGAAAACAACGCGGTCGCCGGGCACACACACACGCCGTACTACTCCACAAGGGTCACCACGTGCGCCTTAGGGAGAGACACGGACCACCACACAATGCCATAGACTCGCACACGGACCTGGACCCACACACAAGCGGTAATCCGATGGCTACGAGCCGACAACACCGAGACGCATCCTCACCACTACCAGTAAGCGCCTCGCACCGAAGCACACAAAGCCGTTGTGCGCATCACTATAGACCATCCAAAAGGGACGAAAGAAAGAAAGACGGCAGCCAATCACCATCTTCCAGGAACCGAGCCGCCGCCAAAGCAACAAGCCGCCGCCGCCAAAGCAACAAGCCGCCGCCGCCAAAGCCACAAGCCGCCGCCAAAGCCACAAGCCGCCGCCGCTGGGACTTGTATATAAGGAGCTGCAGAGCAGCACACGATGGTCATTCCCGATAACAGATTCCTACGGGTCATTACGACGGTTTTCTACAGTTCACTTCGACGGACGCTAGTTCCGACCAATAATCGCGAGAGAGTCTTTTACACTGTATCAATTCTATTCGTAGTATAATTTTAAATTTAGAATAAATAATTATTAGTAGTAGACGTCTGAGTTTCATTAGTCGGGACCCCGGTCACTACTCGTTCGCGACTCGAATTAGCTACGTGTTCCTGAACCGACGTGTGGTCGACAAACTCTTTATATCTCTCTCCGCATTTTCCAACCTTTTATCCTAGAACTATCGGGGCGTACGAATCGCCCGGGTTCACTCTTTCCAAGTCTTAGAACTATCGGGGCGTACGAATCGCCCGGGTTCATATTCCTAAATCATAGAACCATCGGGGCGTACGAATCGCCCGGGTTCATTCTTCATAGAACTATCGGGGCGTACGAATCGCCCGGGTTCAATCATCCTAGAAGGTCCCGTTGTATCCTAGAGAATACGTATGCCGAAAACACGTCGAGGCGGACACAAGCATCGTCTCCGGCGACTACTCGCGAACTATTATAACGGTACAAACCATCTGGCTAACTTGGGCATCGACCCGTCGGCCTGTAGACTTAGGATCATCGAGGACACCACACTCTGCCATCCCAGGCCCGATACTCAGCAGGACCTGAGGTCTCCATCTTGCAGAATTACCGAATATCGGCTCGTACCGATTGACTGCCCGGAGTGTACCTTCGTTGCCGGACAGCTACCACCAAGCGATCCTCGAACAGCTCGCTATTTAGAATTGTACGGAAAGAAGCATTAAGGGTAAGTAAATCATCCTCATCAAAGAAAGACATAATTTATCGTTAAGCCCGTCCCGAGCCACGAACTACACGTAGTAGGTAACGGCCGAATTGGGCAAATATCCCATTGAAGCAGGAGCTCCTTGAAGGAAAGAACATAGTTCTTCTTTTTTTTAAGGCCCGTGCCGAGTGGGACGTAACAACATAAAATTGGTGACAGCGGTGGGATACTAGCGATACATTATGTCAATTGAGAGGAGCGATCGCATTGAAACGCGCAGCATGACTACGCGTCAAACAGACGAAATAAGCCGCGACGAAAGGCAGCGTATAGCCAATACAATGGCTCAGTTAGATGCGCGGGAACGCGACCTTTTCGAACGCGAACAAAGACTACGCGAACGCGAAGAAACTCTCCGTACCACATCCGAGGAAGCAAAATTAGGAGAAACAGATACTCTCGCGTTCCTAATGAGAGAAATCGTTGCGCTACGAACGGAAAATCAGCTTCACTTGCCTAATCATCAGGTTAGCGAAGCTCTAGCATCTATTCCACGGTACGACGGAAAAAATATGCCTTTATCTTCTTACATTAGAGCATGCAAACGCGCACGTCAAATGATCCCCACCTATCCGGAGGAACTGTTTACACTAGCCGCGATAAGGAAACTACAGGATTCCGCTTATGTCGCGATCGAGAGACACCATCCTAGAACAATGCTTGAATTAGGCAGCAGACTCAGGCAAACTTTGGGGACATACTACTCGTTAGATTTTTATAGGACTGAATTAAGAAACGTGCTTATGTCCGAAAATGAACCGATAATAGACTACATCGGTCGCGTACAAGACTTACACGAAAGTCTCCTTGACGAAGAAAGGTTCTGGGGAGGGCTTACGGAAAATAAAAGACAGGAAATAGACGAATTAGCTCTAAAAAGTTTTTGTTCGGGTCTACCATTAGATTATCACCCGTATCTAAACGACTTACGGTGCGGAGACCTAAGCGACGCATACGATAAGGCGATTCAGCTACATTCGTCTATACAACATGAGTGGGACAGACGAGGTCTAGCGAGGCCGCGGCCACAATACAAAACTAAGGCCTATCAAGAAAGACCAATGGATTATTATTACTATGAATCAAAAAGAAATAGTAAACCCAGTACCCGGCCTACTAGACCTCCTCCGGACCCAGATGCATGTTCTTATTGCAAGAGGATCGGTCACACACAAGCACAATGTTATAGGAAATCGCGTGACCTGCAACGCCGGTCACAGACACAAGTCCAAGAGCCTTACACTCCACCTCCCGAGAACTCCCGTCAATCCTCTCCATCCTCTCACTACTCCCCTCCTTCGTCACGAGACCAAAGGTATATAAAGAAATGCTCGTATTGTAAGCACATCGGACATACGATAGAGGAATGCCGGAAGAAAAAGTGGAGGGAAGCCTGGTCGGGAAACGAACTGACGTCTCTGGGGAAAAGCGCATCCGCAGAGACCGCGTCAGCGCGCCCAGTACGGACAATAAGAAGAGAAGCAGCCACTCGCGTCTACTTCTTCCAATTAAAGGAAGAATGCATCTCTCCGTCTATCGTCCTTTCTTCCGACGATTTAGTCAAGGAAACAGAATTTTTAGTCGACACAGGCTCGGAACTCAACATATTAAAAATAAAAATGGCGAACGGAGACATATTATGTAACGAAAACGACAAGGTCAGATTGAGCGGTATCACCGACGAAACTGTTACCACGTACGGTTCGGTGACCGTACACATTCACGGATATCCGGTTAAATTCCAACTGGTCCCGAATTCCTTTCCTATCCCTTACAACGGTATTTTGGGTTGCAACTTTTTACAAAAAACGGCTAAAATTGACTACGAAAAAGAAACTATAGAATGGCACGGAATAGTTATGCCATTTGTTCAATCAAAGGAGATAACTATTCCGGGGCGAACGAGTAAACGGATCCTTCCGATAGCAGGGACCAGCTCGAGTGACGATGAAATATTCTCGCCGCTCGTTAAGAGACGTAATGTGCAAAAGACATCGAAAATCGAAACCGCACTCGAAACAAAAACACTTAACTTAAACACAAAAGAACAGACTAACAATACGGACGAAACGAACAATGACGAACTGGATTTCTTACGTTTCGTAGGTAACATATCAGAAGTAAAAGACAGGATAACAATGCACAAAGGCCATATAGCATCTTTTGTAACAAAGACTACGACTCCTATCGTCAAAGGAGCCAGAGAACTCGCCAATAATAAAAAGCTACCAAACATTACCGACGTAACGCTTGGTAGAGTAAAAAATTACAAAACAAGACAACCGATACCTCATCGCGTTACCCGTCCAGGAGAGAACATTTGTCTCTATTCAATTAGAAATCTTAGAGGTAGTAATACATTCTCTTTTGGACGCGGCAATCGAACTAAATTTAAAAAAAAAAACTATAGCTATTTGTAGGAATAATATCGCAGACGAAACTTACGCATCGTACTTGGCTGAACTAACAGAACAATTACAGAAATCACAGAAGGCCGCCAAAGAGAACCTCAAACGCGCAAAAATAAAGTCCAATAGTTATTACGACAGAAAACAAAAAGTAGTGAGCTTCTCGACGGGCGACTCCGTGTACTTCCTAAAGGGAAAAATCAAAGGCAAGTTAGACAGCCAGTACGAAGGACCGTATAAAATTGTACAAATTTTAAATAATAACAATGTAAAAATAGAAACGCCAAAAGGCCTCTCTGTCGTTCATACGGACAGATTAAAATTAAATAAAGTTAGAAAATAAGTCAAAACCTACGTCCAGGACTCTATAAAACCGACTAACGGTTGACACGGCACAGCATGAAGCCACAGTAGATCTAAGAGTCTAGGACGACGGTCGTTAAGGTGTCTCCTCTTTATTTTATTTTATTTTTTATTATTATAACATAAGTCACCGCAGTCCGAGCAAAGCGTCATATTCTCTGTAAAGAAAACAAGCATCAAAACCAAAGAAGAATCTTCGAATCACAATGGAGAAATTAGCATTGGTAAGAGCTACGCAAGATATAACCAGATACGACTGTGCTGGTTTCACACTCAATGTAACTACATTCTCGCTGCTGGACGTCTCTGAATGATAGACGCCGAATCTTCAACCAACAAGCCAAGAACTATACGTGTCTGAATACTATCCAGTGTAAAGAAAGGATCGATAGGACCATCTATCACTACGAAGTGTACTCGCACGACTCAATAGTACACAATGGCCAAAACGAATACATTCATCCGCTCACCCAACGCCTATGCGAACAAGGAATAGTCTCCAGAAGCCTATCTCTGGGTCCCAACAGCCTCATAATGGGACGAAAAGGAAATAGCACGCACCTACACAGCTTGACCATAAGTGGGTTCGTCAGTACAGGCGGAGCCTGCAAGGGCTCGCAATATAAGCGACCTATACGGTACCTGGAACGACGTCGTAACACAGGCCAACGACTTTGGGGAGCGTTCGTGACATTCGGATCAGCAAGCGCCGGAGTCATAAAAACGATACTCATGATCCTCCGATCAATAAAATATGTAACAGACACCGTCATCCACGGCTATGCATAACACCTACGGTTGGAGTATTCATCTAATGGGAGCCATTGGGGTTCGCCTACGCATCTTTTGCTTCACCTTGCCAAGTCAACAAAGGAAGAAAAGCGGAGAACGACCAAAAACCGCCAGAAGATGCTGAAACAATAGAGCTACCTACGACAAAACCAAAGGACGCCACCACCACCCTACCCTTCAATTAGCAGATACTTGCAAGAGGAGCCGACATTCAAAATGCACGTATAACTACGTACATTTTTTTTATAAGGAGGGAGGTGTTACGTCACCCGACGTATGGACATATAAAATACATAAAGAAATCCTCGTGCCCGCTATATAGGGAGTCTTTTATTATTAGCACATGTAAGTCCTCGTGCCCGCTATATAGGGAGTCTTTTATTATAGTACAAATAATACGTAATTTAATAAAACTCAATATAACTAACCATTTACTAACAATATTATATTTCACACGTTCGTGCCCGACATGAAGGGAGTCATCTTTACAATACTAACCACTATTATAATACACACATATAACATAAGTTTCAAAGGAGATACCTTACGCTTAGATATTGTTACGTCACCCGACGTACGGACTTATAAAATATATAAAGAGATATTCCTCGTGCCCGCTATATAGGGAGTCTTTTATTAAATCATGTATTACTCATAGTATAGTTGATATCATTTATTAACAATATTATAATTTACACATTCGTGCCCGACATGAAGGGAGTAACTTTTACAACACTAACAAATATTATATTTACACTGGGGAACACCTTACGATTAGAACATGCATATATAATAATTACCTATAAATAATAGATACATAATAATCGATACGTATTTAACACACACATTTATAATATACGCGAAGTCCTAACAAGCACCTTTAAGTCACCAAAAGTCCTAACAAGAGACTGAAAGTAAACGCCGACTAGTCGGTCCTTCGCCCACACATGGCCACCACGTGCGCCTTAGGGAAAGCACGCGGCCACCAGGCACTTACGGCACCTCTCCACAAGTGGTCATCACGCGCGTCTGCAGAACGGACTCAGAATTCCGAAGTTACAAGATACATGGCACAGCTAACACACACACGGGCCTAGGCCAACACACACACGCGGAATTCAGCTGACGCCAAGCAAAGTAACGCCAAGACGCTCATCCCTACCACCGCTAGTACGCGCTTCAGCTCAACGCGCACAGGACCATCGCACGCTACCCCACCACCGCCAACAAGGACGAGAGAAGGGAAGACGGCAGCCAATCACCATCCTTTTAGAGCCAAGCCGCCGCCGCTTCGCTACGAGCCGCCGCCGCTTCGCCACGAGCCGCCGCCGCTAAGATTCAGTATATAAGGAGCTGCAGAGCAACACACGACGGGGGATTTTTCGACTACAGATTTTCTACGAATCACTTCGACGGACGTTTCGAACAATAATCGCGGGAGAGTCTTTTACGCTGTATCAATTCTATTCATATTATAATTTAAACTTAGAATAAATTAGAATTAGTAGAAGTCTGTGTTTCATTAGTCGGGACCCCGGTCACTACTCATTCGCGACTCGTATTATCTACGTGTTCCTGAACCGACGTGTGGTCGACAAGCTTTTCATCTCTCTCCGCATTTTCCAACCTTTTATCCTAGAACTATCGGGGCGTACGAATCGCCCGGGTTCATACTCCTAAATCATAGAACTATCGGGGCGTACGAATCGCCCGGGTTCATTCTTCACAGAACTATCGGAGCGTACGAATCGCTCGGGTTCAATCATCCTAAAAGGTCCCATTGCATCCTAGAGAATACCTATGCCGAAAACACGTCGGGGCGGACGTAAACATAGTCTCCGGCGTCTACTCGCGAACTATTATAGCGGTACAAACCATCTGGCTAACTTGGGCATCGACACGTCGTCCTGCAGACCTAGGATCATCGAGGACACCACACTCTGCCATCCCAGGCCCGATACTCAGCAGGACCTGAGGTCTCCATCTTGCAGAATTACTGAATATCGGCTCGTACCGATCAACTGCCCGGAGTGTACCTTCGTTGCCGGACAGCTACCACCAAGCGACCCGCGAACAGCTCGCTATTTAGAATTGTACGGAAAGAAGCATTAAAGGTAAGTGAATCATCCTTATCAAAGACATAATCTATCGTTAAGCCCGTCCCGTGCCACGAACTACGCGTAGTAGGTAACGGCCGAATTGGGCAAATATCCCATTGAAGCAGGAGCTCCTTGAAGGAAAGAACATAGTTCTTTTTTTTAAGGCCCGTGCCGAGTGGGACGTAACATAAAATTGGTGACAGCGGTGGGATAGAAACGATACATTATGTCTACTGAAAGGAGCGAACGTATTGAAACACGCAGCATGGCTGCGCGTCAACCTGATGAAGTTATGATCGATGAAGTACGACTACGAATGACTAAATTAGACGCGGCCGAACGGGCCCTCCTTGAACGCGAACGCGTCATTCGAGAACGCGAGCAAGAACTTCGCGATCATGCGCAGCGTCTTAACGCTGCAAAATCAGAAGAGGCAGATCCTCTCACGTTCTTGATGAGGGAGATTTTGGCGCTCAGGACGGAGAGCCAACATCACCTTCCTAATCATCAAATTAATGAGGCTTTCGCGTCTATACCACGATACGATGGGAAAAATATGCCTCTATCCTCATTTATTAGAGCTTGTAAACGCGCGCGACAAATGATTCCCGCGTACCCGGAAGATTTGTTTACTCAAGCCGCGATACGGAAGCTCCAAGATTCGGCACACATTGCGATAGATAGACATAATCCGAAAACGATGTTCGAGTTGTATAGTCGACTCCGACAGACATTGGGCACATACCATTCTTTAGATTATTATCGGACAGAATTAAGAAACGTACTCATGTCGGAGAACGAACAGATTATCGATTACATTGGCCGTGTACAGGATTTATACGAGGGTCTTCTCGATGAAGAAAGGTTTTGGGGAGAAATCACGGATAGCAAGAAACGAGAAATAGATGAATTGGCATTAAAAAGCTTTTGTTCTGGGTTACCGATGGATTACCATCCCTACTTAAACGCGTTACGTTGCCGAGACTTAGGCGATGCATATGACAAAGCAATCCAATTACACTCGTCAATACAACACGAATGGGATAGAAGAGGATTAGTAAGGCCGCGACCACAATATAAGGCAAAAACATACCAAGAAAAACCTATGGATTATTATTACTTTGAATCTAAAAGAAACAATAGACCAAATATCCGACCTACTAGAACTCCTCCAGACCCAGATTCGTGTTCGTATTGTAAGAGAATTGGTCATACACAAACCCAATGTTACAAGAAATCGCGTGACCAGCAACGCCGGTCACAGACACAAGTTCATGGGCCTTATACTCCACCTCCCGGAAATTCCCGTCAATCCTTTCCATCCTCTCACTACTCTCCTTCCTCACCACGAGACCAAAAGCATAAGAAAGAATGCTCGTATTGCAAAAATATCGGTCATACAATAGAAGAATGCCGAAAGAAAAGATGGAGAGAATCTCAGTCGGGAAACGAACCAACGTCTCTGAGGAAAGGCGCATCCGCAGAGACCGCGCCAGGGCGCCCGGTGAGAACGATAACAAAAGAAGAGAAGCCAATCGTGTCTACGTCCTCCAACTAAAGGAAGAAGCTACCTCCCCATCTATCGTCCTTTCCTCTGACGACCTAACTAAAGAGACGGAGTTCCTAGTTGATACGGGTTCGGAACTCAACATATTAAAAATAAAAATGGCAAACGGGGATATAATATGCAACGAAAACGACAAAGTCAGACTGAGCGGTATCACCGACGAAACCGTTACCACGTACGGTTCGGTAACCATACGAATTCACGGATATCCGCTTAAATTCCAATTAGTACCAAATTCCTTTCCTATCCCCTACGACGGTATTTTGGGTTCCGACTTCTTTCAAAAAACAGCCAAAATTGATTATGAAAGAGAGTCTATAGAGTGGCACGGAATAGTTATGCCCTTTGTGCAATCAAAGGAGATAACCATTCCGGGGCGAACGAGCAATGTCTGTAAAATAAAGATAAAAAATAGCGATTTAGAAACGGGATATTTGCCGCGTTTGAATTTCGGAGAAGGAATTTATGCAGGAGAAGCAGTGGTGTCAAATAACCACGGCGAAGCATATATCAAAATAATTAACACCAACGATACGGACGTCAACATAAAACCTCCGTCTGTAACACTAGAAGAGTTCGAGATAAATAATACCGAACTCTTATCGCATTCAGAGGAAATCACGTCTCAAGTGCCTCGACTCGAATCGAAAGACGATGACATAAGCAGTCTAATAAACAATTCTCCGAAACTCGAACAGGAAACCGAGACCCAACATACCGTCCTCCCTACTCACATTACCCCTTCCAAATCCTGCAAACACATAAACAAGACAGACGAACGTTACGCACTAGCCCTACAGAATATTAATTTGGACGAACTGAACGACGAAGAGAAATCCGTAGCAAAAGATATGATCAGAGAATCCATAGATTTATTTCATTTACCGGGCGACAGACTGACGTACTCCGACACCGTAACACACAAGATAGAGACAGTGGACTCTATTCCAGTGAATGTCCGACAGTACCGCTTCCCGCCCATTCATAAGGAAGAGATAAACAAACAGATAGGAGAACTTCTAGAAAACAACGTGATCAAATCATCTACGTCCCCGTATAATTCTCCACTATGGATAGTTCCGAAGAAACCGGACGCAAAAGGGAATAAAAGATGGAGATTAGTCATCGACTACCGGATGTTAAACGAAAAAACTATTAAAGACAGTTATCCACTGCCGAACATAACGGAAATATTAGATCAACTAGGAAGCGCGAAATATTTTAGTACGTTCGATCTCGCATCGGGCTTCCATCAAATCGGCATGGATAAAGAAGACGCGCCGAAAACGGCTTTCTCCACGCCATTCGGGCATTATGAATTTAAACGTATGCCCTTTGGTCTCAAAAACGCTCCTTCCACCTTCCAACGCTTGATGAACAATGTCCTGACCGGATTGCAAGGTAATGAATTATTCGTTTACCTAGACGACATAGTCATATACTCCAGCTCGCTACGAGAGCATCTTTTGAAATACCGGAAATTATGTGCGCGTCTCCGTGACGCCAATCTAAAACTACAGCCCGAGAAATGCAATCTTCTCAGGAAAGAGGTTGCATATCTCGGACATATCATTAGCGCGGATGGAGTGAAACCAGACCCAGGAAAAATAGAGGCAGTCAAGAACTTCCCGACGCCAAAGAATGCAAAGAACATAAAACAATTCCTGGGACTGGCAGGCTATTATCGACGCTTCATACCAAATTTCTCAGGTACAAGTAAACCGCTGACGAACCTCTTAAAGAAAGACGTACCGTTTAAGTGGGAGGACGCTCAAAACAAGGCATTCAAAACTTTAACGAGCCTTTTGTGTGAACAACCGCTCTTGCAATTCCCTGATTTTACCAAACCCTTCCTAGTAACTACCGACGCATCAAATTACGCGATCGGGGGAATTCTCAGTCAGGGAGAAATCGGTAAAGACCTGCCCATAGCCTACACGTCAAGAATCTTAAATCAAGCGGAACAAAATTATTCGACAATAGAGAAAGAGCTGCTTGCCATTATATACGCCGTTAATTACTTCCGACCTTATCTATACGGCCATAAATTCAGTCTAATCACCGACCACCGTCCGTTAGTATGGTTAAACTCTGTGAAAGACCCGACGTCTCGGCTTATCAGATGGCGACTCAAACTCGCCGAGTATGAATACGATATTGTTTATAAAGCCGGTAAACGAAACGTCAATGCCGACGCGCTATCGCGTAACCCTATCGAGGCGAGTAAACAGATCCTTCCGATAGCAGGGACCAGCTCGAGTGACGACGAAATATTCTCGTCGCTCGCTAAGAGACGTCGCACGCAAGAAATATCAAAACCCGAGACCGCACTTGAAACGGAAACACCTAACATAAACATAAACATAAACGAACAGACGAACGATACAGACGAAACGAACGACGACGAACTGGATCTATCACGTTACGAAGGTAATATTATAGAAATAAAAGACAGGATAACAATGCACAAAGGACACATAGCATTTTTTGTAACAAAGACCGGAACTCCTATTGACAAAGGAGCCAAAGAACTTGCCGACAATAAAAGACTACCAAACATTACCGACGTAACGCTTGGTAGAGTAAAGATTACAAAACGGGACAATAGATACCTCATCGCGTTACCCGTCCAGGAGAGAACATCCGTCTCTATTCAATTAGAAATTTTAGACGAAGTATTACATTCTCTTTTGGACGCGGCAATTGAATTAAATTTAAAAACAATAGCTATTTCAAGGGATAATATCGCAGACGTATCATGGATAAACATTAAACGCAAGATAAGTTCGATCTTCGCGGGCCACGAAACTAAAATTATTATACTAAAGCATGAAATCATAATACCCAGGGAGATCGAACGCGTCCAAATTATCCATGACAATCACGCTACTCCTGTGGGAGGTCACAAAGGAGTCACTAAGACATATTGGCGTATAAAACAACGGTACTACTGGCCTAACCTTAAACCCGATATACAAAACTTTATCCAAAACTGCCGCAGCTGTCAGACCAAGAAGCTTGTCCGACAAAAAACCAGACAACCGATGACCCTTACCGACACGCCGGGAAGGGCCTTCGACAAAGTTTCGATGGATATAGTAGGACCGATGCCTACTAGTAAACTAGGCAATAATTATATCCTAACAATACAAGATCTCCTTACCAAATATTCTATAGCGGTACCACTACAACAAGCTTCTTCGGTCGAAGTAGCTGATGCATTTATAAAAAATTTAATATGTAAATACGGCAGCCCGAAAGGGATACTAACTGATCAAGGTACTGCTTTCTTATCAGAATTGATGAAAGCAGTGGCCAAGAAATTTAGAATAGAAACATACCAAACCACCGCTTATCGACCGCAATCCAACGGATCAATAGAACGCTCACACCACGTGTTAGCAGAATTTTTGAAACACTTTATAAAGGATAATTCTGAATGGGACGATTGGGTCGATATAGCGATGTTTTCTTATAATACAAGTATACATGAAGGTACACAATACACTCCACACGAATTAATCTTTGGCCAGTTAGCGAAAACTCCAAACGATAGCACACTTAACGACTTAAAAGACGAAACTTACGCATCGTACTTGGCTGAATTGACGGAACAATTACAGAAATCGCAGGAGGCCGCCAAAGAGAACCTCGAACGCGCGAAAATAAAATCTAAAAATTATTACGATAAAAAACAGAGGGTGGTGAGCTTCTCGACGGGCGACTCCGTGTACCTCCTAAAGGGAAAAATCAAAGGCAAATTAGACAGCCAGTACGAGGGACCATATAAAATTGTACAAATTCTTAATAATAGCAATGTAAAAATAGAAACGCCAAAAGGCCTCTCTGTCGTTCATACGGACAGACTCAAATTAAATAAGGCTAGAAAATAAGTTAAAGCCTACGTCTAGGACTCTACATTACCGACTAACGGTTGCCACGGCGCAGCATGGCGCCACAGTAGTTCTCAGAGTCCGGGACGACGGTCGATAAGGTGTCTCCCCTCCATTTTCATTATAATATAAGCCACTCCAGTCCGAGCAGAGCGTCAATTGTCCATAAAGAAGCAAAAGCATCGAAGCTAAAGAAGAAACCTCGAATCATAATGAAGAAATTATCATTCGTTATACTACTTACAATAGTAGGAACTACGCAGAGCCTAACCGGATACGACTGTGCCGGTTCCTCACTCAACGTGACTACATTCTCGTTGCTGGACGTCTCTGAATGCGAGACGCCGAATCTCCAACCAACAAGCCAAGAACTATACATTCAATTACTACAAGTGTCTGAATACCACCCAATAAATGTAATACAATGTAAAGTGAGGATCGATAGGACCATCTATCACTGCGGAATGTACTCGCACGTTTCAATCGTACACAATGGCCGACGCGAATACATTCATCCGCTCACCCAACGCCTATGCGAACAAGCGCAAGTCACCGGAAGCCTATCTCTGGGCCCTAACAGCCTCATAACGGGACTTAAGAGAAACAGCACGCACCTTCACAGCCTGACCATAAGTGGATCCGTCGGTACAGACGGAGCCTGCAAGGGCTCGCAATATAGCGACCCCTATGGTACCTGGGACGACGTCGTTGTACAGGCCTCGGTAGAAGTCACCTTGAAAGACTACTATGCAGCCGCCTCTATCAAAGCAGACCAGATACATCTGCAATCGGGTACCATCTGCGCTTACACAGCCGAAAATTGTCAAGACGAAGGAGGAGCCGAAAACTTTTGGGAAACTCTACCTTCGGATAATTGCGGATTCAATGAATACGACGTTTTGTACGAAGGCCTCGCAACAAAACTCACAACTAAAGGACCAGTAAAAGGACCAGTCCTATACACAGTTACGTCCAAGGATGTCACCTTCGCACTTACAAAAACAGAAGAATTTACACTGTGCGGATATACGATCATCCGTACCGAACATCCGAAACTTTTCATATTGGAAACCTCTCCTGGAAGAATCTTCAAAGCTAAGACAAAAACCCCTGTAGAAAATTTAGACATCTTCGCATATATAAATTCTAAATTCATATACGTCGAACGCCATTTAAAAACACAACTTACTGATTTATATATAGACATAACCCGCCAGAAATGTGCGCTCGAGAGACAAATTTTGAAGAACGCTTTATCCTTAGCAAACTTGTCTCCTGACGAAACCGCATATTCCTTCATGAAAGAACCAGGTTATATGGCAGTGATAGCGGGAGAAGTAATACACTTGATTAGATGTACACCGGTGGAAATAAAAGTACGCTCTACGGAAAACTGCTACAAAAGCCTACCAATAACTTACCGCAATCAGTCTTGCTTCCTAACACCAAAAACCCATATCATCACACAAGAAGCAGCAATGGCGGATTGCAACGAGCTACTACCAGCAATGTACCTACTACATGGATCATGGTACAGAATAACACCGAAACTCGTTGAAAGCGTACCACCGCCGACGATTCAGCCATTAACATAACCACAATGGAAATACATCAGCCCGCAACATTTGGCAACGAGCGGAATCTACTCCAACGAAGATCTAAATAAACTACGTTCGCATATCATGGAACCTGCGGAAAAACCCGCTGTTTTGAACACACTATTACGTGGAGTCAGCGGACAACACATACCAAAAGGACAGATCTCGCTATACAACCTTATGGACGAAGAAGCATTAGACAAAATAGCGACCAGCACAGGCCAACGACTATGGGGAGCGTTCGTGACATTCGGATCAGCAAGCGCCGGAGTCATAGCGATACTCATGATCCTCCGATTGATAAAATATGTAGCAGACACCGTCATCCACGGCTATGCACTACATAGCATCTATGGTTGGAGTATTCATTTAGTAGGAGCACTTTGGGGCTCACTTACACACCTTTTGCTCCACCTCGCTAAGTCACCAACGGAAGAGAAGGTGGAGAGCGAACAAAAACCGCCAGAAGATGCTGACGCGATAGAACCACCTACGACAGGACAGAAAGAAGCCGTAAACACTTTCCCTTCAATTAGTAAGTACTTACAAGAAGAATCAGCCTTCAAAATGCACGTATAACTACGTACATTTTATTTCAAGGGGGGAAGTGTTACGTCACCCGACGTACGGACTTATAAAATATATAAAGAGATATTCCTCGTGCCCGCTATATAGGGAGTCTTTTATTAAATCATGTATTACTCATAGTATAGTTGATATCATTTATTAACAATATTATAATTTACACATTCGTGCCCGACATGAAGGGAGTAACTTTTACAACACTAACAAATATTATATTTACACTGGGGAACACCTTACGATTAGAACATGCATATATAATAATTACCTATAAATAATAGATACATAATAATCGATACGTATTTAACACACACATTTATAATATACGCGAAGTCCTAACAAGCACCTTTAAGTCACCAAAAGTCCTAACAAGAGACTGAAAGTAAACGCCGACTAGTCGGTCCTTCGCCCACACATGGCCACCACGTGCGCCTTAGGGAAAGCACGCGGCCACCAGGCACTTACGGCACCTCTCCACAAGTGGTCATCACGCGCGTCTGCAGAACGGACTCAGAATTCCGAAGTTACAAGATACATGGCACAGCTAACGCACACACGGGCCTAGGCCAACACACACACGCGGAATTCAGCTGACGCCAAGCAAAGTAACGCCAAGACGCTCATCCCTACCACCGCTAGTACGCGCTTCAGCTCAACGCGCACAGGACCATCGCACGCTACCCCACCACCGCCAACAAGGACGAGAGAAGGGAAGACGGCAGCCAATCACCATCCTTTTAGAGCCAAGCCGCCGCCGCTTCGCTACGAGCCGCCGCCGCTTCGCCACGAGCCGCCGCCGCTAAGATTCAGTATATAAGGAGCTGCAGAGCAACACACGACGGGGGATTTTTCGACTACAGATTTTCTACGAATCACTTCGACGGACGTTTCGAACAATAATCGCGGGAGAGTCTTTTACGCTGTATCAATTCTATTCATATTATAATTTAAACTTAGAATAAATTAGAATTAGTAGAAGTCTGTGTTTCATTAGTCGGGACCCCGGTCACTACTCATTCGCGACTCGTATTATCTACGTGTTCCTGAACCGACGTGTGGTCGACAAGCTTTTCATCTCTCTCCGCATTTTCCAACCTTTTATCCTAGAACTATCGGGGCGTACGAATCGCCCGGGTTCATACTCCTAAATCATAGAACTATCGGGGCGTACGAATCGCCCGGGTTCATTCTTCACAGAACTATCGGAGCGTACGAATCGCTCGGGTTCAATCATCCTAAAAGGTCCCATTGCATCCTAGAGAATACCTATGCCGAAAACACGTCGGGGCGGACGTAAACATAGTCTCCGGCGTCTACTCGCGAACTATTATAGCGGTACAAACCATCTGGCTAACTTGGGCATCGACACGTCGGCCTGCAGACCTAGGATCATCGAGGACACCACACTCTGCCATCCCAGGCCCGATACTCAGCAGGACCTGAGGTCTCCATCTTGCAGAATTACTGAATATCGGCTCGTACCGATCAACTGCCCGGAGTGTACCTTCGTTGCCGGACAGCTACCACCAAGCGACCCGCGAACAGCTCGCTATTTAGAATTGTACGGAGAGAAGCATTAAAGGTAAGTGAATCATCCTTATCAAAGACATAATCTATCGTTAAGCCCGTCCCGTGCCACGAACTACGCGTAGTAGGTAACGGCCGAATTGGGCAAATATCCCATTGAAGCAGGAGCTCCTTGAAGGAAAGAACATAGTTCTTTTTTTTAAGGCCCGTGCCGAGTGGGACGTAACAATATTGTAAACAATACATATACATATATTTGTAATTCTACAATGATGCGTCATACGCGGAAAACACACAAAGCGTCGCGCCAGACAAACAACAATGCGTCTTACGTAAAGGAAGCTCGTATACAAGTCATGATGTCACGCCGCAAAGGGAAGGCCGTAAACGACCGAGTACACATGGCCGCAAATGGAGGGTACGTGCTAAACAGTCGCCGAACGGTTACCACGTACGCCCTAGGGAAAACAACGCGGTCGCCGGGCACACACACACGCCGTACTACTCCACAAGGGTCACCACGTGCGCCTTAGGGAGAGACACGGACCACCACACAATGCCATAGACTCGCACACGGACCTGGGCCCACACACAAGCGGTAATCCGATGGCTACGAGCCGACAACACCGAGACGCATCCTCACCACTACCAGTAAGCGCCTCGCACCGAAGCACACAAAGCCGTTGTGCGCATCACTATAGACCATCCAAAAGGGACGAAAGAAAGAAAGACGGCAGCCAATCACCATCTTCCAGGAACCGAGCCGCCGCCAAAGCAACAAGCCGCCGCCGCCAAAGCAACAAGCCGCCGCCGCCAAAGCCACAAGCCGCCGCCAAAGCCACAAGCCGCCGCCGCTGGGACTTGTATATAAGGAGCTGCAGAGCAGCACACGATGGTCATTCCCGATAACAGATTCCTACGGGTCATTACGACGGTTTTCTACAGTTCACTTCGACGGACGCTAGTTCCGACCAATAATCGCGAGAGAGTCTTTTACACTGTATCAATTCTATTCGTAGTATAATTTTGAATTTAGAATAAATAATTATTAGTAGTAGACGTCTGAGTTTCATTAGTCGGGACCCCGGTCACTACTCGTTCGCGACTCGTATTAGCTACGTGTTCCTGAACCGACGTGTGGTCGACAAACTCTTTATATCTCTCTCCGCATTTTCCAACCTTTTATCCTAGAACTATCGGGGCGTACGAATCGCCCGGGTTCACTCTTTCCAAGTCTTAGAACTATCGGGGCGTACGAATCGCCCGGGTTCATATTCCTAAATCATAGAACCATCGGGGCGTACGAATCGCCCGGGTTCATTCTTCATAGAACTATCGGGGCGTACGAATCGCCCGGGTTCAATCATCCTAGAAGGTCCCGTTGTATCCTAGAGAATACGTATGCCGAAAACACGTCGAGGCGGACACAAGCATCGTCTCCGGCGACTACTCGCGAACTATTATAACGGTACAAACCATCTGGCTAACTTGGGCATCGACCCGTCGGCCTGTAGACTTAGGATCATCGAGGACACCACACTCTGCCATCCCAGGCCCGATACTCAGCAGGACCTGAGGTCTCCATCTTGCAGAATTACCGAATATCGGCTCGTACCGATTGACTGCCCGGAGTGTACCTTCGTTGCCGGACAGCTACCACCAAGCGATCCTCGAACAGCTCGCTATTTAGAATTGTACGGAAAGAAGCATTAAGGGTAAGTAAATCATCCTCATCAAAGAAAGACATAATTTATCGTTAAGCCCGTCCCGAGCCACGAACTACACGTAGTAGGTAACGGCCGAATTGGGCAAATATCCCATTGAAGCAGGAGCTCCTTGAAGGAAAGAACATAGTTCTTTTTTTTTAAGGCCCGTGCCGAGTGGGACGTAACAACATAAAATTGGTGACAGCGGTGGGATACTAGCGATACATTATGTCAATTGAGAGGAGCGATCGCATTGAAACGCGCAGCATGACTACGCGTCAAACAGACGAAATAAGCCGCGACGAAAGGCAGCGTATAGCCAATACAATGGCTCAGTTAGATGCGCGGGAACGCGACCTTTTCGAACGCGAACAAAGACTACGCGAACGCGAAGAAACTCTCCGTACCACATCCGAGGAAGCAAAATTAGGAGAAACAGATACTCTCGCGTTCCTAATGAGAGAAATCGTTGCGCTACGAACGGAAAATCAGCTTCACTTGCCTAATCATCAGGTTAGCGAAGCTCTAGCATCTATTCCACGGTTCGACGGAAAAAATATGCCTTTATCTTCTTACATTAGAGCATGCAAACGCGCACGTCAAATGATCCCCACCTATCCGGAGGAACTGTTTACACTAGCCGCGATAAGGAAACTACAGGATTCCGCTTATGTCGCGATCGAGAGACACCATCCTAGAACAATGCTTGAATTAGGCAGCAGACTCAGGCAAACTTTGGGGACATACTACTCGTTAGATTTTTATAGGACTGAATTAAGAAACGTGCTTATGTCCGAAAATGAACCGATAATAGACTACATCGGTCGCGTACAAGACTTACACGAAAGTCTCCTTGACGAAGAAAGGTTCTGGGGAGGGCTTACGGAAAATAAAAGACAGGAAATAGACGAATTAGCTCTAAAAAGTTTTTGTTCGGGTCTACCATTAGATTATCACCCGTATCTAAACGACTTACGGTGCGGAGACCTAAGCGACGCATACGATAAGGCGATTCAGCTACATTCGTCTATACAACATGAGTGGGACAGACGAGGTCTAGCGAGGCCGCGGCCACAATACAAAACTAAGGCCTATCAAGAAAGACCAATGGATTATTATTACTATGAATCAAAAAGAAATAGTAAACCCAGTACCCGGCCTACTAGACCTCCTCCGGACCCAGATGCATGTTCTTATTGCAAGAGGATCGGTCACACACAAGCACAATGTTATAGGAAATCGCGTGACCTGCAACGCCGGTCACAGACACAAGTCCAAGAGCCTTACACTCCACCTCCCGAGAACTCCCGTCAATCCTCTCCATCCTCTCACTACTCCCCTCCTTCGTCACGAGACCAAAGGTATATAAAGAAATGCTCGTATTGTAAGCACATCGGACATACGATAGAGGAATGCCGGAAGAAAAAGTGGAGGGAAGCCTGGTCGGGAAACGAACTGACGTCTCTGGGGAAAAGCGCATCCGCAGAGACCGCGTCAGCGCGCCCAGTACGGACAATAAGAAGAGAAGCAGCCACTCGCGTCTACTTCTTCCAATTAAAGGAAGAATGCATCTCTCCGTCTATCGTCCTTTCTTCCGACGATTTAGTCAAGGAAACAGAATTTTTAGTCGACACAGGCTCGGAACTCAACATATTAAAAATAAAAATGGCGAACGGAGACATATTATGTAACGAAAACGACAAGGTCAGATTGAGCGGTATCACCGACGAAACTGTTACCACGTACGGTTCGGTGACCGTACACATTCACGGATATCCGGTTAAATTCCAACTGGTCCCGAATTCCTTTCCTATCCCTTACAACGGTATTTTGGGTTGCAACTTTTTACAAAAAACGGCTAAAATTGACTACGAAAAAGAAACTATAGAATGGCACGGAATAGTTATGCCATTTGTTCAATCAAAGGAGATAACTATTCCGGGGCGAACGAGTAAACGGATCCTTCCGATAGCAGGGACCAGCTCGAGTGACGATGAAATATTCTCGCCGCTCGTTAAGAGACGTAATGTGCAAAAGACATCGAAAATCGAAACCGCACTCGAAACAAAAACACTTAACTTAAACACAAAAGAACAGACTAACAATACGGACGAAACGAACAATGACGAACTGGATTTCTTACGTTTCGTAGGTAACATATCAGAAGTAAAAGACAGGATAACAATGCACAAAGGCCATATAGCATCTTTTGTAACAAAGACTACGACTCCTATCGTCAAAGGAGCCAGAGAACTCGCCAATAATAAAAAGCTACCAAACATTACCGACGTAACGCTTGGTAGAGTAAAAAATTACAAAACAAGACAACCGATACCTCATCGCGTTACCCGTCCAGGAGAGAACATTTGTCTCTATTCAATTAGAAATCTTAGAGGTAGTAATACATTCTCTTTTGGACGCGGCAATCGAACTAAATTTAAAAAAAAAAACTATAGCTATTTGTAGGAATAATATCGCAGACGAAACTTACGCATCGTACTTGGCTGAACTAACAGAACAATTACAGAAATCACAGAAGGCCGCCAAAGAGAACCTCAAACGCGCAAAAATAAAGTCCAATAGTTATTACGACAGAAAACAAAAAGTAGTGAGCTTCTCGACGGGCGACTCCGTGTACTTCCTAAAGGGAAAAATCAAAGGCAAGTTAGACAGCCAGTACGAAGGACCGTATAAAATTGTACAAATTTTAAATAATAACAATGTAAAAATAGAAACGCCAAAAGGCCTCTCTGTCGTTCATACGGACAGATTAAAATTAAATAAAGTTAGAAAATAAGTCAAAACCTACGTCCAGGACTCTATAAAACCGACTAACGGTTGACACGGCACAGCATGAAGCCACAGTAGATCTAAGAGTCTAGGACGACGGTCGTTAAGGTGTCTCCTCTTTATTTTATTTTATTTTTTATTATTATAACATAAGTCACCGCAGTCCGAGCAAAGCGTCATATTCTCTGTAAAGAAAACAAGCATCAAAACCAAAGAAGAATCTTCGAATCACAATGGAGAAATTAGCATTGGTAAGAGCTACGCAAGATATAACCAGATACGACTGTGCTGGTTTCACACTCAATGTAACTACATTCTCGCTGCTGGACGTCTCTGAATGATAGACGCCGAATCTTCAACCAACAAGCCAAGAACTATACGTGTCTGAATACTATCCAGTGTAAAGAAAGGATCGATAGGACCATCTATCACTACGAAGTGTACTCGCACGACTCAATAGTACACAATGGCCAAAACGAATACATTCATCCGCTCACCCAACGCCTATGCGAACAAGGAATAGTCTCCAGAAGCCTATCTCTGGGTCCCAACAGCCTCATAATGGGACGAAAAGGAAATAGCACGCACCTACACAGCTTGACCATAAGTGGGTTCGTCAGTACAGGCGGAGCCTGCAAGGGCTCGCAATATAAGCGACCTATACGGTACCTGGAACGACGTCGTAACACAGGCCAACGACTTTGGGGAGCGTTCGTGATATTCGGATCAGCAAGCGCCGGAGTCATAAGAACGATACTCATGATCTTCCGATCAATAAAATATGTAACAGACACCGTCATCCACGGCTATGCATAACACTTACGGTTGGAGTATTCATCTAATGGGAGTCATTGGGGTTCGCCTACGCATCTTTTGCTTCACCTTGCCAAGTCAACAAAGGAAGAAAAGGCGGAGAACGACCAAAAACCGCCAGAAGATGCTGAAACAATAGAGCTACCTACGACAAAACCAAAGGACGCCACCACCACCCTACCCTTCAATTAGCAGATACTTGCAAGAGGAGCCGACATTCAAAATGCACGTATAACTACGTACATGTTTTTTATAAGGAGGGAGGTGTTACGTCACCCGACGTATGGACATATAAAATACATAAAGAAATCCTCGTGCCCGCTATATAGGGAGTCTTTTATTATTAGCACATGTAAGTCCTCGTGCCCGCTATATAGGGAGTCTTTTATTATAGTACAAATAATACGTAATTTAATAAAACTCAATATAACTAACCATTTACTAACAATATTATATTTCACACGTTCGTGCCCGACATGAAGGGAGTCATCTTTACAATACTAACCACTATTATAATACACACATATAACATAAGTTTCAAAGGAGATACCTTACGCTTAGATATTGTAAACAATACATATACATATATTTGTAATTCTACAATGATGCGTCATACGCGGAAAACACACAAAGCGTCGCGCCAGACAAACAACAATGCGTCTTACGTAAAGGAAGCTCGTATACAAGTCATGATGTCACGCCGCAAAGGGAAGGCCGTAAACGACCGAGTACACATGGCCGCAAATGGAGGGTACGTGCTAAACAGTCGCCGAACGGTTACCACGTACGCCCTAGGGAAAACAACGCGGTCGCCGGGCACACACACACGCCGTACTACTCCACAAGGGTCACCACGTGCGCCTTAGGGAGAGACACGGACCACCACACAATGCCATAGACTCGCACACGGACCTGGACCCACACACAAGCGGTAATCCGATGGCTACGAGCCGACAACACCGAGACGCATCCTCACCACTACCAGTAAGCGCCTCGCACCGAAGCACACAAAGCCGTTGTGCGCATCACTATAGACCATCCAAAAGGGACGAAAGAAAGAAAGACGGCAGCCAATCACCATCTTCCAGGAACCGAGCCGCCGCCAAAGCAACAAGCCGCCGCCGCCAAAGCCACAAGCCGCCGCCAAAGCCACAAGCCGCCGCCGCTGGGACTTGTATATAAGGAGCTGCAGAGCAGCACACGATGGTCATTCCCGATAACAGATTCCTACGGGTCATTACGACGGTTTTCTACAGTTCACTTCGACGGACGCTAGTTCCGACCAATAATCGCGAGAGAGTCTTTTACACTGTATCAATTCTATTCGTAGTATAATTTTGAATTTAGAATAAATAATTATTAGTAGTAGACGTCTGAGTTTCATTAGTCGGGACCCCGGTCACTACTCGTTCGCGACTCGTATTAGCTACGTGTTCCTGAACCGACGTGTGGTCGACAAACTCTTCATATCTCTCTCCGCATTTTCCAACCTTTTATCCTAGAACTATCGGGGCGTACGAATCGCCCGGGTTCACTCTTTCCAAGTCTTAGAACTATCGGGGCGTACGAATCGCCCGGGTTCATATTCCTAAATCATAGAACCATCGGGGCGTACGAATCGCCCGGGTTCATTCTTCATAGAACTATCGGGGCGTACGAATCGCCCGGGTTCAATCATCCTAGAAGGTCCCGTTGTATCCTAGAGAATACGTATGCCGAAAACACGTCGAGGCGGACACAAGCATCGTCTCCGGCGACTACTCGCGAACTATTATAACGGTACAAACCATCTGGCTAACTTGGGCATCGACCCGTCGGCCTGTAGACTTAGGATCATCGAGGACACCACACTCTGCCATCCCAGGCCCGATACTCAGCAGGACCTGAGGTCTCCATCTTGCAGAATTACCGAATATCGGCTCGTACCGATTGACTGCCCGGAGTGTACCTTCGTTGCCGGACAGCTACCACCAAGCGATCCTCGAACAGCTCGCTATTTAGAATTGTACGGAAAGAAGCATTAAGGGTAAGTAAATCATCCTCATCAAAGAAAGACATAATTTATCGTTAAGCCCGTCCCGAGCCACGAACTACACGTAGTAGGTAACGGCCGAATTGGGCAAATATCCCATTGAAGCAGGAGCTCCTTGAAGGAAAGAACATAGTTCTTTTTTTTTAAGGCCCGTGCCGAGTGGGACGTAACACCAGCAATGTACCTACTACATGGATCATGGTACAGAATAACACCGAAACTCGTTGAAAGCGTACCACCGCCGACGATTCAGCCATTAACAAAACCACAATGGAAATACATCAGCCCGCAACATTTGGCAACGAGCGGAATCTACTCCAACGAAGACCTAAATAAACTACGTTCGCATATCATGGAACCTGCGGAAAAACCCGCTATTTTGAACACACTATTACGTGGAGTCAGCGGACAACACATACCAAAAGGACAGATCTCGCTATACAACCTTATGGACGAAGAAGCATTAGACAAAATAGCGACCAGCACAGGCCAACGACTATGGGGAGCGTTCGTGACATTCGGATCAGCAAGCGCCGGAGTCATAGCGATACTCATGATCCTCCGATTGATAAAATATGTAGCAGACACCGTCATCCACGGCTATGCACTACATAGCATCTATGGTTGGAGTATTCATTTAGTAGGAGCACTTTGGGGCTCACTTACACACCTTTTGCTCCACCTCGCTAAGTCACCAACGGAAGAGAAGGTGGAGAGCGAACAAAAACCGCCAGAAGATGCTGACGCGATAGAACCACCTACGACAGGACAGAAAGAAGCCGTAAACACTTTCCCTTCAATTAGTAAGTACTTACAAGAAGAATCAGCCTTCAAAATGCACGTATAACTACGTACATTTTATTATAAGGGGGGAAGTGTTACGTCACCCGACGTACGGACTTATAAAATATATAAAGAGATACTCCTCGTGCCCGCTATATAGGGAGTCTTTTATTATCACGTGTAATTTCCTCGTGCCCGCAATATAGGGAGTCTTTTATTAACACATGTAATTCCTCGTGCCCGCTTTATAGGAAGTCAGCTTATTAAATCATGTATTACTCATAGTATAGTTGATATCATTTATTAACAATATTATAATTTACACATTCGTGCCCGACATGAAGGGAGTAACTTTTACAACACTAACAAATATTATATTTACACTGGGGAACACCTTACGATTAGAACATACATATATAATAATTAGCTATAAATAATAGATACATAATAATTGATACGTATTTAACACACACATTTATAATATACGCGAAGTCCTAACAAGCGCCTTTAAGTCACCAAAAGTCCTAACAAGAGACTGAAAGTAAACGCCGTGTTACGTCACCCGACGTACGGACTTATAAAATATATAAAGAGATACTCCTCGTGCCCGCTATATAGGGAGTCTTTTATTATCACGTGTAATTTCCTCGTGCCCGCTATATAGGGAGTCAGCTTATTAAATCATGTATTACTCATAGTATAGTTGATATCATTTATTAACAATATTATAATTTACACATTCGTGCCCGACATGAAGGGAGTAACTTTTACAACACTAACAAATATTATATTTACACTGGGGAACACCTTACGATTAGAACATGCATATATAATAATTAGCTATAAATAATAGATACATAATAATCGATACGTATTTAACACACACATTTATAATATACGCGAAGTCCTAACAAGAGACTGAAAGTAAACGCCGACTAGCCGGTCCTTCATCCATACATGGCCTTCACGTGGTCCTTAGGGAAACTACGCGGTCATTCGGATACTTCCTACACGAAACCTTTCGAACCAGAGGAGAGAGTGAAAGCCGTCACCATCAAGTAGCCTGTACTCTGCCCACACATGGTCACCACGTGGTCCTTAGGGAAACTACGCGGCCACTAGGGGCACCTTCTACCTGAAACCTTGGGACCGGAGGAGAAGAGCACAAAGCCGGCGACGTCGACAGGCCTGTCCTCCGCCCACACATGGCCACCACGTGCGCCTTAGGGAAAGCACGCGGCCGCCAGGCACTTACGGCACCTCTCCACAAGTGGTCATCACGCGCGTCTACAGAACGGACTCAGAATTCCGAAGTTACAAGATACATGGCACAGCTAACACACACACGGGCCTAGGCCAACACACACACGCGGAATTCAGCTGACGCCAAGCAAAGTAACGCCAAGACGCTCATCCCTACCACCGCTAGTACGCGCTTCAGCTCAACGCGCACAGGACCATCGCACGCTACCCCACCACCGCCAACAAGGACGAGAGAAGGGAAGACGGCAGCCAATCACCATCCCCTTAGAGCCAAGCCGCCGCCGCTTCGCTACGAGCCGCCGCCGCTTCGCCACGAGCCGCCGCCGCTAAGATTCAGTATATAAGGAGCTGCAGAGCAACACACGACGGGATTTTTTCGACTACAGATTTTCTACGAATCACTTCGACGGACGTTTCGAACAATAATCGCGGGAGAGTCTTTTACGCTGTATCAATTCTATTCATATTATAATTTAAACTTAGAATAAATTAGAATTAGTAGAAGTCTGTGTTTCATTAGTCGGGACCCCGGTCACTACTCATTCGCGACTCGTATTATCTACGTGTTCCTGAACCGACGTGTGGTCGACAAGCTCTTCATCTCTCTCCGCATTTTCCAACCTTTTATCCTAGAACTATCGGGGCGTACGAATCGCCCGGGTTCATACTCCTAAATCATAGAACTATCGGGGCGTACGAATCGCCCGGGTTCATTCTTCACAGAACTATCGGAGCGTACGAATCGCTCGGGTTCAATCATCCTAAAAGGTCCCATTGCATCCTAGAGAATACCTATGCCGAAAACACGTCGGGGCGGACGTAAACATAGTCTCCGGCGTCTACTCGCGAACTATTATAGCGGTACAAACCATCTGGCTAACTTGGGCATCGACACGTCGGCCTGCAGACCTAGGATCATCGAGGACACCACACTCTGCCATCCCAGGCCCGATACTCAGCAGGACCTGAGGTCTCCATCTTGCAGAATTACTGAATATCGGCTCGTACCGATCAACTGCCCGGAGTGTACCTTCGTTGCCGGACAGCTACCACCAAGCGACCCGCGAACAGCTCGCTATTTAGAATTGTACGGAGAGAAGCATTAAAGGTAAGTGAATCATCCTTATCAAAGACATAATCTATCGTTAAGCCCGTCCCGTGCCACGAACTACGCGTAGTAGGTAACGGCCGAATTGGGCAAATATCCCATTGAAGCAGGAGCTCCTTGAAGGAAAGAGCATAGTTCTTTTTTTTTAAGGCCCGTGCCGAGTGGGACGTAACAGCCGACTAGCCGGTCCTTCATCCATACATGGCCTTCACGTGGTCCTTAGGGAAACTACGCGGTCATTCGGATACTTCCTACACGAAACCTTTCGAACCAGAGGAGAGAGTGAAAGCCGTCACCATCAAGTAGCCTGTACTCTGCCCACACATGGTCACCACGTGGTCCTTAGGGAAACTACGCGGCAACTAGGGGCACCTTCTACCTGAAACCTTGGGACCGGAGGAGAAGAGCACAAAGCCGGCGACGTCGACAGGCCTGTCCTCCTCCCACACATGGCCACCACGTGCGCCTTAGGGAAAGCACGCGGCCGCCAGGCACTTACGGCACCTCTCCACAAGTGGTCATCACGCGCGTCTACAGAACGGACTCAGAATTCCGAAGTTACAAGATACATGGCACAGCTAACGCACACACGGGCCTAGGCCAACACACACACGCGGAATTCAGCTGACGCCAAGCAAAGTAACGCCAAGACGCTCATCCCTACCACCGCTAGTACGCGCTTCAGCTCAACGCGCGCAGGACCATCGCACGCTACCCCACCACCGCCAACAAGGACGAGAGAAGGGAAGACGGCAGCCAATCACCATCCTCTTAGAGCCAAGCCGCCGCCGCTTCGCTACGAGCCGCCGCCGCTTCGCCACGAGCCGCCGCCGCTAAGATTCAGTATATAAGGAGCTGCAGAGCAGCACACGACGGTTTTTTCGACTACAGATTTTCTACGAATCACTTCGACGGACGTTTCGAACAATAATCGCGGGAGAGTCTTTTACGCTGTATCAATTCTATTCATATTATAATTTAAACTTAGAATAAATTAGAATTAGTAGAAGTCTGTGTTTCATTGGTCGGGACTCCGGTCACTACTCATTCGCGACTCGTATTATCTACGTGTTCCTGAACCGACGTGTGGTCGACAAGCTCTTCATCTCTCTCCGCATTTTCCAACCTTTTATCCTAGAACTATCGGGGCGTACGAATCGCCCGGGTTCACTCTTTCCAAGTCTTAGAACTATCGGGGCGTACGAATCGCCCGGGTTCATACTCCTAAATCATAGAACTATCGGGGCGTACGAATCGCCCGGGTTCATTCTTCACAGAACTATCGGAGCGTACGAATCGCTCGGGTTCAATCATCCTAAAAGGTCCCATTGCATCCTAGAGAATACCTATGCCGAAAACACGTCGGGGCGGACGTAAACATAGTCTCCGGCGTCTACTCGCGAACTATTATAGCGGTACAAACCATCTGGCTAACTTGGGCATCGACCCGTCGGCCTGCAGACCTAGGATCATCGAGGACACCACACTCTGCCATCCCAGGCCCGATACTCAGCAGGACCTGAGGTCTCCATCTTGCAGAATTACTGAATATCGGCTCGTACCGATCAACTGCCCGGAGTGTACCTTCGTTGCCGGACAGCTACCACCAAGCGACCCGCGAACAGCTCGCTATTTAGAATTGTACGGAGAGAAGCATTAAAGGTAAGTGAATCATCCTTATCAAAGACATAATCTATCGTTAAGCCCGTCCCGTGCCACAATTACAATATCAATAACTATAACAGTATGAATATCAATAACCATATCAATATCTAAAACGATGAAAATAACGAAAATAATGACTTTAATAGCTACAATTAATATATCAATAACAATAACAATAATAATTACTATAACATTAACATTAACAATAACGATGACAATAACGATAATAATAACTTTAACAACTACAATTAAAATATCAATAACAATAAAAATATGAATATCAATAACTATAAAAATAACAATAACAATGACAATATCGATAATTATAACTTTAACAGCCACAATTACAATATCAATAAAAAAACAATATGAATAACAATAACTATAACAATAACAATAAAGATGACAATAACGAAAATAATGACTTTAATTGCTACAATTACAATATCAATAACTATAACTGTATGAATATCAATAACCATAACAATATCTAAAACGAAGAAAATAACAAAAATAATGGCTTTAATAGCAACAATTAATTTATCAATAACAATAACAATAATAATTACAATAACATTAACATTAACAATAACGATGACAATAACGATAACATTAATTTTAACAACTACAAATAGTATATCATTAAAAAAGACAATATGAATATCAATTACCCTCACAATAACAATGACGATGACAATAACGACAATAATAACTTTAACAAATACAATTACAATATCATTAACTTTAACAATATGAATATCAATAACCATAACAATAACAATAACGATAACATTAATTTTAAAAACTACAAATACTATATCAATAACAGAAAGAATTTGAATATCAATAACTATAACAATAACAATAAATATGACAATAACGATAAAATCAACATTTACAAGTACAATTACAATATCAATAAAAATAACAATATGAATATCAATAACCATAAAAATAACAATAACGATGACAATAACGAAAATAATGACTTTAATAGCTACAATTACAATATCAATAACAATAAAACTATGAATATCAATAACTATAAAAATAACAATAAAGATGACAATAACGAAAATAATGACTTTAATAGCTAAAATTAATATATAAATAACAATAACAATAATAATTACAATAACATTAACATTATCAATAACGATGACAATAAAGAAAATAATAACTTTAACAACTACAATTACAATATCAATAACAATAAAAATATGAATATCAATAACTATAAAAATAACAATAACAATGACAATATCGATAATTATAACTTTAACAGCCACAATTACAATATCAATAAAAAACAATATGAACAACGGTAACTATAACAATAACAATAAAGATGACAATAACGAAAATAATGACTTTAATTGCTACAATTACAATATCAATAACTATAACTGTATGAATATCAATAACCATAACAATATCTAAAACGATGAAAATAACGAAAATAATGACTTTAATAGCTACAATTAATATATCAATAACAATAACAATAATAATTTCAATAACATTAACATTAACAATAACGATGACAATAACGATAATAATAACTTTAACAACTACAATTACAATATCAATAACAATAACAATATGAATATCAATAACCATGAAAATAACAATAACGATGACAATAACGATAATTAAAACTTTAACAGCTACGATTACAATATCATCGACAATAACAATATGAATATCAACAACCATAAAAATAATAATAACGATGACAATAACGATAACATTAATTTTAACAACTACAAATACAATATCAATAACAAAGACAATATGAATATCAATAAATCTAACAATAACAATAACGATGACAATAACGATAATAATAACTTTAACAGCTACAATTACAATATCAATACCAAAAACAATATGAATATCAATAACTATAACAATAACATTAAAGATGACAATAGCGATAAAATTAACAGATACAAGTTCAATTACAATATCAATAACAATAACAATATGAATATCAATAACCATAACAATATTAATAACGCTGACAATAACTATAATTATAACTTTAAACACTACAATTACAATATCAATTACAATAACAATATGAATATCAATAACCATAACAATAACAATAAAGATGACAATAACGATAATAATAACTTTGACATGTACAATTACAATATCGATAACTATAACAGTATGAATATCAATAACCATAACAATATCTAAAACGATGAAAATAACGAAAATAATGACTTTAATAGCTACAATTAATATTTCACTAACAATAACAATAATAATTACAATAACATTAACATTAACAATAACGATGACAATAACGATAATAATAACTTTGACAGCTACAATTACAATATCAATAACTATAACAGTATGAATATCAATAACCATAACAATATCTAAAACGATGAAAATATCGAAAATAATGACTTTAATAGCTACAATTAATATATCACTAAAAATAACAATAATAATTACAATAACATTAACATTAACAATAACGATGACAATAACGATAATAATAACTTTAACAACTACAATTACAATATCAATAACTATAACAGTATGAATATCAATAACCATAACAATATCTAAAACGATGAAAATAACGAAAATAATGACTTTAATAGCTACAATTAATATTTCACTAACAATAACAATAATAATTACAATAACATTAACATTAACAATAACGATGACAATAACGATAATAATAACTTTAACAACTACAATTACAATATCAATAACAATAACAATATGAATATCAATAACCATAAAAATAACAATAACGATGACAAAAACGATAACATTAATTTTAACAAATACAAATACTATATCAATAACAAAGACAATATGAATATCAATAACCATAAAAATAACAATAACGATTTCAAAAACGATAACATTAATTTTAACAACTACAAATACTATATCAATAACAAAGACAATATGAATATCAATAACTATAACAATAACAATAACGATGACAGTAACGGTAATAATAACGTTGACAGCTACAATTACAATATCAATAACTATAACAGTATGAATATCAATAACCATATCAATATCTAAAACGATGAAAATAACGAAAATAATGACTTTAATAGCTACAATTAATATATCAATAACTATAACAGTATGAATATCAATAACCATAACAATATCTAAAACGATGAAAATAACGAAAATAATGACTTTAATAGCTACAATTAATATTTCACTAACAATAACAATAATAATTACAATAACATTAACATTAACAATAACGGTGACAATAACGATAATAATAAATTTAACAACTACAATTACAATATCAATAACTATAACAGTATGAATATCAATAACCATAACAATATCTAAAACGATGAAAATAACGATAACATTAATTTTAACAACTACAAATACAATATCAATAACAAAGACAATATGAATATCAATAACCCTAACAATTACAATAACGATGACAATAACGATAATAATAACTTTAACATATACAATTTCAATATCAATAACAATAACAATATAAATATCAATAACCATAACAATAACAATAAATATGACAATAACGATAAAATTAACATTTACAAGTACAATTACAATATCAATAACAATAACAATATGAATATCAATAACCATAACAATAACAATAACGATGACAACAACGATAATAATAACTTTGGCAGCTACAATTACAATATCAATAACTATATCAGTATGAATATTAATAATGTTACGTCACCCGACGTATGGACATATAAAATACATAAAGAAGTCCTCGTGCCCGCTATATAGGGAGTCTTTTATTATTAGCACATGTAAGTCCTCGTGCCCGCTATATAGGGAGTCTTTTATTATAGTACAAATAATACGTAATTTAATAAAAACTCAATATAACTAACCATTTACTAACAATATTATATTTCACACGTTCGTGCCCGACATGAAGGGAGTCATCTTTACAATACTAACCACTATTATAATACACACCTATAACATAAGTTTCAAGGGAGATACCTTACGCTTAGATATTGTAAACAATACATATACATATATTTGTAATTCTACAATGATGCGTCATACGCGGAAAAACACAAAGCGTCGCGCCAGACAAACAACAATGCGTCTTACGTAAAGGAAGCTCGTATACAAGTCATGATGACACGCCGCAAAGGGAAGGCCGTAAACGACCGAGTACACATGGCCGCAAATGGAGAGTACGTGCTAAATAGTCGCCGAACGGTTACCACGTACGCCCAAGGGAAAACAACGCGGTCGCCGGGCACACACACACGCCGTACTACTCCACAAGTGGTCACCACGTGCGCCTTAGGGAGAGACACGGACCACCACGCAATGCCATAGACTCGCACACGGACCTGGACCCACACACAAGCGGTAATCCGATGGCTACGAGCCGACAACACCGAGACGCATCCTCACTACTACCAGTAAGCGCCTCGCACCAAAGCACACAAAGCCGTTGCACGCATCACTATAGACCATCCAGGAAGGACGAAAGAAAGAAAGACGGCAACCAGTCACCATCTTCCAAGAACCGAGCCGCCGCCAAAGCAACAAACCGCCACCGCCAAAGCCACAAGCCGCCGCCAAAGCCACAAGCCACCGCCGCTGGGACTTGTATATAAGGAGCTGCAGAGCAGCACACGATGGTCATTCCCGACAACAGATTCCTACGGGTCATTTCGACGGTCATTCCCGACGACAGATTCCTACGGGTTATTCCGGCATCAGATTTTCTACGATTTACTTCGACGGACGCTAGTTCCAACCAATAATCGCGAGAGAGTCTTTTTTACACTGTATCAATTCTATTCGTAGTATAATTTTAAATTTAGAATAAATAATTATTAGTAGTAGACGTCTGAGTTTCATTAGTCGGGACCCCGGTCACTACTCGTTCGCGACTCGTATTAGCTACGTGTTCCTGAACCGACGTGTGGTCGACAAGCTCTTCATATCTCTCTCCGCATTTTCCAACCTTTTATCATAGAACTATCGGGGCGTACGAATCGCCCGGGTTCACTCTTTCCAAGTCTTAGAACTATCGGGGCGTACGAATCGCCCGGGTTCATATTCCTAAATCATAGAACCATCGGGGCGTACGAATCGCCCGGGTTCATTCTTCATAGAACTAACGGAGCGTACGAATCGCTCGGGTTCAATCATCCTAGAAGGTCCCGTTGTATCCTAGAGAATACGTATGCCGAAAACACGTCGGGGCGGACACAAGCATCGTCTCCGGCGACTACTCGCGAACTATTACAACGGTACAAACCATCTGGCTAACTTGGGCATCGACCCGTCGGCCCGCAGACTTAGGATCATCGAGGACACCACACTCTGCCATCCCTGGCCCGATACTCAGCAGGACCTGAGGTCTTCATCTTGCAGAGTTATTGAATATCGGCTCGTACCGATCGACTGCCCGGAGTGTACCTTCGTTGCCGGACAGCTACCACCAAGCGACCCTCGAACAGCTCGCTATCTAGAATTATATGGAAAGAAGCATTAAGGGTAAGTAAATCATCCTCTCGTCAAAGACATAATTTATCGTTAAGCCCGTCCCGAGCCACGAACTACACGTAGTAGGTAACGGCCGAATCGGGCAAATATCCCATTGAAGCAGGAGCTCCTTGAAGGAAAGAACATAGTTCTTTTTTTTAAGGCCCGTGCCGAGTGGGACGTAACAACACAAAATTGGTGCATCGGCCGGGAAACTAACGATACATTATGTCAATTGAGAGGAGCGATCGCATTGAAACGCGCAGCATGACCACGCGTCAAACAGACGAAATAAGCCCCGACGAAAGGCGGCGTATAGCCAATACAATGGCTCAGTTAGATTCGCGGGAACGCGACCTTTTCGAACGCGAACAAAGACTACGCGAACGCGAAGAAACTCTCCGTACCACATCCGAGGAAGCAAAATTGGGAGAAACAGATACTCTCGCGTTCCTAATGAGAGAAATCGTCGCGCTACGAACGGAAAATCAGCTTCACTTGCCTAATCATCAGGTTAGCGAAGCTCTAGCATCTATTCCACGGTACGACGGAAAAAATATGCCTTTATCTTCTTACATTAGAGCATGCAAACGCGCACGTCAAATGATCCCCACCTATCCGGAGGAACTGTTTACTCTAGCCGCGATAAGGAAACTACAGGATTCCGCTTATGTCGCGATCGAGAGACACCATCCTAGAACAATGCTTGAATTAGGCAGCAGACTCAGGCAAACTTTGGGGACATACTACTCGTTAGATTTTTATAGGACTGAACTAAGAAACGTGCTTATGTCCGAAAATGAACCGATAATAGATTACATCGGTCGCGTACAAGACTTACACGAAAGTCTCCTTGACGAAGAAAGATTCTGGGGAGGGCTTACAGAAAGTAAAAAACAGGAAATAGACGAATTAGCTCTAAAAAGTTTTTGTTCGGGTCTACCATTAGATTATCACCCGTATCTAAACGACTTACGGTGCGGAGACCTAAGCGACGCATACGATAAGGCGATTCAGCTACATTCGTCTATACAACATGAATGGGACAGACGAGGTCTGGCGAGGCCGCGGCCACAATACAAGACTAAGGCCTATCAAGAAAGACCAATGGATTATTATTATTATGAATCAAAAAGAAATAGTAAACCCAGTACCCGGCCTACTAGACCTCCTCCGGACCCAGATGCATGTTCTTATTGCAAGAGGTTCGGTCACACTCAAGCACAATGTTATAGGAAATCGCGTGACCTGCAACGCCGGTCACAGACACAAGTTCAAGAACCTTACACTCCACCTCCCGAGAACTCCCGTCAATCCTCTCCATCCTCTCACTACTCCCCTCCCTCGTCACGAGACCAAAGGTATATAAAGAAATGCTCGTATTGTAAGCACATCGGACATACGATAGAGGAATGCCGAAAGAAAAAGTGGAGGGAAGCCCGGTCGGGAAACGAACCGACATCTCTGGGGAAAAGCGCATCCGCAGAGACCGCGTTAGCGCGCCCAGTACGGACAATAAGAAGAGAAGCAGCCACTCGCGTCTACTTCTTCCAACTGAAAGAAGAATCTACCTCTCCGTCTATTGTCCTTTCCTCTGACGATCTAGTCAAAGAGACGGAACTTCTAGTCGACACAGGCTCGGAACTCAACATATTAAAAATAAAAATGGCGAACGGAGACATATTATGTAACGAAAACGACAAGGTCAGATTGAGCGGTATCACCGACGAAACTGTTACCACGTACGGTTCGGTGACCGTACACATTCACGGATATCCGGTTAAATTCCAACTGGTCCCGAATTCCTTTCCTATCCCTTACAACGGTATTTTGGGTTGCAACTTTTTACAAAAAACGGCTAAAATTGACTACGAAAAAGAAACTATAGAATGGCACGGAATAGTTATGCCATTTGTTCAATCAAAGGAGATAACTATTCCGGGGCGAACGAGTAAACAGATCCTCCCGATAGCAGGGACCAGCTCGAGTGACGACGAAATATTCTCGTCGCTCACTAAGAGACGTCGCACGCAAGAAATATCAAAACCCGAGACCGCACGTGAAACGGAAATACCTAACATAAACATAAACATAAACGATACAGACGAAACGAACGACGACGAACTGGATCTATCACGCTACGAAAGTAATATTATAGAAATAAAAGACAGAATAACAATGCACAAAGGACACATAGCATTTTTTGTGACAAAGACCGGAACTCCTATTGACAAAGGAGCCAGAGAACTCGCCAATAATAAAAAGCTACCAAACATTACCGACGTAACGCTTGGTAGAGTAAAAAATTACAAAACAAGACAACCGATACCTCATCGCGTTACCCGTCCAGGAGAGAACATTTGTCTCTATTCAATTAGAAATCTTAGAGGTAGTAATACATTCTCTTTTGGACGCGGCAATCGAACTAAATTTAAAAAAAAAAAACTATAGCTATTTGTAGGAATAATATCGCAGACGAAACTTACGCATCGTACTTGGCTGAACTAACAGAACAATTACAGAAATCGCAGAAGGCCGCCAAAGAGAACCTCAAACGCGCAAAAATAAAGTCCAATAGTTATTACGACAGAAAACAAAAAGTAGTGAGCTTCTCGACGGGCGACTCCGTGTACTTCCTAAAGGGAAAAATCAAAGGCAAGTTAGACAGCCAGTACGAGGGACCATATAAAATTGTACAAATTCTTAATAATAGCAATGTAAAAATAAAAACGCCAAAAGGCCTCTCTGTCGTTCATACGGACAGATTAAAATTAAATAAAGTTAGAAAATAAGTCAAAACCTACGTCCAGGACTCTACAAAACCGACTAACGGTTGCCACGGCACAGCATGAAGCCACAGTAGATCTAAGAGTCCGGGACGACGGTCGTTAAGGTGTCTCCTCTTTATTTTATTTTTATTATTATAACATAAGTCACCGCAGTCCGAGCAAAGCGTCATATTTTCTGTAAAGAAAACAAGCATCAAAACCAAAGAAGAATCTTCAACCAACAAGCCAAGAACTATACGTGTCTGAATACCATCCAATAAATGCCATCCAGTGTAAAGAAAGGACCGATAGGACCATCTATCACTGCGAAGTGTACTCGCACGTCTCAATAGTGCACAATGGCCAACACGAATACATTCATCCGCTCACCCAACGCCTATGCGAACAAGGAATAGTCTCCAGAAGCCTATCTTTGGGTCCCAACAGCCTCATAATGGGACGAAAAAGGAACAGCACGCACCTACACAGCTTGACCATAAGTGGGTTCGTCAGTACAGGCGGAGCCTGCAAGGGCTCACAACATAGCAACCTATACGGTACCTGGAACGACGTAGTAACTCAGGCCAACGACTTTTGGGGAGCGTTTGTGACATTCGGATCAGCAAGCGCCGGAGTCATAAAAACGATACTCATGATCCTCCGATCAATAAAATATGTAACAGACACCGTCATCCACGGCTATGCATAACACTTACGGTTGAAGTATTCATCTAATGGGAGCCATTGGGGTTCGCCTACGCATCTTTTGCTTCACCTTGCCAAGTCAACAAAGGAAGAAAAAGCGGAGAACGACCAAAACCCGCCAGAAGATGCTGAAACAATAGAGCTACCTACGACAAAACCAAAGGACGCCACCACCACCCTACCCTTCGAATAGCAGATACTTGCAAGAGGAGCCGACATTCAAAATGCACGTATAACTACGTACATTTTTTTTTTAAGGAGGGAGGTGTTACGTCACCCGACGTATGGACATATAAAATACATAAAGAAGTCCTCGTGCCCGCTATATAGGGAGTCTTTTATTATTAGCACATGTAAGTCCTCGTGCCCGCTATATAGGGAGTCTTTTATTATAGTACAAATAATACGTAATTTAATAAAAACTCAATATAACTAACCATTTACTAACAATATTATATTTCACACGTTCGTGCCCGACATGAAGGGAGTCATCTTTACAATACTAACCACTATTATAATACACACCTATAACATAAGTTTCAAGGGAGATACCTTACGCTTAGATATTGTAAACAATACATATACATATATTTGTAATTCTACAATGATGCGTCATACGCGGAAAAACACAAAGCGTCGCGCCAGACAAACAACAATGCGTCTTACGTAAAGGAAGCTCGTATACAAGTCATGATGACACGCCGCAAAGGGAAGGCCGTAAACGACCGAGTACACATGGCCGCAAATGGAGAGTACGTGCTAAATAGTCGCCGAACGGTTACCACGTACGCCCAAGGGAAAACAACGCGGTCGCCGGGCACACACACACACCGTACTACTCCACAAGTGGTCACCACGTGCGCCTTAGGGAGAGACACGGACCACCACGCAATGCCATAGACTCGCACACGGACCTGGACCCACACACAAGCGGTAATCCGATGGCTACGAGCCGACAACACCGAGACGCATCCTCACTACTACCAGTAAGCGCCTCGCACCAAAGCACACAAAGCCGTTGCACGCATCACTATAGACCATCCAGGAAGGACGAAAGAAAGAAAGACGGCAACCAGTCACCATCTTCCAAGAACCGAGCCGCCGCCAAAGCAACAAACCGCCACCGCCAAAGCCACAAGCCGCCGCCAAAGCCACAAGCCACCGCCGCTGGGACTTGTATATAAGGAGCTGCAGAGCAGCACACGATGGTCATTCCCGACAACAGATTCCTACGGGTCATTTCGACGGTCATTCCCGACGACAGATTCCTACGGGTTATTCCGGCATCAGATTTTCTACGATTTACTTCGACGGACGCTAGTTCCAACCAATAATCGCGAGAGAGTCTTTTTTACACTGTATCAATTCTATTCGTAGTATAATTTTAAATTTAGAATAAATAATTATTAGTAGTAGACGTCTGAGTTTCATTAGTCGGGACCCCGGTCACTACTCGTTCGCGACTCGTATTAGCTACGTGTTCCTGAACCGACGTGTGGTCGACAAGCTCTTCATATCTCTCTCCGCATTTTCCAACCTTTTATCCTAGAACTATCGGGGCGTACGAATCGCCCGGGTTCACTCTTTCCAAGTCTTAGAACTATCGGGGCGTACGAATCGCCCGGGTTCATATTCCTAAATCATAGAACCATCGGGGCGTACGAATCGCCCGGGTTCATTCTTCATAGAACTAACGGAGCGTACGAATCGCTCGGGTTCAATCATCCTAGAAGGTCCCGTTGTATCCTAGAGAATACGTATGCCGAAAACACGTCGGGGCGGACACAAGCATCGTCTCCGGCGACTACTCGCGAACTATTACAACGGTACAAACCATCTGGCTAACTTGGGCATCGACCCGTCGGCCCGCAGACTTAGGATCATCGAGGACACCACACTCTGCCATCCCTGGCCCGATACTCAGCAGGACCTGAGGTCTTCATCTTGCAGAGTTATTGAATATCGGCTCGTACCGATCGACTGCCCGGAGTGTACCTTCGTTGCCGGACAGCTACCACCAAGCGACCCTCGAACAGCTCGCTATCTAGAATTATATGGAAAGAAGCATTAAGGGTAAGTAAATCATCCTCTCGTCAAAGACATAATTTATCGTTAAGCCCGTCCCGAGCCACGAACTACACGTAGTAGGTAACGGCCGAATCGGGCAAATATCCCATTGAAGCAGGAGCTCCTTGAAGGAAAGAACATAGTTCTTTTTTTTAAGGCCCGTGCCGAGTGGGACGTAACAATAACCATAATAATATCTTAAACGATGAAAATAACGAAAATAATGACTTTAATAGCTACAATTAATATATCAATAATAATAACAATAATAATTACAATAACATTAACATTAACAATAACGGTGACAATAACGATAATAATAACTTTAACAACTACAATTACAATATCAATAACAATAACAATATGAATATCAATTACCATATAAATAACAATAACGATGACAATAACGATAACATTAATTTTAACAACTACAAATACAATATCAATAACAAAGACAATATGAATATCAATAACCCTAACAATAACAATAACGATACTATTAATTTTAACAACTACAAATACTATATCAATAACAAAAACAATATGAATATCAATTACCATAACAATAACAATAACGATGACAATAACGATAATAATAACTTTAACTGCTACAAATACAATATCAATAACAAAAACAATATGAATATCAATAACTATAACAAGAACAATAAAGATGACAATAACGATAAAATTAACATTTACAAGTACAATTACAATATCAATAACAAAAACAATATGAATTGGAATAACCATAACAATGACAATAACGATGACAATAACGATAATAATAACATTAACAATTACAATTACAATATCAATAAATATAACAGTATGAATATCAATAACCATAACAATATCTAAAACGATGATAATATCGAAAATAATGACTTTAATAGCTACAATTAATATATCACTAAAAATAACAATAATAATTACAATAACATTAACATTAACAATAACGATGACAATAACGATAATAATAACTTTAACAACTACAATTACAATATCAATAACTATAACAGTATGAATATCAATAACCATAACAATATCTAAAACGATGAAAATAACGAAAATAATGACTTTAATAGCTACAATTAATATTTCACTAACAATAACAATAATAATTACAATAACATTAACATTAACAATAACGATGACAATAACGATAATAATAACTTTAACAACTACAATTACAATATCAATAACAATAACAATATGAATATCTATAACCATAAAAATAACAATAACGATTTCAAAAACGATAACATTAATTTTAACAACTACAAATACTATATCAATAACAAAGACAATATGAATATCAATACCTATAACAATAACAATAACGATGACAGTAACGATAATAATAACGTTGACAGCTACAATTACAATATCAATAACTATAACAGTATGAATATCAATAACCATAACAATATCTAAAACGATGAAAATAACGATAACATTAATTTTAACAACTACAAATACAATATCAATAACAAAGACAATATGAATATCAATAACCCTAACAATTACAATAACGATGACAATAACGATAATAATAACTTTAACATATACAATTACAATATCAATAACAATAACAATATGAATATCAATAACCATAACAATAACAATAAATATGACAATAACGATAAAATTAACATTTTCAAGTACAATTACAATATCAATAACAAAAACAATATGAATATCAATAACTATAACAATAAAAATAAAGATGACAATAACGATAATAATAACATTAACAATTACAATTACAATATCAATAAATATAACAGTATGAATATCAATAACCATAACAATATCTAAAACGATGAAAATATCGAAAATAATGACTTTATTAGCTACAATTAATATATCACTAAAAATAACAATAATAATTACAATAACATTAATATTGACAATAAAGATGACAATAACGATAATAATAACTTTAAACACTACAATTACAATATCGATAACTATAACAGTATGAATATCAATAACCATATCAATATCTAAAACGATGAAAATAACGAAAATAATGACTTTAATAGCTACAATTAATATATCAATAACAATAACAATAATAATTACAATAACATTAACATTAACAATAACGATGACAATAACGATAATTATAACTTTAACAGCTACAATTACAATATCAATAAAAAAACAATATGAATAAAAATAACTATAACAATAACAATAAAGATGACAATAACGAAAATAATGACTTTAATTGCTACAATTACAATATCAATAACAATAACAATATGAATATCAATAACCATGACAATAACAATAACGGTGACAATAACTATAATAATAACTTTAACAACTACAATTACAATATCAATAACTATAACAGTATGAATATCAATAACCTTAACAATATCTAAAACGATGAAAATAACGAAAACAATGACTTTAATAGCTACAATTAATATATCAAAAACAATAACAATAATAATTACAATAACATTAACATTAACAATAACGATGACAATAACGAAAATAATAACTTTAACAACTACAATTACAATATCAATAACAATAAAAATATGGATATCAGTAACTATAAAAATAACAATAACGATGACAATAACGATTATTATAACTATAACAGCTACAATTACAATATCAATAAAAAAACAATATGAATAACAATAACTATAACAATAACAATAAAGATGACAATAACGAAATTAATGACTTTAATTGCTACAATTACAATATCAATAACTATAACTGTATGAATATCAATAACCATAACAATATCTAAAACGATGAAAATAACGAAAATAATGACTTTAATAGCTACAATTAATATATCAAAAACAATAACAATAATAATTACAATAACATTAACATTAACAATAACGATGACAATAACGAAAATAATAACTTTAACAACTACAATTACAATATCAATAACAATAAAAATATGAATATCAGTAACTATAAAAATAACAATAACGATTACAATAACGATAATTATAACTTTTATAGCTACAATTACAATATCAATAACAAAAACAATATGAATATCAATAACCATGACAATAACAATAACGATGACAATAACGATAAAATTAATATTATCAAGTACAAATACAATACCAAGAACAATAACAATAATAATTACAATAACATTAACATTGACAATAAAGATGACAATAACAATAATAATAACTTTAAACACTACAATTAAAATATCAATAACAATAACAGTATGAATATCAATAACCATAACAATATCTAAAACGATGAAAATAACGAAAATAATGACTTTAATAGCTACAATTAATATATCAATAACAATAACAATAATAATTACAATAACATTAACATTAACAATAACGATGACAATAACGATAATAATAACTTTAACAACTACAATTACAATATCAATAACGATGACAATAACGATAAAATTAATATTATCAAGTACAAATACAATGCCAAGAACAATAACAATAATAATTACAATAACATTAACATTGACAGAAAGATGACAATAACGATAATAATGACTTTAAACACTACAATTACAATATCGATAACTATAACAGTATGAATATCAATAACCATAACAATATCTAAAACGATGAAAATAACGAAAATAATGACTTTAATAGCTACAATTAATATATCAATAACAATAACAATAATAATTACAATAACATTAACATTAACAATAACGATGACAATAACGATTATAATAACTTTTCAACTAATAATAACTTTAACAACTACAATTACAATATCAATGACAATAACAATATGAATATCAATAACCATAAAAATAACAATAACGATGACAATAACGATAACATTAATTTTATCAACTACAATTACAATATCAATAACAATAAAAATATGGATATCAGTAACTATAAAAATAACAGTAACGATGACAATAACGATAATTATAACTATAACAGCTACAATTACAATATCAATAAAAAAACAATATGAATAACAATAACTATAACAATAACAATAAAGATGACAATAACGAAATTAATGACTTTAATTGCTACAATTACAATATCAATAACTATAACTGTATGAATATCAATAACCATAACAATATCTAAAACGATGAAAATAACGAAAATAATTACTTTAATAGCTACAATTAATATATCAAAAATAATAACAATAATAATTACAATAACATTAACATTAACAATAACGATGACAATAACGATAATAATAACTTTAACAACTACAATTACAATATCAATAACAATAAAAATATGAATATCAGTAACTATAACAATAACATTAAAGATGACAATAACGAAAATAATGACTTTAATAGCTACAATTACAATATCAATAACTATAACAAAATGTATATCAATAACCATAGCAATATCTAAAAGGATGGAAATAACGAAAATAATGACTTTAATAGCTACAATTAATATATCAATAACAATAACAATAATAATTACAATAACATTAACATTAACAATAACGGTGACAATAACGATTATAATAACTTTAACAACTAATAATAACTTTAACAACTACAATTACAATATCAATGACAATAACAATATGAATATCAATAACCATAAAAATAACAATAACGATGACAATAACGATAACATTAATTTTATCAACTACAATTACAATATCAATAACAATAACAATATGAATATCAATAACCATGACAATAACAATAACGGTGACAATAACGATAATAATAACTTTAACAACTACAATTACAATATCAATAACTATAACATTATGAATATTGTTACGTCACCCGACGTATGGACTGTTACGTCACCCGACGTATGGACATATAAAATACATAAAGAAATCCTCGTGCCCGCTATATGGGGAGTCTTTTATTATTAGCACATGTAAGTCCTCGTGCCCGCTATATAGGGAGTCTTTTATTATAGTACAAATAATACGTAATTTAATAAAACTCAATATAACTAACCATTTACTAACAATATTATATTTCACACGTTCGTGCCCGACATGAAGGGAGTCATCTTTACAATACTAACCACTATTATAATACACACCTATAACATAAGTTTCAAAGGAGATACCTTACGCTTAAATATTGTAAACAATACATATACATATATTTGTAATTCTACAATGATGCGTCATACGCGACAACACCGAGACGCATCCTCACCACTACCAGTAAGCGCCTCGCACCGAAGCACACAAAGCCGTTGTGCGCATCACTATAGACCATCCAAAAGGGACGAAAGAAAGAAAGACGGCAGCCAATCACCATCTTCCAAGAACCGAGCCGCCGCCAAAGCAACGAGCAGCCGCCGCCAAAGCCACAAGCCGCCGCCAAAGCCACAAGCCGCCGCCGCTGGGACTTGTATATAAGGAGCTGCAGAGCAGCACACGACGGTCATTCCCGACAACAGATTCCTACGGGTCATTTCGACGGTCATTCCCGACAACAGATTCCTACGGGTCATTTCGACGGTCATTCCCGACAACAGATTCCTACGGGTCATTTCGACGGTCATTCCCGACAACAGATTCCTACGGGTCATTTCGACGGTCATTCCCGACAACAGATTCCTACGGGTTATTCCGGCATCAGATTTTCTACGATTTACTTCGACGGACGCTAGTTCCAACCAATAATCGCGAGAGAGTCTTTTTTACACTGTATCAATTCTATTCGTAGTATAATTTTAAATTTAGAATAAATAATTATTAGTAGTAGACGTCTGAGTTTCATTAGTCGGGACCCCGGTCACTACTCGTTCGCGACTCGTATTAGCTACGTGTTCCTGAACCGACGTGTGGTCGACAAGCTCTTCATATCTCTCTCCGCATTTTCCAACCTTTTATCATAGAACTATCGGGGCGTACGAATCGCCCGGGTTCACTCTTTCCAAGTCATAGAACTATCGGGGCGTACGAATCGCCCGGGTTCATATTCCTAAATCATAGAACCATCGGGGCGTACGAATCGCCCGGGTTCATTCTTCATAGAACTAACGGAGCGTACGAATCGCTCGGGTTCAATCATCCTAGAAGGTCCCGTTGTATCCTAGAGAATACGTATGCCGAAAACACGTCGGGGCGGACACAAGCATCGTCTCCGGCGACTACTCGCGAACTATTACAACGGTACAAACCATCTGGCTAACTTGGGCATCGACCCGTCGGCCCGCAGACTTAGGATCATCGAGGACACCACACTCTGCCATCCCAGGCCCGATACTCAGCAGGACCTGAGGTCTTCATTTTGCAGAGTTATAGAATATCGGCTCGTACCGATCGACTGCCCGGAGTGTACCTTCGTTGCCGGACAGCTACCACCAAGCGACCCTCGAACAGCTCGTTATCTAGAATTATATGGAAAGAAGCATTAAGGGTAAGTAAATCATCCTCTCGTCAAAAACATAATTTATCGTTAAGCCCGTCCCGAGCCACGAACTACACGTAGTAGGTAACGGCCGAATCGGGCAAATATCCCATTAAAGCAGGAGCTCCTTGAAGGAAAGAACATAGTTCTTTTTTTTAAGGCCCGTGCCGAGTGGGACGTAACAACACAAAATTGGTGCATCGGCCGGGAAACTAACGATACATTATGTCAATTGAGAGGAGCGATCGCATTGAAACGCGCAGCATGACCACGCGTCAAACAGACGAAATAAGCCCCGACGAAAGGCGGCGTATAGCCAATACAATGGCTCAGTTAGATTCGCGGGAACGCGACCTTTTCGAACGCGAACAAAGACTACGCGAACGCGAAGAAACTCTCCGTACCACATCCGAGGAAGCAAAATTGGGAGAAACAGATACTCTCGCGTTCCTAATGAGAGAAATCGTCGCGCTACGAACGGAAAATCAGCTTCACTTGCCTAATCATCAGGTTAGCGAAGCTCTAGCATCTATTCCACGGTACGACGGAAAAAATATGCCTTTATCTTCTTACATTAGAGCATGCAAACGCGCACGCCAAATGATCCCCACCTATCCGGAGGAACTGTTTACTCTAGCCGCGATAAGGAAACTACAGGATTCCGCTTATGTCGCGATCGAGAGACACCATCCTAGAACAATGCTTGAATTAGGCAGCAGACTCAGGCAAACTTTGGGGACATACTACTCGTTAGATTTTTATAGGACTGAACTAAGAAACGTGCTTATGTCCGAAAATGAACCGATAATAGATTACATCGGTCGCGTACAAGACTTACACGAAAGTCTCCTTGACGAAGAAAGATTCTGGGGAGGGCTTACGGAAAATAAAAGACAGGAAATAGACGAATTAGCTCTAAAAAGTTTTTGTTCGGGTCTACCATTAGATTATCACCCGTATCTAAACGACTTACGGTGCGGAGACCTAAGCGACGCATACGATAAGGCGATTCAGCTACATTCGTCTATACAACATGAATGGGACAGACGAGGTCTGGCGAGGCCGCGGCCACAATACAAGACTAAGGCCTATCAAGAAAGACCAATGGATTATTATTATTATGAATCAAAAAGAAATAGTAAACCCAGTACCCGGCCTACTAGACCTCCTCCGGACCCAGATGCATGTTCTTATTGCAAGAGGATCGGTCACACTCAAGCACAATGTTATAGGAAATCGCGTGACCTGCAACGCCGGTCACAGACACAAGTTCAAGAACCTTACACTCCACCTCCCGAGAACTCCCGTCAATCCTCTCCATCCTCTCACTACTCCCCTCCCTCGTCACGAGACCAAAGGTATATAAAGAAATGCTCGTATTGTAAGCACATCGGACATACGATAGAGGAATGCCGAAAGAAAAAGTGGAGGGAAGCCCGGTCGGGAAACGAACCGACATCTCTGGGGAAAAGCGCATCCGCAGAGACCGCGTTAGCGCGCCCAGTACGGACAATAAGAAGAGAAGCAGCCACTCGCGTCTACTTCTTCCAACTGAAAGAAGAATCTACCTCTCCGTCTATTGTCCTTTCCTCTGACGATCTAGTCAAAGAGACGGAACTTCTAGTCGACACAGGCTCGGAACTCAACATATTAAAAATAAAAATGGCGAACGGAGACATATTATGTAACGAAAACGACAAGGTCAGATTGAGCGGTATCACCGACGAAACTGTTACCACGTACGGTTCGGTGACCGTACACATTCACGGATATCCGGTTAAATTCCAACTGGTCCCGAATTCCTTTCCTATCCCTTACAACGGTATTTTGGGTTGCAACTTTTTACAAAAAACGGCTAAAATTGACTACGAAAAAGAAACTATAGAATGGCACGGAATAGTTATGCCATTTGTTCAATCAAAGGAGATAACTATTCCGGGGCGAACGAGTAAACGGATCCTTCCGATAGCAGGGACCAGCTCGAGTGACGATGAAATATTCTCGCCGCTCGTTAAGAGACGTAATGTGCAAAAGACATCAAAACCCGAGACCGCACTTGAAACGGAAATACCTAATATAAACATAAACATAAACGAACAGACGAACGAAACAAACGAAACGAACGACGACGAACTGGATCTATCACGCTACGAAAGTAATATTATAGAAATAAAAGACAGAATAACAATGCACAAAGGACACATAGCATTTTTTGTGACAAAGACCGGAACTCCTATTGACAAAGGAGCCAGAGAACTCGCCAATAATAAAAAGCTACCAAACATTACCGACGTAACGCTTGGTAGAGTAAAAAATTACAAAACAAGACAACCGATACCTCATCGCGTTACCCGTCCAGGAGAGAACATTTGTCTCTATTCAATTAGAAATCTTAGAGGTAGTAATACATTCTCTTTTGGACGCGGCAATCGAACTAAATTTAAAAAAAAAAAAAACTATAGCTATTTGTAGGAATAATATCGCAGACGAAACTTACGCATCGTACTTGGCTGAACTAACAGAACAATTACAGAAATCGCAGAAGGCCGCCAAAGAGAACCTCAAACGCGCAAAAATAAAGTCCAATAGTTATTACGACAGAAAACAAAAAGTAGTGAGCTTCTCGACGGGCGACTCCGTGTACTTCCTAAAGGGAAAAATCAAAGGCAAGTTAGACAGCCAGTACGAGGGACCATATAAAATTGTACAAATTCTTAATAATAGCAATGTAAAAATAAAAACGCCAAAAGGCCTCTCTGTCGTTCATACGGACAGATTAAAATTAAATAAAGTTAGAAAATAAGTCAAAACCTACGTCCAGGACTCTACAAAACCGACTAACGGTTGCCACGGCACAGCATGAAGCCACAGTAGATCTAAGAGTCCGGGACGACGGTCGTTAAGGTGTCTCCTCTTTATTTTATTTTATTTTTATTATTATAACATAAGTCACCGCAGTCCGAGCAAAGCGTCATATTTTCTGTAAAGAAAACAAGCATCAAAACCAAAGAAGAATCTTCAACCAACAAGCCAAGAACTATACGTGTCTGAATACCATCCAATAAATGCCATCCAGTGTAAAGAAAGGACCGATAGGACCATCTATCACTGCGAAGTGTACTCGCACGTCTCAATAGTGCACAATGGCCAACACGAATACATTCATCCGCTCACCCAACGCCTATGCGAACAAGGAATAGTCTCCAGAAGCCTATCTCTGGGTCCCAACAGCCTCATAATGGGACGAAAAAGGAACAGCACGCACCTACACAGCTTGACCATAAGTGGGTTCGTCAGTACAGGCGGAGCCTGCAAGGGCTCGCAATATAGCGACCTATACGGTACCTGGAACGACGTCGTAGCACAGGCCAACGACTTTGGGGAGCGTTCGTGACATTCGGATCAGCAAGCGCCAGAGTCATAAGAACGATACTCATGATCTTCCGATCAATAAAATATGTAACAGACACCGTCATCCACGGCTATGCATAACACTTAAAGTTGGAGTATTCATCTAATGGGAGCCATTGGGGTTCGTCTACGCATCTTTTGCTTCACCTTGCCAAGTCAACAAAGGAAGAAAAAGCGGAGAACGACCAAAAACCGCCAGAAGATGCTGAAACAATAGAGCTACCTACGACAAAACCAAAGGACGCCACCACCACCCTACCCTTCAATTAGCAGATACTTGCAAGAGGAGCCGACATTCAAAATGCACGTATAACTACGTACATTTTTTTTATAAGGAGGGAGGTGTTACGTCACCCGACGTATGGACTGTTACGTCACCCGACGTATGGACATATAAAATACATAAAGAAATCCTCGTGCCCGCTATATGGGGAGTCTTTTATTATTAGCACATGTAAGTCCTCGTGCCCGCTATATAGGGAGTCTTTTATTATAGTACAAATAATACGTAATTTAATAAAACTCAATATAACTAACCATTTACTAACAATATTATATTTCACACGTTCGTGCCCGACATGAAGGGAGTCATCTTTACAATACTAACCACTATTATAATACACACCTATAACATAAGTTTCAAAGGAGATACCTTACGCTTAAATATTGTAAACAATACATATACATATATTTGTAATTCTACAATGATGCGTCATACGCGACAACACCGAGACGCATCCTCACCACTACCAGTAAGCGCCTCGCACCGAAGCACACAAAGCCGTTGTGCGCATCACTATAGACCATCCAAAAGGGACGAAAGAAAGAAAGACGGCAGCCAATCACCATCTTCCAAGAACCGAGCCGCCGCCAAAGCAACGAGCAGCCGCCGCCAAAGCCACAAGCCGCCGCCAAAGCCACAAGCCGCCGCCGCTGGGACTTGTATATAAGGAGCTGCAGAGCAGCACTCGACGGTCATTCCCGACAACAGATTCCTACGGGTCATTTCGACGGTCATTCCCGACAACAGATTCCTACGGGTCATTTCGACGGTCATTCCCGACAACAGATTCCTACGGGTCATTTCGACGGTCATTCCCGACAACAGATTCCTACGGGTCATTTCGACGGTCATTCCCGACAACAGATTCCTACGGGTTATTCCGGCATCAGATTTTCTACGATTTACTTCGACGGACGCTAGTTCCAACCAATAATCGCGAGAGAGTCTTTTTTACACTGTATCAATTCTATTCGTAGTATAATTTTAAATTTAGAATAAATAATTATTAGTAGTAGACGTCTGAGTTTCATTAGTCGGGACCCCGGTCACTACTCGTTCGCGACTCGTATTAGCTACGTGTTCCTGAACCGACGTGTGGTCGACAAGCTCTTCATATCTCTCTCCGCATTTTCCAACCTTTTATCATAGAACTATCGGGGCGTACGAATCGCCCGGGTTCACTCTTTCCAAGTCATAGAACTATCGGGGCGTACGAATCGCCCGGGTTCATATTCCTAAATCATAGAACCATCGGGGCGTACGAATCGCCCGGGTTCATTCTTCATAGAACTAACGGAGCGTACGAATCGCTCGGGTTCAATCATCCTAGAAGGTCCCGTTGTATCCTAGAGAATACGTATGCCGAAAACACGTCGGGGCGGACACAAGCATCGTCTCCGGCGACTACTCGCGAACTATTACAACGGTACAAACCATCTGGCTAACTTGGGCATCGACCCGTCGGCCCGCAGACTTAGGATCATCGAGGACACCACACTCTGCCATCCCAGGCCCGATACTCAGCAGGACCTGAGGTCTTCATTTTGCAGAGTTATAGAATATCGGCTCGTACCGATCGACTGCCCGGAGTGTACCTTCGTTGCCGGACAGCTACCACCAAGCGACCCTCGAACAGCTCGTTATCTAGAATTATATGGAAAGAAGCATTAAGGGTAAGTAAATCATCCTCTCGTCAAAAACATAATTTATCGTTAAGCCCGTCCCGAGCCACGAACTACACGTAGTAGGTAACGGCCGAATCGGGCAAATATCCCATTAAAGCAGGAGCTCCTTGAAGGAAAGAACATAGTTCTTTTTTTTAAGGCCCGTGCCGAGTGGGACGTAACAATATCAATAACCATAACAATATCTAAAACGATGAAAATAACGAAAATAATGACTTTAATAGCTACAATTAATATATCAATAACAATAACAATAATAATTACAATAACATTAACATTAACAATAACGATGTCAATAACGATAATAATAACTTTAACAACTACAATTACAATATCAATAACAATAAAAATATGAATATCAGTAACTATAACAATAACATTAAAGATGACAATAACGAAAATAATGACTTTAATAGCTACAATTACAATATCAATAACTATAACAGTATGTATATCAATAACCATAGCAATATCTAAAAGGATGGAAATAACGAAAATAATGACTTTAATAGCTACAATTAATATATCAAAAACAATAACAATAATAATTACAATAACATTAACATTAACAATAACGATGACAATAACGATAATAATAACTTTAACAACTACAATTACAATATCAATAACAATAAAAATATGAATATCAGTAACTATAAAAATAACAATAACGATTACAATAACGATAATTATAACTTTTATAGCTACAATTAGAATATCAATAACAAAACCAATATGAATATCAATAACCATGACAATAACAATAACGATGACAATAACGATAAAATTAATATTATCAAGTCCAAATACAATACCAAGAACAATAACAATAATAATTACAATAACATTAACATTGACAATAAAGATGACAATAACGATAATAATAACTTTAAACACTACAATTACAATATCAATAACAATAACAATATGAATATCAATAACCATAAAAATAACAATAACGATGACAATAACGATAAAATTAATATTATCAAGTACAAATACAATACCAAGAACAATAACAATAATAATTACAATAACATTAACATTGACAATAAAGATAACAATAACGATAATAATAACTTTAAACACTACAATTACAATATCGATAACTATAACAGTATGAATATCAATAACCATAACAATATCTAAAACGATGAAAATAACGAAAATAAATACTTTAATAGCTTCAATTAATATATCAATAACAATAACAATAATAATTACAATAACATTAACATTAACAATAACGATGACAATAACGATAATAATAACTTTAACAACTACAATTACAATATCAATAACAATAAAAATATGAATATCAGTAACTATAACAATAACATTAAAGATGACAATAACGAAAATAATGACTTTAATAGCTACAATTACAATATCAATAATGTTACGTCCCACTCGGCACGGGCCTTAAAAAAAAGAACTATGTTCTTTCCTTCAAGGAGCTCCAGCTTCAATGGGATATTTGCCCAATTCGGCCGTTACCTACTACGCGTAGTTCGTGGCACGGGACGGGCTTAACGATAGATTATGTCTTTGATAAGGATGATTCACTTACCTTTAATGCTTCTCTCCGTACAATTCTAAATAGCGAGCTGTTCGCGGGTCGCTTGGTGGTAGCTGTCCGGCAACGAAGGTACACTCCGGGCAGTCAATCGGTACGAGCCGATATTCGGTAATTCTGCAAGATGGAGACCTCAGGTCCTGCTGAGTATCGGGCCTGGGATGGCAGAGTGTGGTGTCCTCGATGATCCTAAGTCTACAGGCCGACGGGTCGATGCCCAAGTTAGCCAGATGGTTTGTACCGTTATAATAGTTCGCGAGTAGTCGCCGGAGACGATGCTTGTGTCCGCCTCGACGTGTTTTCGGCATACGTATTCTCTAGGATACAACGGGACCTTCTAGGATGATTGAACCCGGGTGATTCGTACGCCCCGATAGTTCTATGAAGAATGAACCCGGGCGATTCGTACGCCCCGATGGTTCTATGATTTAGGAATATGAACCCGGGCGATTCGTACGCCCCGATAGTTCTAAGACTTGGAAAGAGTGAACCCGGGCGATTCGTACGCCCCGATAGTTCTAGGATAAAAGGTTGGAAAATGCGGAGAGAGATATAAAGAGTTTGTCGACCACACGTCGGTTCAGGAACACGTAGCTAATACGAGTCGCGAACGAGTAGTGACCGGGGTCCCGACTAATGAAACTCAGACGTCTACTACTAATAATTATTTATTCTAAATTTAAAATTATACTACGAATAGAATTGATACAGTGTAAAAGACTCTCTCGCGATTATTGGTCGGAACTAGCGTCCGTCGAAGTGAACTGTAGAAAACCGTCGTAATGACCCGTAGGAATCTGTTATCGGGAATGACCGTCGTGTGCTGCTCTGCAGCTCCTTATATACAAGTCCCAGCGGCGGCGGCTTGTGGCTTTGGCGGCGGTTTGTGGCTTTGGCGGCGGCGGCTTGTTGCTTTGGCGGCGGCTCGGTTCTTGGAAGATGGTGATTGGCTGCCGTCTTTCTTTCTTTCGTCCCTTTTGGATGGTCTATAGTGATGCGCACAACGGCTTTGTGTGCTTCGGTGCGAGGCGCTTACTGGTAGTGGTGAGGATGCGTCTCGGTGTTGTCGGCTCGTAGCCATCGGATTACCGCTTGTGTGTGGGTCCAGGTCCGTGTGCGAGTCTATGGCATTGTGTGGTGGTCCGTGTCTCTCCCTAAGGCGCACGTGGTGACCCTTGTGGAGTAGTACGGCGTGTGTGTGTGCCCGGCGACCGCGTTGTTTTCCCTAGGGCGTACGTGGTAACCGTTCGGCGACTGTTTAGCACGTACTCTCCATTTGCGGCCATGTGTACTCGGTCGTTTACGGCCTTCCCTTTGCGGCGTGACATCATGACTTGTATACGAGCTTCCTTTACGTAAGACGCATTGTTGTTTGTCTGGCGCGACGCTTTGTGTTTTTCCGCGTATGACGCATCATTGTAGAATTACAAATATATGTATATGTATTGTTTACAATATCTAAGCGTAAGGTATCTCCTTTGAAACTTATGTTATATGTGTGTATTATAATAGTGGTTAGTATTGTAAAGATTTACTCCCTTCGTGTCGGGCACGAACGTGTGAAATATAATATTGTTAGTAAATGGTTAGTTATATTGAGTTTTATTAAATTACGTATTATTTGTACTATTGTTACGTCACCCGACGTATGGACATATAAAATACATAAAGAAATCCTCGTGCCCGCTATATAGGGAGTCTTTTATTATAGTACAAATAATACGTAATTTAATAAAAACTCAATATAACTAACCATTTACTAACAATATTATATTTCACACGTTCGTGCCCGACATGAAGGGAGTCATCTTTACAATACTAACCACTATTATAATACACACCTATAACATAAGTTTCAAGGGAGATACCTTACGCTTAAATATTGTAAACAATACATATACATATATTTGTAATTCTACAATGATGCGTCATACGCGGAAACACACAAAGCGTCGCGCCAGACAAACAACAATGCGTCTTACGTAACAGAAGCTCGTATACAAGTCATGATGTCACGCCGCAAAGGGAAGGCCGTAAACGACCGAGTACACATGGCCGCAAATGGAGAGTACGTGCTAAACAGTCGCCGAACGGTTACCACATACGCCCTAGGGAAAACAACGCGGTCGCCGGGCACACACACACACGCCGTACTACTCCACAAGGGTCACAACGTGCGCCTTAGGGAGAGACACGGACCACCACGCAATGCCATAGACTCGCACACGGACCTGGACCCACACACACAAGCGGTAATCCGATGGCTACGAGCCGACAACACCGAGACGCATCCTCACTACTACCAGTAAGCGCCTCGCACCAAAGCACACAAAGCCGTTGCACGCATCACTATAGACCATCCAGGAAGGACGAAAGAAAGAAAGACGGCAGCCAGTCACCATCTTCCAAGAACCGAGCCGCCGCCAAAGCAACAAACCGCCACCGCTAAAGCCACAAGCCGCCGCCGCTGGGACTTGTATATAAGGAGCTGCAGAGCAGCACACGGTGGTCATTCCCGACAACAGATTCCTACGGGTTATTCCGGCATCAGATTTTCTACGATTTACTTCGACGGACGCTAGTTCCAACCAATAATCGCGAGAGAGTCTTTCTTTTTTACACTGTATCAATTCTATTCGTAGTATAATTTTAAATTTAGAATAAATAATTATTAGTAGTAGACGTCTGAGTTTCATTAGTCGGGACCCCGGTCACTACTCGTTCGCGACTCGTATTAGCTACGTGTTCCTGAACCGACGTGTGGTCGACAAGCTCTTCATATCTCTCTCCGCATTTTCCAACCTTTTATCATAGAACTATCGGGGCGTACGAATCGCCCGGGTTCACTCTTTCCAAGTCATAGAACTATCGGGGCGTACGAATCGCCCGGGTTCATATTCCTAAATCATAGAACCATCGGGGCGTACGAATCGCCCGGGTTCATTCTTCATAGAACTAACGGAGCGTACGAATCGCTCGGGTTCAATCATCCTAGAAGGTCCCGTTGTATCCTAGAGAATACGTATGCCGAAAACACGTCGGGGCGGACACAAGCATCGTCTCCGGCGACTACTCGCGAACTATTACAACGGTACAAACCATCTGGCTAACTTGGGCATCGACCCGTCGGCCCGCAGACTTAGGATCATCGAGGACACCACACTCTGCCATCCCAGGCCCGATACTCAGCAGGACCTGAGGTCTTCATTTTGCAGAGTTATAGAATATCGGCTCGTACCGATCGACTGCCCGGAGTGTACCTTCGTTGCCGGACAGCTACCACCAAGCGACCCTCGAACAGCTCGCTATCTAGAATTATATGGAAAGAAGCATTAAGGGTAAGTAAATCATCCTCTCGTCAAAGACATAATTTATCGTTAAGCCCATCCCGAGCCACGAACTACACGTAGTAGGTAACGGCCGAATTGGGCAAATATCCCATTGAAGCAGGAGCTCCTTGAAGGAAAGAACATAGTTCTTTTTTTTAAGGCCCGTGCCGAGTGGGACGTAACAACAAAATTGGTGCATCGGCCGGGAAACTAACGATACATTATGTCAATTGAGAGGAGCGATCGCATTGAAACGCGCAGCATGACCACGCGTCAAATAGACGAAATAAGCCCCGACGAAAGGCGGCGTATAGCCAATACAATGGCTCAGTTAGATTCGCGGGAACGCGACCTTTTCGAACGCGAACAAAGACTACGCGAACGCGAAGAAACTCTCCGTACCACATCCGAGGAAGCAAAATTGGGAGAAACAGATACTCTCGCGTTCCTAATGAGAGAAATCGTCGCGCTACGAACGGAAAATCAGCTTCACTTGCCTAATCATCAGGTTAGCGAAGCTCTAGCATCTATTCCACGGTACGACGGAAAAAATATGCCTTTATCTTCTTACATTAGAGCATGCAAACGCGCACGTCAAATGATCCCCACCTATCCGGAGGAACTGTTTACTCTAGCCGCGATAAGGAAACTACAGGATTCCGCTTATGTCGCGATCGAGAGACACCATCCTAGAACAATGCTTGAATTAGGCAGCAGACTCAGGCAAACTTTGGGGACATACTACTCGTTAGATTTTTATAGGACTGAACTAAGAAACGTGCTTATGTCCGAAAATGAACCGATAATAGATTACATCGGTCGCGTACAAGACTTACACGAAAGTCTCCTTGACGAAGAAAGATTCTGGGGAGGGCTTACAGAAAGTAAAAAACAGGAAATAGACGAATTAGCTCTAAAAAGTTTTTGTTCGGGTCTACCATTAGATTATCACCCGTACCTAAACGACTTACGGTGCGGAGACCTAAGCGACGCATACGATAAGGCGATTCAGCTACATTCGTCTATACAACATGAATGGGACAGACGAGGTCTGGCGAGGCCGCGGCCACAATACAAGACTAAGGCCTATCAAGAAAGACCAATGGATTATTATTATTATGAATCAAAAAGAAATAGTAAACCCAGTACCCGGCCTACTAGACCTCCTCCGGACCCAGATGCATGTTCTTATTGCAAGAGGATCGGTCACACTCAAGCACAATGTTATAGGAAATCGCGTGACCTGCAACGCCGGTCACAGACACAAGTTCAAGAACCTTACACTCCACCTCCTGAGAACTCCCGTCAATCCTCTCCATCCTCTCACTACTCCCCTCCCTCGTCACGAGACCAAAGGTATATAAAGAAATGCTCGTATTGTAAGCACATCGGACATACGATAGAGGAATGCCGAAAGAAAAAGTGGAGGGAAGCCCGGTCGGGAAACGAACCGACATCTCTGGGGAAAAGCGCATCCGCAGAGACCGCGTTAGCGCGCCCAGTACGGACAATAAGAAGAGAAGCAGCCACTCGCGTCTACTTCTTCCAACTGAAAGAAGAATCTACCTCTCCGTCTATTGTCCTTTCCTCTGACGATCTAGTCAAAGAGACGGAATTTCTAGTCGACACAGGCTCGGAACTCAACATATTAAAAATAAAAATGGCGAACGGAGACATATTATGTAACGAAAACGACAAGGTCAGATTGAGCGGTATCACCGACGAAACTGTTACCACGTACGGTTCGGTGACCGTACACATTCACGGATATCCGGTTAAATTCCAACTGGTCCCGAATTCCTTTCCTATCCCTTACAACGGTATTTTGGGTTGCAACTTTTTACAAAAAACGGCTAAAATTGACTACGAAAAAGAAACTATAGAATGGCACGGAATAGTTATGCCATTTGTTCAATCAAAGGAGATAACTATTCCGGGGCGAACGAGTAAACGGATCCTTCCGATAGCAGGGACCAGCTCGAGTGACAATGAAATATTCTCGCCGCTCGTTAAGAGACGTAATGTGCAAAAGACATCAAAACCCGAGACCGCACTTGAAACGGAAATACCTAATATAAACATAAACATAAACGAACAGACGAACGATACAAACGAAACGAACGACGACGAACTGGATCTATCACGCTACGAAAGTAATATTATAGAAATAAAAGACAGAATAACAATGCACAAAGGACACATAGCATTTTTTGTGACAAAGACCGGAACTCCTATTGACAAAGGAGCCAGAGAACTCGCCAATAATAAAAAGCTACCAAACATTACCGACGTAACGCTTGGTAGAGTAAAAAATTACAAAACAAGACAACCGATACCTCATCGCGTTACCCGTCCAGGAGAGAACATTTGTCTCTATTCAATTAGAAATCTTAGAGGTAGTAATACGTTCTATTTTGGACGCGGCAATCGAACTAAATTTAAAAAAAAAAACTATAGCTATTTGTAGGAATAATATCGCAGACGAAACTTACGCATCGTACTTGGCTGAACTAACAGAACAATTACAGAAATCGCAGAAGGCCGCCAAAGAGAACCTCAAACGCGCAAAAATAAAGTCCAATAGTTATTACGACAGAAAACAAAAAGTAGTGAGCTTCTCGACGGGCGACTCCGTGTACTTCCTAAAGGGAAAAATCAAAGGCAAGTTAGACAGCCAGTACGAAGGACCGTATAAAATCATACAAATTTTAAATAATAACAATGTAAAAATAGAAACGCCAAAAGGCCTCTCTGTCGTTCATACGGACAGATTAAAATTAAATAAAGTTAGAAAATAAGTCAAAACCTTCGTCCAGGACTCTATAAAACCAACTAACGGTTGACACGGCACAGCATGAAGCCACAGTAGATCTAAGAGTCTAGGACGACGGTCGTTAAGGTGTCTCCTCTTTATTTTATTATTATTATTATAACATAAGTCACCGCAGTCCGAGCAAAGCGTCATATTTTCTGTAAAGAAAACAAGCATCAAAACCAAAGAAGAATCTTCAACCAACAAGCCAAGAACTATACGTGTCTGAATACCATCCAATAAATGCCATCCGGTGTAAAGGAAGGACCGATAGGACCATCTATCACTGCGAAGTGTACTGTTACGTCCCACTCGGCACGGGCCTTAAAAAAAAAGAACTATGTTCTTTCCTTCAAGGAGCTCCTGCTTCAATGGGATATTTGCCCGATTCGGCCGTTACCTACTACGTGTAGTTCGTGGCTCGGGACGGGCTTAACGATAAATTATGTCTTTGACGAGAGGATGATTTACTTACCCTTAATGCTTCTTTCCATATAATTCTAGATAGCGAGCTGTTCGAGGGTCGCTTGGTGGTAGCTGTCCGGCAACGAAGGTACACTCCGGGCAGTCGATCGGTACGAGCCGATATTCAATAACTCTGCGAGATGAAGACCTCAGGTCCTGCTGAGTATCGGGCCTGGGATGGCAGAGTGTGGTGTCCCCGATGATCCTAAGTCTGCAGGCCGACGGGTCGATGCCCAAGTTAGCCAGATGGTTCGTGCCGTTATAATAGTTCGCGAGTAGTCGCCGGAGACGATGCTTGTGTCCGCCCCGACGTGTTTTCGGCATACGTATTCTCTAGGATACAACGGGACCTTCTAGGATGATTGAACCCGAGCGATTCGTACGCTCCGATAGTTCTATGAAGAGTGAACCCGGGCGATTCGTACGCCCCGATGGTTCTATGATTTAGGAATATGAACCCGGGCGATTCGTACGCCCCGATAGTTCTAAGACTTGGAAAGAGTGAACCCGGGCGATTCGTACGCCCCGATAGTTCTAGGATAAAAGGTGGGAAAATGCGGAGAGAGATATGAAGAGTTTGTCGACCACACGTCGGTTCAGGAACACGTAGCTAATACGAGTCGCGAACGAGTAGTGACCGGGGTCCCGACTAATGAAACTCAGACGTCTACTACTAATAATTATTTATTCTAAATTTAAAATTATTGATACAGTGTAAAAAAAAAGACTCTCTCGCGATTATTGGTTGGAACTAGCGTCCGTCGAAGTAAATCGTAGAAAATCTGATGCCGGAATAACCCGTAGGAATCTGTTGTCGGAAATGACCGTCGAAATGACCCGTAGGAATCTGTTGTCGGGAATGACCGTCGAAATGACCCGTAGGAATCTGTTGTCGGGAATGACCGTCGAAATGACCCGTAGGAATCTGTTGTCGGGTGTTACGTCCCACTCGGCACGGGCCTTAAAAAAAAGAACTATGTTCTTTCCTTCAAGGAGCTCCTGCTTTAATGGGATATTTGCCCGATTCGGCCGTTACCTACTACGTGTAGTTCGTGGCTCGGGACGGGCTTAACGATAAATTATGTTTTTGACGAGAGGATGATTTACTTACCCTTAATGCTTCTTTCCATATAATTCTAGATAACGAGCTGTTCGAGGGTCGCTTGGTGGTAGCTGTCCGGCAACGAAGGTACACTCCGGGCAGTCGATCGGTACGAGCCGATATTCTATAACTCTGCAAAATGAAGACCTCAGGTCCTGCTGAGTATCGGGCCTGGGATGGCAGAGTGTGGTGTCCTCGATGATCCTAAGTCTGCGGGCCGACGGGTCGATGCCCAAGTTAGCCAGATGGTTTGTACCGTTGTAATAGTTCGCGAGTAGTCGCCGGAGACGATGCTTGTGTCCGCCCCGACGTGTTTTCGGCATACGTATTCTCTAGGATACAACGGGACCTTCTAGGATGATTGAACCCGAGCGATTCGTACGCTCCGTTAGTTCTATGAAGAATGAACCCGGGCGATTCGTACGCCCCGATGGTTCTATGATTTAGGAATATGAACCCGGGCGATTCGTACGCCCCGATAGTTCTATGACTTGGAAAGAGTGAACCCGGGCGATTCGTACGCCCCGATAGTTCTATGATAAAAGGTTGGAAAATGCGGAGAGAGATATGAAGAGCTTGTCGACCACACGTCGGTTCAGGAACACGTAGCTAATACGAGTCGCGAACGAGTAGTGACCGGGGTCCCGACTAATGAAACTCAGACGTCTACTACTAATAATTATTTATTCTAAATTTAAAATTATACTACGAATAGAATTGATACAGTGTAAAAAAGACTCTCTCGCGATTATTGGTTGGAACTAGCGTCCGTCGAAGTAAATCGTAGAAAATCTGATGCCGGAATAACCCGTAGGAATCTGTTGTCGGGAATGACCGTCGAAATGACCCGTAGGAATCTGTTGTCGGGAATGACCGTCGAAATGACCCGTAGGAATCTGTTGTCGGGAATGACCGTCGAAATGACCCGTAGGAATCTGTTGTCGGGAATGACCATCGTGTGCTGCTCTGCAGCTCCTTATATACAAGTCCCAGCGGCGGCGGCTTGTGGCTTTGGCGGCGGCTTGTGGCTTTGGCGGCGGCTGCTCGTTGCTTTGGCGGCGGCTCGGTTCTTGGAAGATGGTGATTGGCTGCCGTCTTTCTTTCTTTCGTCCCTTTTGGATGGTCTATAGTGATGCGCACAACGGCTTTGTGTGCTTCGGTGCGAGGCGCTTACTGGTAGTGGTGAGGATGCGTCTCGGTGTTGTCGCGTATGACGCATCATTGTAGAATTACAAATATATGTATATGTATTGTTTACAATATTTAAGCGTAAGGTATCTCCTTTGAAACTTATGTTATAGGTGTGTATTATAATAGTGGTTAGTATTGTAAAGATGACTCCCTTCATGTCGGGCACGAACGTGTGAAATATAATATTGTTAGTAAATGGTTAGTTATATTGAGTTTTTATTAAATTACGTATTATTTGTACTATAATAAAAGACTCCCTATATAGCGGGCACGAGGAATTACGTGCTATAATAAAAGACTCCCTATATAGCGGGCACGAGGAATTACGTGCTATAATAAAAGACTCCCTATATAGCGGGCACGAGGAATTCTTTATGTATTTTATATGTCCATACGTCGGGTGACGTAACACCTCCCTCCTTATAAAAAAATGTACGTAGTTATACGTGCATTTTGAATGTCGGCTCCTCTTGCAAGTATCTGCTATTCGAAGGGTAGGGTGGTGGTGGCGTCCTTTGGTTTTGTCGTAGGTAGCTCTATTGTTTCAGCATCTTCTGGCGGGTTTTGGTCGTTCTCCGCTTTTCTTCCTCTGTTGACTTGGCAAGGTGAAGCAAAAGATGCGTAGGCGAACCCCAATGGCTCCCATTAGATGAATACTTCAACCGTAAGTGTTATGCATAGCCGTGGATGACGGTGTCTGTTACATATTTTATTGATCGGAGGATCATGAGTATCGTTTTTATGACTCCGGCGCTTGCTGATCCGAATGTCACAAACGCTCCCCAAAAGTCGTTGGCCTGAGTTACTACGTCGTTCCAGGTACCGTATAGGTTGCTATGTTGTGAGCCCTTGCAGGCTCCGCCTGTACTGACGAACCCACTTATGGTCAAGCTGTGTAGGTGCGTGCTGTTCCTTTTTCGTCCCATTATGAGGCTGTTGGGACCCAAAGATAGGCTTCTGGAGACTATTCCTTGTTCGCATAGGCGTTGGGTGAGCGGATGAATGTATTCGTGTTGGCCATTGTGCACTATTGAGACGTGCGAGTACACTTCGCAGTGATAGATGGTCCTATCGGTCCTTTCTTTACACTGGATGGCATTTATTGGATGGTATTCAGACACGTATAGTTCTTGGCTTGTTGGTTGAAGATTCTTCTTTGGTTTTGATGCTTGTTTTCTTTACAGAAAATATGACGCTTTGCTCGGACTGCGGTGACTTATGTTATAATAATAAAAATAAAATAAAGAGGAGACACCTTAACGACCGTCGTCCCGGACTCTTAGATCTACTGTGGCTTCATGCTGTGCCGTGGCAACCGTTAGTCGGTTTTGTAGAGTCCTGGACGTAGGTTTTGACTTATTTTCTAACTTTATTTAATTTTAATCTGTCCGTATGAACGACAGAGAGGCCTTTTGGTGTTTTTATTTTTACATTGCTATTATTAAGAATTTGTACAATTTTATATGGTCCCTCGTACTGGCTGTCTAACTTGCCTTTGATTTTTCCCTTTAGGAAGTACACGGAGTCGCCCGTCGAGAAGCTCACTACTTTTTGTTTTCTGTCGTAATAACTATTGGACTTTATTTTTGCGCGTTTGAGGTTCTCTTTGGCGGCCTTCTGCGATTTCTGTAATTGTTCTGTTAGTTCAGCCAAGTACGATGCGTAAGTTTCGTCTGCGATATTATTCCTACAAATAGCTATAGTTTTTTTTTTTTAAATTTAGTTCGATTGCCGCGTCCAAAAGAGAATGTATTACTACCTCTAAGATTTCTAATTGAATAGAGACAAATGTTCTCTCCTGGACGGGTAACGCGATGAGGTATCGGTTGTCTTGTTTTGTAATTTTTTACTCTACCAAGCGTTACGTCGGTAATGTTTGGTAGCTTTTTATTATTGGCGAGTTCTCTGGCTCCTTTGTCAATAGGAGTTCCGGTCTTTGTCACAAAAAATGCTATGTGTCCTTTGTGCATTGTTATTCTGTCTTTTATTTCTATAATATTACTTTCGTAGCGTGATAGATCCAGTTCGTCGTCGTTCGTTTCGTCTGTATCGTTTATGTTTATGTTTATGTTAGGTATTTCCGTTTCACGTGCGGTCTCGGGTTTTGATATTTCTTGCGTGCGACGTCTCTTAGTGAGCGACGAGAATATTTCGTCGTCACTCGAGCTGGTCCCTGCTATCGGGAGGATCTGTTTACTCGTTCGCCCCGGAATAGTTATCTCCTTTGATTGAACAAATGGCATAACTATTCCGTGCCATTCTATAGTTTCTTTTTCGTAGTCAATTTTAGCCGTTTTTTGTAAAAAGTTGCAACCCAAAATACCGTTGTAAGGGATAGGAAAGGAATTCGGGACCAGTTGGAATTTAACCGGATATCCGTGAATGTGTACGGTCACCGAACCGTACGTGGTAACAGTTTCGTCGGTGATACCGCTCAATCTGACCTTGTCGTTTTCGTTACATAATATGTCTCCGTTCGCCATTTTTATTTTTAATATGTTGAGTTCCGAGCCTGTGTCGACTAGAAGTTCCGTCTCTTTGACTAGATCGTCAGAGGAAAGGACAATAGACGGAGAGGTAGATTCTTCTTTCAGTTGGAAGAAGTAGACGCGAGTGGCTGCTTCTCTTCTTATTGTCCGTACTGGGCGCGCTAACGCGGTCTCTGCGGATGCGCTTTTCCCCAGAGATGTCGGTTCGTTTCCCGACCGGGCTTCCCTCCACTTTTTCTTTCGGCATTCCTCTATCGTATGTCCGATGTGCTTACAATACGAGCATTTCTTTATATACCTTTGGTCTCGTGACGAGGGAGGGGAGTAGTGAGAGGATGGAGAGGATTGACGGGAGTTCTCGGGAGGTGGAGTGTAAGGTTCTTGAACTTGTGTCTGTGACCGGCGTTGCAGGTCACGCGATTTCCTATAACATTGTGCTTGTGTGTGACCGATCCTCTTGCAATAAGAACATGCATCTGGGTCCGGAGGAGGTCTAGTAGGCCGGGTACTGGGTTTACTATTTCTTTTTGATTCATAATAATAATAATCCATTGGTCTTTCTTGATAGGCCTTAGTCTTGTATTGTGGCCGCGGCCTCGCCAGACCTCGTCTGTCCCATTCATGTTGTATAGACGAATGTAGCTGAATCGCCTTATCGTATGCGTCGCTTAGGTCTCCGCACCGTAAGTCGTTTAGATACGGGTGATAATCTAATGGTAGACCCGAACAAAAACTTTTTAGAGCTAATTCGTCTATTTCCTGTTTTTTACTTTCTGTAAGCCCTCCCCAGAACCTTTCTTCGTCAAGGAGACTTTCGTGTAAGTCTTGTACGCGACCGATGTAATCTATTATCGGTTCATTTTCGGACATAAGCACGTTTCTTAGTTCAGTCCTATAAAAATCTAACGAGTAGTATGTCCCCAAAGTTTGCCTGAGTCTGCTGCCTAATTCAAGCATTGTTCTAGGATGGTGTCTCTCGATCGCGACATAAGCGGAATCCTGTAGTTTCCTTATCGCGGCTAGAGTAAACAGTTCCTCCGGATAGGTGGGGATCATTTGACGTGCGCGTTTGCATGCTCTAATGTAAGAAGATAAAGGCATATTTTTTCCGTCGTACCGTGGAATAGATGCTAGAGCTTCGCTAACCTGATGATTAGGCAAGTGAAGCTGATTTTCCGTTCGTAGCGCGACGATTTCTCTCATTAGGAACGCGAGAGTATCTGTTTCTCCCAATTTTGCTTCCTCGGATGTGGTACGGAGAGTTTCTTCGCGTTCGCGTAGTCTTTGTTCGCGTTCGAAAAGGTCGCGTTCCCGCGAATCTAACTGAGCCATTGTATTGGCTATACGCCGCCTTTCGTCGGGGCTTATTTCGTCTGTTTGACGCGTGGTCATGCTGCGCGTTTCAATGCGATCGCTCCTCTCAATTGACATAATGTATCGTACCGTTTCCCGGCCGATGCACCAATTTTGTGTTGTTACGTCCCACTCGGCACGGGCCTTAAAAAAAAGAACTATGTTCTTTCCTTCAAGGAGCTCCTGCTTTAATGGGATATTTGCCCGATTCGGCCGTTACCTACTACGTGTAGTTCGTGGCTCGGGACGGGCTTAACGATAAATTATGTTTTTGACGAGAGGATGATTTACTTACCCTTAATGCTTCTTTCCATATAATTCTAGATAACGAGCTGTTCGAGGGTCGCTTGGTGGTAGCTGTCCGGCAACGAAGGTACACTCCGGGCAGTCGATCGGTACGAGCCGATATTCTATAACTCTGCAAAATGAAGACCTCAGGTCCTGCTGAGTATCGGGCCTGGGATGGCAGAGTGTGGTGTCCTCGATGATCCTAAGTCTGCGGGCCGACGGGTCGATGCCCAAGTTAGCCAGATGGTTTGTACCGTTGTAATAGTTCGCGAGTAGTCGCCGGAGACGATGCTTGTGTCCGCCCCGACGTGTTTTCGGCATACGTATTCTCTAGGATACAACGGGACCTTCTAGGATGATTGAACCCGAGCGATTCGTACGCTCCGTTAGTTCTATGAAGAATGAACCCGGGCGATTCGTACGCCCCGATGGTTCTATGATTTAGGAATATGAACCCGGGCGATTCGTACGCCCCGATAGTTCTATGACTTGGAAAGAGTGAACCCGGGCGATTCGTACGCCCCGATAGTTCTATGATAAAAGGTTGGAAAATGCGGAGAGAGATATGAAGAGCTTGTCGACCACACGTCGGTTCAGGAACACGTAGCTAATACGAGTCGCGAACGAGTAGTGACCGGGGTCCCGACTAATGAAACTCAGACGTCTACTACTAATAATTATTTATTCTAAATTTAAAATTATACTACGAATAGAATTGATACAGTGTAAAAAAGACTCTCTCGCGATTATTGGTTGGAACTAGCGTCCGTCGAAGTAAATCGTAGAAAATCTGATGCCGGAATAACCCGTAGGAATCTGTTGTCGGGAATGACCGTCGAAATGACCCGTAGGAATCTGTTGTCGGGAATGACCGTCGAAATGACCCGTAGGAATCTGTTGTCGGGAATGACCGTCGAAATGACCCGTAGGAATCTGTTGTCGGGAATGACCGTCGTGTGCTGCTCTGCAGCTCCTTATATACAAGTCCCAGCGGCGGCGGCTTGTGGCTTTGGCGGCGGCTTGTGGCTTTGGCGGCGGCTGCTCGTTGCTTTGGCGGCGGCTCGGTTCTTGGAAGATGGTGATTGGCTGCCGTCTTTCTTTCTTTCGTCCCTTTTGGATGGTCTATAGTGATGCGCACAACGGCTTTGTGTGCTTCGGTGCGAGGCGCTTACTGGTAGTGGTGAGGATGCGTCTCGGTGTTGTCGCGTATGACGCATCATTGTAGAATTACAAATATATGTATATGTATTGTTTACAATATTTAAGCGTAAGGTATCTCCTTTGAAACTTATGTTATAGGTGTGTATTATAATAGTGGTTAGTATTGTAAAGATGACTCCCTTCATGTCGGGCACGAACGTGTGAAATATAATATTGTTAGTAAATGGTTAGTTATATTGAGTTTTTATTAAATTACGTATTATTTGTACTATAATAAAAGACTCCCTATATAGCGGGCACGAGGAATTACGTGCTATAATAAAAGACTCCCTATATAGCGGGCACGAGGAATTACGTGCTATAATAAAAGACTCCCTATATAGCGGGCACGAGGAATTCTTTATGTATTTTATATGTCCATACGTCGGGTGACGTAACACGGGAATGACCGTCGAAATGACCCGTAGGAATCTGTTGTCGGGAATGACCGTCGAAATGACCCGTAGGAATCTGTTGTCGGGAATGACCATCGTGTGCTGCTCTGCAGCTCCTTATATACAAGTCCCAGCGGCGGCGGCTTGTGGCTTTGGCGGCGGCTTGTGGCTTTGGCGGCGGCTGCTCGTTGCTTTGGCGGCGGCTCGGTTCTTGGAAGATGGTGATTGGCTGCCGTCTTTCTTTCTTTCGTCCCTTTTGGATGGTCTATAGTGATGCGCACAACGGCTTTGTGTGCTTCGGTGCGAGGCGCTTACTGGTAGTGGTGAGGATGCGTCTCGGTGTTGTCGCGTATGACGCATCATTGTAGAATTACAAATATATGTATATGTATTGTTTACAATATTTAAGCGTAAGGTATCTCCTTTGAAACTTATGTTATAGGTGTGTATTATAATAGTGGTTAGTATTGTAAAGATGACTCCCTTCATGTCGGGCACGAACGTGTGAAATATAATATTGTTAGTAAATGGTTAGTTATATTGAGTTTTTATTAAATTACGTATTATTTGTACTATAATAAAAGACTCCCTATATAGCGGGCACGAGGAATTACGTGCTATAATAAAAGACTCCCTATATAGCGGGCACGAGGAATTACGTGCTATAATAAAAGACTCCCTATATAGCGGGCACGAGGAATTCTTTATGTATTTTATATGTCCATACGTCGGGTGACGTAACACCTCCCTCCTTATAAAAAAATGTACGTAGTTATACGTGCATTTTGAATGTCGGCTCCTCTTGCAAGTATCTGCTATTCGAAGGGTAGGGTGGTGGTGGCGTCCTTTGGTTTTGTCGTAGGTAGCTCTATTGTTTCAGCATCTTCTGGCGGGTTTTGGTCGTTCTCCGCTTTTCTTCCTTTGTTGACTTGGCAAGGTGAAGCTAAAGATGCGTAAGCGAACCCCAATGGCTCCCATTAGATGAATACTTCAACCGTAAGTGTTATGCATAGCCGTGGATGACGGTGTCTGTTACATATTTTATTGATCGGAGGATCATGAGTATCGTTTTTATGACTCCGGCGCTTGCTGATCCGAATGTCACAAACGCTCCCCAAAAGTCGTTGGCCTGTGTTACGGCGTCGTTCCAGGTACCGTATAGATTGCTATATTGCGAGCCCTTGCAGGCTCCGCCTGTACTGACGAACCCACTTATGGTCAAGCTGTGTAGGTGCGTGCTGTTCCTTTTTCGTCCCATTATGAGGCTGTTGGGACCCAGAGATAGGCTTCTGGAGACTATTCCTTGTTCGCATAGGCGTTGGGTGAGCGGATGAATGTATTCGTGTTGGCCATTGTGCACTATTGAGACGTGCGAGTACACTTCGCAGTGATAGATGGTCCTATCGGTCCATTCTTTACACTGGATGGCATTTATTGGATGGTATTCAGACACGTATAGTTCTTGGCTTGTTGGTTGAAGATTCTTCTTTGGTTTTGATGCTTGTTTTCTTTACAGAAAATATGACGCTTTGCTCGGACTGCGGTGACTTATGTTATAATAATAAGAATAAAATAAAGAGGAGACACCTTAACGACCGTCGTCCTGGACTCTTAGATCTACTGTGGCTTCATGCTGTGCCGTGTCAACCGTTAGTCGGTTTTATAGAGTCCTGGACGAAGGTTTTGACTTATTTTCTAACTTTATTTAATTTTAATCTGTCCGTATGAACGACAGAGAGGCCTTTTGGCGTTTCTATTTTTACATTGTTATTATTTAAAATTTGTATGATCTTATACGGTCCTTCGTACTGGCTGTCTAACTTGCCTTTGATTTTTCCCTTTAGGAGGTATACGGAGTCGCCCATTGAGAAGTTCACCACCCTCTGTTTTTTATCGTAATAATTTTTAGATTTTATTTTCGCGCGTTCGAGGTTCTCTTTGGCGGCCTCCTGCGATTTCTGTAACTGTTCCGTCAATTCAGCCAAGTACGATGCGTAAGTTTCGTCCTTTAAGTCGTTAAGTGTGCTTTCGTTCGGAGTTTTCGCTAACTGGCCAAAGATTAATTCGTGTGGAGTGTATTGTGTACCTTCATGTATGCTTGTATTATAGGAAAACATCGCTATATCGACCCAATCGTCCCATTCAGAATTATCCTTTATGAAGTGTTTCAAAAATTCTGCTAACACGTGGTGTGAGCGTTCTATTGATCCGTTGGATTGCGGTCGATAAGCGGTGGTTTGGTATGTTTCTATTCTAAATTTCTTGGCCACTGCTTTCATCAATTCTGATAAGAAAGCAGTACCTTGATCAGTTAGTATCCCTTTCGGGCTGCCGAATTTACATATTAAATTTTTTATAAATGCGTCAGCTATTTCGACCGAAGAAGCTTGTTGTAGTGGTACCGCTATAGAATATTTGGTAAGGAGATCTTGTATTGTTAAAATGTAATTATTGCCTAGTTTACTAGTAGGCATCGGTCCTACTATATCCATCGAAATTTTGTCGAAGGCCCTTCCCGGTGTGTCGGTAAGGGTCATCGGTTGTCTGGTTTTTTGTCGAACAAGTTTCTTGGTTTGACAGCTGCGGCAGTTTTGGACGAAGTTTTGTATATCTGTTTTAAGGTTAGGCCAGTAGTATCGTTGTTTTATACGCCAATATGTCTTAGTGACTCCTTTGTGACCTCCCATTGGAGTAGCATGATTGTCATGGATAATTTGGACGCGTTCGATCTCCCTGGGTATTATGATTTCATGTTTTAATATAATAATTTTTGTTTTGTGACCCGCGAAGATCGAACTTATCTTGCGTTTAATGTTTATCCATGGTACGTCTGCTATATTGTCCCTTGAAATAGCTATTGTCTCTAAATTCAATTCAATTGCCGCGTCCAAAAGAGAATGTAATACTTCATCTAGAATTTCTAGTTGAATAGAGACGGATGTTCTCTCCTGGACGGGTAACGCGATGAGGTATCTATTGTCCCGTTTTGTAATCTTTACTCTACCAAGCGTTACGTCGGTAATGTTTGGTAGTCTTTTATTGTCGGCAAGTTCTTTAGCTCCTTTGTCAATAGGAGTTCCGGTCTTTGTCACAAAAAATGCTATGTGTCCTTTGTGCATTGTTATTCTGTCTTTTATTTCTATAATATTACTTTCGTAACGTGATAGATCCAGTTCGTCGTCGTTCGTTTCGTCTGTGTCGATCGTCTGTTCTTTTGTGTTTAAGTTAAGTGTTTTTGTTTCGAGTGCGGTTTCGGTTTTCGATGTCTTTTGCACATTACGTCTCTTAACGAGCGGCGAGAATATATCATCGTCACTCGAGCTGGTCCCTGCTATCGGAAGGATCCGTTTACTCGTTCGCCACGGAATAGTTATCTCCTTTGATTGAACAAATGGCATAACTATTCCGTGCCATTCTATAGTTTCTTTTTCGTAGTCAATTTTAGCCGTTTTTTGTAAAAAGTTGCAACCCAAAATACCGTTGTAAGGGATAGGAAAGGAATTCGGGACCAGTTGGAATTTAACCGGATATCCGTGAATGTGTACGGTCACCGAACCGTACGTGGTAACAGTTTTGTCGGTGATACCGATCAGTCTGACCTTGTCGTTTTCGTCACATAATATGTCTCCATTTGCCATTGTTATTTTTAATATGTTAAGTTCCGAACCCGTGTCGATTAAAAATTCTGTTTCCTTGACTAAATCGTCGGAAGAAAGGACGATAGACGGAGAGGTAGATTCTTCTTTCAATTGGAAGAAGTAGACGCGAGTGGCTGCTTCTCTTCTTATTGTCCGTACTGGGCGCGCTGACGCGGTCTCTGCGGATGCGCTTTTCCCCAGAGACGTCGGTTCGTTTCCCGACTGGGCTTCCCTCCACTTTTTCTTCCGGCATTCCTCTATCGTATGGCCGATGTTTTTACAATACGAGCATTTTTTTATATACCTTTGATCTCGTGACGAGGAAGGAGAGTAGTGAGAGAATGGAGAGGATTGACGGGAGTTCTCGGGAGGTGGAGTGTAAGGCCCATGAACTTGTGTCTGTGACCGGCGTTGCAGGTCACGCGATTTCCTATAACATTGTGCTTGTGTGTGACCAATCCTCTTGCAATAAGAACATGCATCTGGGTCCGGAGGAGGTCTAGTAGGCCGGGTATTGGGTTTACTATTTCTTTTTGATTCATAATAATAATAATCCATTGGTCTTTCTTGATAGGCCTTAGTCTTGTATTGTGGCCGCGGCCTCGCCAGACCTCGTCTGTCCCATTCATGTTGTATAGACGAATGTAGCTGAATCGCCTTATCGTATGCGTCGCTTAGGTCTCCGCACCGTAAGTCGTTTAGGTACGGGTGATAATCTAATGGTAGACCCGAACAAAAACTTTTTAGAGCTAATTCGTCTATTTCCTGTTTTTTACTTTCTGTAAGCCCTCCCCAGAATCTTTCTTCGTCAAGGAGACTTTCGTGTAAGTCTTGTACGCGACCGATGTAATCTATTATCGGTTCATTTTCGGACATAAGCACGTTTCTTAGTTCAGTCCTATAAAAATCTAACGAGTAGTATGTCCCCAAAGTTTGCCTGAGTCTGCTGCCTAATTCAAGCATTGTTCTAGGATGGTGTCTCTCGATCGCGACATAAGCGGAATCCTGTAGTTTCCTTATCGCGGCTAGAGTAAACAGTTCCTCCGGATAGGTGGGGATCATTTGACGTGCGCGTTTGCATGCTCTAATGTAAGAAGATAAAGGCATATTTTTTCCGTCGTACCGTGGAATAGATGCTAGAGCTTCGCTAACCTGATGATTAGGCAAGTGAAGCTGATTTTCCGTTCGTAACGCGACGATTTCTCTCATTAGGAACGCGAGAGTATCTGTTTCTCCCAATTTTGCTTCCTCGGATGTGGTACGGAGAGTTTCTTCGCGTTCGCGTAGTCTTTGTTCGCGTTCGAAAAGGTCGCGTTCCCGCGAATCTAACTGAGCCATTGTATTGGCTATACGCCGCCTTTCGTCGGGGCTTATTTCGTCTGTTTGACGCGTGGTCATGCTGCGCGTTTCAATGCGATCGCTCCTCTCAATTGACATAATGTATCGTTAGTTTCCCGGCCGATGCACCAATTTTGTGTTGTTACGTCCCACTCGGCACGGGCCTTAAAAAAAAGAACTATGTTCTTTCCTTCAAGGAGCTCCTGCTTCAATGGGATATTTGCCCGATTCGGCCGTTACCTACTACGTGTAGTTCGTGGCTCGGGACGGGCTTAACGATAAATTATGTCTTTGACGAGAGGATGATTTACTTACCCTTAATGCTTCTTTCCATATAATTCTAGATAGCGAGCTGTTCGAGGGTCGCTTGGTGGTAGCTGTCCGGCAACGAAGGTACACTCCGGGCAGTCGATCGGTACGAGCCGATATTCAATAACTCTGCGAGATGAAGACCTCAGGTCCTGCTGAGTATCGGGCCTGGGATGGCAGAGTGTGGTGTCCCCGATGATCCTAAGTCTGCAGGCCGACGGGTCGATGCCCAAGTTAGCCAGATGGTTCGTGCCGTTATAATAGTTCGCGAGTAGTCGCCGGAGACGATGCTTGTGTCCGCCCCGACGTGTTTTCGGCATACGTATTCTCTAGGATACAACGGGACCTTCTAGGATGATTGAACCCGAGCGATTCGTACGCTCCGATAGTTCTATGAAGAGTGAACCCGGGCGATTCGTACGCCCCGATGGTTCTATGATTTAGGAATATGAACCCGGGCGATTCGTACGCCCCGATAGTTCTAAGACTTGGAAAGAGTGAACCCGGGCGATTCGTACGCCCCGATAGTTCTAGGATAAAAGGTGGGAAAATGCGGAGAGAGATATGAAGAGTTTGTCGACCACACGTCGGTTCAGGAACACGTAGCTAATACGAGTCGCGAACGAGTAGTGACCGGGGTCCCGACTAATGAAACTCAGACGTCTACTACTAATAATTATTTATTCTAAATTTAAAATTATTGATACAGTGTAAAAAAAAAGACTCTCTCGCGATTATTGGTTGGAACTAGCGTCCGTCGAAGTAAATCGTAGAAAATCTGATGCCGGAATAACCCGTAGGAATCTGTTGTCGGAAATGACCGTCGAAATGACCCGTAGGAATCTGTTGTCGGGAATGACCGTCGAAATGACCCGTAGGAATCTGTTGTCGGGAATGACCGTCGAAATGACCCGTAGGAATCTGTTGTCGGGAATGACCGTCGAAATGACCCGTAGGAATCTGTTGTCGGGAATGACCGTCGAAATGACCCGTAGGAATCTGTTGTCGGGAATGACCATCGTGTGCTGCTCTGCAGCTCCTTATATACAAGTCCCAGCGGCGGCGGCTTGTGGCTTTGGCGGCGGCTTGTGGCTTTGGCGGCGGCTGCTCGTTGCTTTGGCGGCGGCTCGGTTCTTGGAAGATGGTGATTGGCTGCCGTCTTTCTTTCTTTCGTCCCTTTTGGATGGTCTATAGTGATGCGCACAACGGCTTTGTGTGCTTCGGTGCGAGGCGCTTACTGGTAGTGGTGAGGATGCGTCTCGGTGTTGTCGCGTATGACGCATCATTGTAGAATTACAAATATATGTATATGTATTGTTTACAATATTTAAGCGTAAGGTATCTCCTTTGAAACTTATGTTATAGGTGTGTATTATAATAGTGGTTAGTATTGTAAAGATGACTCCCTTCATGTCGGGCACGAACGTGTGAAATATAATATTGTTAGTAAATGGTTAGTTATATTGAGTTTTTATTAAATTACGTATTATTTGTACTATAATAAAAGACTCCCTATATAGCGGGCACGAGGAATTACGTGCTATAATAAAAGACTCCCTATATAGCGGGCACGAGGAATTACGTGCTATAATAAAAGACTCCCTATATAGCGGGCACGAGGAATTCTTTATGTATTTTATATGTCCATACGTCGGGTGACGTAACAGTACTCGCACATAGTGCACAATGGCCAACACGAATACATTCATCCGCTCACCCAACGCCTATGCGAACAAGGAATAGTCTCCAGAAGCCTATCTCTGGGTCCCAACAGCCTCATAATGGGACGAAAAAGGAACAGCACGCACCTACACAGCTTGACCATAAGTGGGTTCGTCAGTACAGGCGGAGCCTGCAAGGGCTCACAACATAGCAACCTATACGGTACCTGGAACGACGAAGTAACACAGGCCAACGACTTTTGGGGAGCGTTTGTGACATTCGGATCAGCAAGCGCCGGAGTCATAAAAACGATACTCATGATCCTCCGATCAATAAAATATGTAACAGACACCATCATCCACGGCTATGCATAACACTTACGGTTGAAGTATTCATCTAATGGGAGCCATTGGGGTTCGCCAACGCATCTTTTGCTTCACCTTGCCAAGTCAACAAAGGAAGAAAAAGCGGAGAACGAACAAAACCGCCAGAAGATGCTGAAACAATAGAGCTACCTACGACAAAACCAAAGGACGCCACCACCACCCTACCCTTCAATTAGCAGATACTTGCAAGAGGAGCCGACATTCAAAATGCACGTATAACTACGTACATTTTTTTATAAGGAGGGAGGTGTTACGTCACCCGACGTATGGACATATAAAATACATAAAGAAATCCTCGTGCCCGCTATATAGGGAGTCTTTTATTATAGTACAAATAATACGTAATTTAATAAAAACTCAATATAACTAACCATTTACTAACAATATTATATTTCACACGTTCGTGCCCGACATGAAGGGAGTCATCTTTACAATACTAACCACTATTATAATACACACCTATAACATAAGTTTCAAGGGAGATACCTTACGCTTAAATATTGTAAACAATACATATACATATATTTGTAATTCTACAATGATGCGTCATACGCGGAAACACACAAAGCGTCGCGCCAGACAAACAACAATGCGTCTTACGTAACAGAAGCTCGTATACAAGTCATGATGTCACGCCGCAAAGGGAAGGCCGTAAACGACCGAGTACACATGGCCGCAAATGGAGAGTACGTGCTAAACAGTCGCCGAACGGTTACCACATACGCCCTAGGGAAAACAACGCGGTCGCCGGGCACACACACACACGCCGTACTACTCCACAAGGGTCACAACGTGCGCCTTAGGGAGAGACACGGACCACCACACAATGCCATAGACTCGCACACGGACCTGGACCCACACACACAAGCGGTAATCCGATGGCTACGAGCCGACAACACCGAGACGCATCCTCACTACTACCAGTAAGCGCCTCGCACCAAAGCACACAAAGCCGTTGCACGCATCACTATAGACCATCCAGGAAGGACGAAAGAAAGAAAGACGGCAGCCAGTCACCATCTTCCAAGAACCGAGCCGCCGCCAAAGCAACAAACCGCCACCGCTAAAGCCACAAGCCGCCGCCGCTGGGACTTGTATATAAGGAGCTGCAGAGCAGCACACGGTGGTCATTCCCGACAACAGATTCCTACGGGTTATTCCGGCATCAGATTTTCTACGATTTACTTCGACGGACGCTAGTTCCAACCAATAATCGCGAGAGAGTCTTTCTTTTTTACACTGTATCAATTCTATTCGTAGTATAATTTTAAATTTAGAATAAATAATTATTAGTAGTAGACGTCTGAGTTTCATTAGTCGGGACCCCGGTCACTACTCGTTCGCGACTCGTATTAGCTACGTGTTCCTGAACCGACGTGTGGTCGACAAGCTCTTCATATCTCTCTCCGCATTTTCCAACCTTTTATCATAGAACTATCGGGGCGTACGAATCGCCCGGGTTCACTCTTTCCAAGTCTTAGAACTATCGGGGCGTACGAATCGCCCGGGTTCATATTCCTAAATCATAGAACCATCGGGGCGTACGAATCGCCCGGGTTCATTCTTCATAGAACTAACGGAGCGTACGAATCGCTCGGGTTCAATCATCCTAGAAGGTCCCGTTGTATCCTAGAGAATACGTATGCCGAAAACACGTCGGGGCGGACACAAGCATCGTCTCCGGCGACTACTCGCGAACTATTACAACGGTACAAACCATCTGGCTAACTTGGGCATCGACCCGTCGGCCCGCAGACTTAGGATCATCGAGGACACCACACTCTGCCATCCCAGGCCCGATACTCAGCAGGACCTGAGGTCTTCATTTTGCAGAGTTATAGAATATCGGCTCGTACCGATCGACTGCCCGGAGTGTACCTTCGTTGCCGGACAGCTACCACCAAGCGACCCTCGAACAGCTCGCTATCTAGAATTATATGGAAAGAAGCATTAAGGGTAAGTAAATCATCCTCTCGTCAAAGACATAATTTATCGTTAAGCCCATCCCGAGCCACGAACTACACGTAGTAGGTAACGGCCGAATTGGGCAAATATCCCATTGAAGCAGGAGCTCCTTGAAGGAAAGAACATAGTTCTTTTTTTTAAGGCCCGTGCCGAGTGGGACGTAACACTATAATAAAAGACTCCCTATATAGCGGGCACGAGGATTTACGTGCTATAATAATAAAAGACTCCCTATATAGCGGGCACGAGGATTTACGTGCTATAATAATAAAAGACTCCCTATATAGCGGGCACGAGGATTTCTTTATGTATTTTATATGTCCATACGTCGGGTGACGTAACACCTCCCTCCTTATAAAAAAATGTACGTAGTTATACGTGCATTTTGAATGTCGGCTCCTCTTGCAAGTATCTGCTAATTGAAGGGTAGGGTGGTGGTGGCGTCCTTTGGTTTTGTCGTAGGTAGCTCTATTGTTTCAGCATCTTCTGGCGGTTTTTGGTCGTTCTCCGCCTTTTCTTCCTTTGTTGACTTGGCAAGGTGAAGCAAAAGATGCGTAGGCGAACCCCAATGACTCCCATTAGATGAATACTCCAACCGTAAGTGTTATGCATAGCCGTGGGTGACGGTGTCTGTTACATATTTTATTGATCGGAAGATCATGAGTATCGTTCTTATGACTTCGCGCTTGCTGATCCGAATGTCACGAACGCTCCCCAAAGTCGTTGGCCTGTGTTACGACGTTGTTCCAGGTACCGTATAGGTCGCTTATATTGCGAGCCCTTGCAGGCTCCGCCTGTACTGACGAACCCACTTATGGTCAAGCTGTGTAGGTGCGTGCTATTTCCTTTTCGTCCCATTATGAGGCTGTTGGGACCCAGAGATAGGCTTCTGGAGACTATTCCTTGTTCGCATAGGCGTTGGGTGAGCGGATGAATGTATTCGTTTTGGCCATTGTGTACTATTGAGTCGTGCGAGTACACTTCGTAGTGATAGATGGTCCTATCGATCCTTTCTTTACACTGGATAGTATTCAGACACGTATAGTTCTTGGCTTGTTGGTTGAAGATTCGGCGTCTATCATTCAGAGACGTCCAGCAGCGAGAATGTAGTTACATTGAGTGTGAAACCAGCACAGTCGTATCTGGTTATATCTTGCGTAGCTCTTACCAATGCTAATTTCTCCATTGTGATTCGAAGATTCTTCTTTGGTTTTGATGCTTGTTTTCTTTACAGAGAATATGACGCTTTGCTCGGACTGCGGTGACTTATGTTATAATAATAAAAAATAAAATAAAATAAAGAGGAGACACCTTAACGACCGTCGTCCTAGACTCTTAGATCTACTGTGGCTTCATGCTGTGCCGTGTCAACCGTTAGTCGGTTTTATAGAGTCCTGGACGTAGGTTTTGACTTATTTTCTAACTTTATTTAATTTTAATCTGTCCGTGTGAACGACAGAGAGGCCTTTTGACGTTTCTATTTTCACATTGTTATTATTTAAAATTTGTATGATTTTATACGGTCCTTCGTACTGGCTGTCTAACTTGCCTTTGATTCTTCCTTTCAAAAGGTACACGGAGTCGCCCATTGAGAAGCTCACCACCCTCTGTTTTTTATCATAATAATTTTTAGATTTTATTTTCGCGCGTTCGAGGTTCTCTTTGGCGGCCTCCTGCGATTTCTGTAATTGTTCCGTCAATTCAGCCAAGTACGATGCGTAAGTTTCGTCCTTTAAATCGTTAAGTGTGCTATCGTTCGGAGTTTTCGCTAACTGGCCAAAGATTAATTCGTGTGGAGTGTATTGTGTACCTTCATGTATACTTGTATTATAAGAAAACATCGCTATATCGACCCAATCGTCCCATTCAGAATTATCCTTTATAAAGTGTTTCAAAAATTCTGCTAACACGTGGTGTGAGCGTTCTATTGATCCGTTGGATTGCGGTCGATAAGCGGTGGTTTGGTATGTTTCTATTCTAAATTTCTTGGCCACTGCTTTCATCAATTCTGATAAGAAAGCAGTACCTTGATCAGTTAGTATCCCTTTCGGGCTGCCGTATTTACATATTAAATTTTTTATAAATGCGTCAGCTATTTCGACCGAAGAAGCTTGTTGTAGTGGTACCGCTATAGAATATTTGGTAAGGAGATCTTGTATTGTTAAAATGTAATTATTGCCTAGTTTACTAGTAGGCATCGGTCCTACTATATCCATCGAAATTTTGTCGAAGGCCCTTCCTGGTGTGTCGGTAAGGGTCATCGGTTGTCTGGTTTTTTGTCGAACAAGTTTCTTGGTTTGACAGCTGCGGCAGTTTTGGACGACGTTTTGTATATCTGTTTTAAGGTTAGGCCAGTAGTACCGTTGTTTTATACGCCAATATGTCTTAGTGACTCCTTTGTGACCTCCCACAGGAGTAGCGTGATTGTCATGGATAATTTGGACGCGTTCGATCTCCCTGGGTATTATGATTTCGTGTTTTAATATAATAATTTTTGTTTTGTGACCCGCGAAGATCGAACTTATCTTGCGTTTAATGTTCATCCATGGTACGTCTGCTATATTGTCCCTTGAAATAGCTATTGTCTCTAAATTCAATTCAATTGCCGCGTCCAAAAGAGAATGTAATACTTCATCTAGAATTTCTAATTGAATAGAGACGGATGTTCTCTCCTGGACGGGTAATGCGATGAGGTATCTATTGTCCCGTTTTGTAATTTTTACTCTACCAAGCGTTACGTCGGTAATGTTTGGTAGTCTTTTATTGTCGGCTAGTTCTTTAGCTCCTTTGTCAATGGGAGTTCCGGTCTTTGTCACAAAAAATGCTATGTGTCCTTTGTGCATTGTTATTCTGTCTTTTATTTCTATAATATTACTTTCGTAGCGTGATAGATCCAGTTCGTCGTCGTTCGTTTCGTTTGTATCGTTCGTCTGTTCGTTTATGTTTATGTTTATATTAGGTATTTCCGTTTCAAGTGCGGTCTCGGGTTTTGATGTCTTTTGCACATTACGTCTCTTAACGAGCGGCGAGAATATTTCATCGTCACTCGAGCTGGTCCCTGCTATCGGAAGGATCCGTTTACTCGTTCGCCCCGGAATAGTTATCTCCTTTGATTGAACAAATGGCATAACTATTCCGTGCCATTCTATAGTTTCTTTTTCGTAGTCAATTTTAGCCGTTTTTTGTAAAAAGTTGCAACCCAAAATACCGTTGTAAGGGATAGGAAAGGAATTCGGGACCAGTTGGAATTTAACCGGATATCCGTGAATGTGTACGGTCACCGAACCGTACGTGGTAACAGTTTCGTCGGTGATACCGCTCAATCTGACCTTGTCGTTTTCGTTACATAACATGTCTCCGTTCGCCATTTTTATTTTTAATATGTTGAGTTCCGAGCCTGTGTCGACTAGAAATTCCGTCTCTTTGACTAGATCGTCAGAGGAAAGGACAATAGACGGAGAGGTAGATTCTTCTTTCAGTTGGAAGAAGTAGACGCGAGTAGCTGCTTCTCTTCTTATTGTCCGTACTGGACGCGCTGACGCGGTCTCTGCGGGTGCGCTTTTCCCCAGAGATGTCGGTTCGTTTCCCGACCGGGCTTCTCTCCATTTTTTCTTCCGGCATTCCTCTATCGTATGGCCGATGTTTTTACAATACGAGCATTTTTTTATATACCTTTGGTCTCGTGACGAGGGAGGGGAGTAGTGAGAGGATGGAGAGGATTGACGGGAGTTCTCGGGAGGTGGAGTGTAAGGCTCTTGGACTTGTGTCTGTGACCGGCGTTGCAGGTCACGCGATTTCCTATAACATTGTGCTTGTGTGTGACCGATCCTCTTGCAATAAGAACATGCATCTGGGTCCGGAGGAGGTCTAGTAGGCCGGGTACTGGGTTTACTATTTCTTTTTGATTCATAATAATAATAATCCATTGGTCTTTCTTGATAGGCCTTAGTTTTGTATTGTGGCCGCGGCCTCGCTAGACCTCGTCTGTCCCATTCATGTTGTATAGACGAATGTAGCTGAATCGCCTTATCGTATGCGTCGGTTAGGTCTCCGCACCGTAAGTCGTTTAGATACGGGTGATAATCTAATGGTAGACCCGAACAAAAACTTTTTAGAGCTAATTCGTCTATTTCCTGTCTTTTATTTTCCGTAAGCCCTCCCCAGAACCTTTCTTCGTCAAGGAGACTTTCGTGTAAGTCTTGTACGCGACCGATGTAGTCTATTATCGGTTCATTTTCGGACATAAGCACGTTTCTTAATTCAGTCCTATAAAAATCTAACGAGTAGTATGTCCCCAAAGTTTGCCTGAGTCTGCTGCCTAATTCAAGCATTGTTCTAGGATGGTGTCTCTCGATCGCGACATAAGCGGAATCCTGTAGTTTCCTTATCGCGGCTAGTGTAAACAGTTCCTCCGGATAGGTGGGGATCATTTGACGTGCGCGTTTGCATGCTCTAATGTAAGAAGATAAAGGCATATTTTTTCCGTCGTACCGTGGAATAGATGCTAGAGCTTCGCTAACCTGATGATTAGGCAAGTGAAGCTGATTTTCCGTTCGTAGCGCGACGATTTCTCTCATTAGGAACGCGAGAGTATCTGTTTCTCCTAATTTTGCTTCCTCTGATGTGGTACGGAGAGTCTCTTCGCGTTCGCGTAGTCTTTGTTCGCGTTCGAAAAGGTCGCGTTCCCGCGAATCTAACTGAGCCATTGTATTGGCTATACGCCGCCTTTCGTCGGGGCTTATTTCGTCTGTTTGACGCGTAGTCATGCTGCGCGTTTCAATGCGATCGCTCCTCTCAATTGACATAATGTATCGCTAGTATCCCACCGCTGTCACCAATTTTATGTTGTTACGTCCCACTCGGCACGGGCCTTAAAAAAAAGAACTATGTTCTTTCCTTCAAGGAGCTCCTGCTTCAATGGGATATTTGCCCAATTCGGCCGTTACCTACTACGTGTAGTTCGTGGCTCGGGACGGGCTTAACGATAAATTATGTCTTTCTTTGATGAGGATGATTTACTTACCCTTAATGCTTCTTTCCGTACAATTCTAAATAGCGAGCTGTTCGAGGATCGCTTGGTGGTAGCTGTCCGGCAACGAAGGTACACTCCGGGCAGTCAATCGGTACGAGCCGATATTCGGTAATTCTGCAAGATGGAGACCTCAGGTCCTGCTGAGTATCGGGCCTGGGATGGCAGAGTGTGGTGTCCTCGATGATCCTAAGTCTACAGGCCGACGGGTCGATGCCCAAGTTAGCCAGATGGTTTGTACCGTTATAATAGTTCGCGAGTAGTCGCCGGAGACGATGCTTGTGTCCGCCTCGACGTGTTTTCGGCATACGTATTCTCTAGGATACAACGGGACCTTCTAGGATGATTGAACCCGGGCGATTCGTACGCCCCGATAGTTCTATGAAGAATGAACCCGGGCGATTCGTACGCCCCGATGGTTCTATGATTTAGGAATATGAACCCGGGCGATTCGTACGCCCCGATAGTTCTAGGATAAAAGGTTGGAAAATGCGGAGAGAGATATAAAGAGTTTGTCGACCAAACGTCGGTTCAGGAACACGTAGCTAATACGAGTCGCGAACGAGTAGTGACCGGGGTCCCGACTAATGAAACTCAGACGTCTACTACTAATAATTATTTATTCTAAATTTAAAATTATACTACGAATAGAATTGATACAGTGTAAAAGACTCTCTCGCGATTATTGGTCGGAACTAGCGTCCGTCGAAGTGAACTGTAGAAAACCGTCGTAATGACCCGTAGGAATCTGTTATCGGGAATGACCGTCGTGTGCTGCTCTGCAGCTCCTTATATACAAGTCCCAGCGGCGGCGGCTTGTGGCTTTGGCGGCGGTTTGTGGCTTTGGCGGCGGCGGCTTGTTGCTTTGGCGGCGGCTCGGTTCTTGGAAGATGGTGATTGGCTGCCGTCTTTCTTTCTTTCGTCCCTTTTGGATGGTCTATAGTGATGCGCACAACGGCTTTGTGTGCTTCGGTGCGAGGCGCTTACTGGTAGTGGTGAGGATGCGTCTCGGTGTTGTCGGCTCGTAGCCATCGGATTACCGCTTGTGTGTGGGTCCAGGTCCGTGTGCGAGTCTATGGCATTGTGTGGTGGTCCGTGTCTCTCCCTAAGGCGCACGTGGTGACCCTTGTGGAGTAGTACGGCGTGTGTGTGTGCCCGGCGACCGCGTTGTTTTCCCTAGGGCGTACGTGGTAACCGTTCGGCGACTGTTTAGCACGTACTCTCCATTTGCGGCCATGTGTACTCGGTCGTTTACGGCCTTCCCTTTGCGGCGTGACATCATGACTTGTATACGAGCTTCCTTTACGTAAGACGCATTGTTGTTTGTCTGGCGCGACGCTTTGTGTTTTTCCGCGTATGACGCATCATTGTAGAATTACAAATATATGTATATGTATTGTTTACAATATCTAAGCGTAAGGTATCTCCTTTGAAACTTATGTTATATGTGTGTATTATAATAGTGGTTAGTATTGTAAAGATGACTCCCTTCGTGTCGGGCACGAACGTGTGAAATATAATATTGTTAGTAAATGGTTAGTTATATTGAGTTTTATTAAATTACGTATTATTTGTACTATAATAAAAGACTCCCTATATAGCGGGCACGAGGATTTACGTGCTATAATAATAAAAGACTCCCTATATAGCGGGCACGAGGATTTACGTGCTATAATAATAAAAGACTCCCTATATAGCGGGCACGAGGATTTCTTTATGTATTTTATATGTCCATACGTCGGGTGACGTAACAAGAGCTTGTCGACCACACGTCGGTTCAGGAACACGTAGATAATACGAGTCGCGAATGAATAGTGACCGGGGTCCCGACTAATGAAACACAGACTTCTACTAATTCTAATTTATTCTAAGTTTAAATTATTATATGAATACAGCGTAAAAGACTCTCCCGCGATTATTGTTCGAAACGTCCGTCGAGTTGATTCGTAGAAAATCTGTAGTCGAAAAAAAAACCGTCGTGTGCTGCTCTGCAGCTCCTTATATACTGAATCTTAGCGGCGGCGGCTCGTGGCGAAGCGGCGGCGGCTCGTAGCGAAGCTGCGGCGGCTTGGCTCTGTTACGTCCCACTCGGCACGGGCCTTAAAAAAAAAAGAACTATGCTCTTTCCTTCAAGGAGCTCCTGCTTCAATGGGATATTTGCCCAATTCGGCCGTTACCTACTACGCGTAGTTCGTGGCACGGGACGGGCTTAACGATAGATTATGTCTTTGATAAGGATGATTCACTTACCTTTAATGCTTCTCTCCGTACAATTCTAAATAGCGAGCTGTTCGCGGGTCGCTTGGTGGTAGCTGTCCGGCAACGAAGGTACACTCCGGGCAGTTGATCGGTACGAGCCGATATTCAGTAATTCTACAAGATGGAGACCTCAGGTCCTGCTGAGTATCGGGCCTGGGATGGCAGAGTGTGGTGTCCTCGATGATCCTAGGTCTGCAGGCCGACGTGTCGATGCCCAAGTTAGCCAGATGGTTTGTACCGCTATAATAGTTCGCGAGTAGACGCCGGAGACTATGTTTACGTCCGCCCCGACGTGTTTTCGGCATAGGTATTCTCTAGGATGCAATGGGACCTTTTAGGATGATTGAACCCGAGCGATTCGTACGCTCCGATAGTTCTGTGAAGAATGAACCCGGGCGATTCGTACGCCCCGATAGTTCCAGGATAAAAGGTTGGAAAATGCGGAGAGAGATGAAAAGCTTGTCGACCACACGTCGGTTCAGGAACACGTAGATAATACGAGTCGCGAATGAGTAGTGACCGGGGTCCCGACTAATGAAACACAGACTTCTACTAATTCTAATTTATTCTAAGTTTAAATTATAATATGAATAGAATTGATACAGCGTAAAAGACTCTCCCGCGATTATTGTTCGAAACGTCCGTCGAAGTGATTCGTAGAAAATCTGTAGTCGAAAAAATCCGTCGTGTGTTGCTCTGCAGCTCCTTATATACTGAATCTTAGCGGCGGCGGCTCGTGGCGAAGCGGCGGCGGCTCGTAGCGAAGCGGCGGCGGCTTGGCTCTAAAAGGATGGTGATTGGCTGCCGTCTTCCCTTCTCTCGTCCTTGTTGGCGGTGGTGGGGTAGCGTGCGATGGCCTGTGCGCGTTGAGCTGAAGCGCGTACTAGCGGTGGTAGGGATGAGCGTCTTGGCGTTACTTTGCTTGGCGTCAGCTGAATTCCGCGTGTGTGTGTTGGCCTAGGCCCGTGTGTGTGTTAGCTGTGCCATGTATCTTGTAACTTCGGAATTCTGAGTCCGTTCTGCAGACGCGCGTGATGACCACTTGTGGAGAGGTGCCGTAAGTGCCTGGTGGCCGCGTGCTTTCCCTAAGGCGCACGTGGTGGCCATGTGTGGGCGAAGGACCGGCTAGTCGGCGTTTACTTTCAGTCTCTTGTTAGGACTTTTGGTGACCTAAAGGCGCTTGTTAGGACTTCGCGTATATTATAAATGTGTGTGTTAAATACGTATCGATTATTATGTATCTATTATTTATAGGTAATTATTATATATGCATGTTCTAATCGTAAGGTGTTCCCCAGTGTAAATATAATATTTGTTAGTGTTGTAAAAGTTACTCCCTTCATGTCGGGCACGAATGTGTAAATTATAATATTGTTAATAAATGATATCAACTATACTATGAGTAATACATGATTTAATAAAAGACTCCCTATATAGCGGGCACGAGGAATTACATGTGATAATAAAAGACTCCCTATATAGCGGGCACGAGGAATATCTCTTTATATATTTTATAAGTCCGTACGTCGGGTGACGTAACAGCTCTAAGAGGATGGTGATTGGCTGCCGTCTTCCCTTCTCTCGTCCTTGTTGGCGGTGGTGGGGTTGCGTGCGATGGTCCTGCGCGCGTTGAGCTGAAGCGCGTACTAGCGGTGGTAGGGATGAGCGTCTTGGCGTTACTTTGCTTGGCGTCAGCTGAATTCCGCGTGTGTGTGTTGGCCTAGGCCCGTGTGTGCGTTAGCTGTGCCATGTATCTTGTAACTTCGGAATTCTGAGTCCGTTCTGTAGACGCGCGTGATGACCACTTGTGGAGAGGTGCCGTAAGTGCCTGGCGGCCGCGTGCTTTCCCTAAGGCGCACGTGGTGGCCATGTGTGGGCGGAGGACAGGCCTGTCGACGTCGCCGGCTTTGTGCTCTTCTCCTCCGGTCCCAAGGTTTCAGGTAGAAGGTGCCCCTAGTGGCCGCGTAGTTTCCCTAAGGACCACGTGGTGACCATGTGTGGGCAGAGTACAGGCTACTTGATGGTGACGGCTTTCACTCTCTCCTCTGGTTCGAAAGGTTTCGTGTAGGAAGTATCCGAATGACCGCGTAGTTTCCCTAAGGACCACGTGAAGGCCATGTATGGATGAAGGACCGGCTAGTCGGCGTTTACTTTCAGTCTCTTGTTAGGACTTCGCGTATATTATAAATGTGTGTGTTAAATACGTATCAATTATTATGTATCTATTATTTATAGCTATTTATTATATATGCATGTTCTAATCGTAAGGTGTTCCCCAGTGTAAATATAATATTTGTTAGTGTTGTAAAAGTTACTCCCTTCATGTCGGGCACGAATGTGTAAATTATAATATTGTTAATAAATGATATCAACTATACTATGAGTAATACATGATTTAATAAGCTGACTCCCTATATAGCGGGCACGAGGAAATTACACGTGATAATAAAAGACTCCCTATATAGCGGGCACGAGGAATATCTCTTTATATATTTTATAAGTCTGTACGTCGGGTGACGTAACAATAACTATAACAAAATGTATATCAATAACCATAGCAATATCTAAAAGGATGGAAATAACGAAAATAATGACTTTAATAGCTACAATTAATATATCAATAACAATAACAATAATAATTACAATAACATTAACATTAACAATAACGGTGACAATAACGATTATAATAACTTTAACAACTAATAATAACTTTAACAACTACAATTACAATATCAATGACAATAACAATATGAATATCAATAACCATAAAAATAACAATAACGATGACAATAACGATAACATTAATTTTATCAACTACAATTACAATATCAATAACAATAACAATATGAATATCAATAACCATGACAATAACAATAACGGTGACAATAACGATAATAATAACTTTAACAACTACAATTACAATATCAATAACTATAACATTATGAATATCAATAACCATAACAATATCTAAAACGATGAAAATAACGAAAATAATGACTTTAATAGCTACAATTAATATATCAATAACATTAACAATAATATTTACAATAACATTAACATTAACAATAACGATGACAATAACGATAATAATAACTTTAACAACTACAATTACAATATCAATAACAATAAAAATATGAATATCAGTAACTATAACAATAACATTAAAGATGACAATAACGAAAATAATGACTTTAATAGCTACAATTACAATATCAATAACTATAACAAAATGTATATCAATAACCATAGCAATATCTAAAAGGATGGAAATAACGAAAATAATGACGTTAATAGCTACATTTAATATATCAATAACAATAACAATAATAATTACAATAACATTAACATTAACAATAACGATGACAATAACGATAATAATAACTTTAACAACTACAATTACAATATCAATAACAATAACAATATGAATATCAGTAACTATAAAAAAAACAATAACGATAATTATAACATTTACAGCTACAATTACAATATCAATAACAAAAACAATATGAAAATCAATAACCATGACAATAACAATAACGGTGACAATAACGATAATAATAACTTTAACAACTACAATTACAATATCAATAACAATAACAATTATAATTACAATAACATTAACATTATCAATAACGATGACAATAACGATAATAATAACTTTAAACACTACAATTACAATATCAATAACTATAACAGTATGAATATCAATAACCATAACAATAACAATAAAGATGACAATAACGAAAATAATGGCGTTAATAGCTACAAATACAATATCAATAACAATATCAATATGAATATCAAAAACCATAACAATATCTAAAACGATGAAAATAACGAAAACAATGACTTTAATAGCTACAATTAATATATCAAAAACAATAACAATAATAATTACAATAACATTAACATTAACAGTAACGATGACAATAACGAAAATAATAACATTAACAACTACAATTACAATATCAATAACAATAAAAATATTAATATCAGTAACTATAAAAATAACAATGACGATGACAATAACGATAATTATAACTATAACAGCTACAATTACAATATCAATAAAAAAACAATATGAATAACAATAACTATAACAATAACAATAAAGATGACAATAACGAAATTAATGACTTTAATTGCTACAATTACAATATCAATAACTATAACTGTATGAATATCAATAACCATAACAATATCTAAAACGATGAAAATAACGAAAATAATGACTTTAATAGCTACAATTAATATATCAAAAACAATAACAATAATAATTACAATAACATTAACATTAACAATAACGATGACAATAACGAAAATAATAACTTTAACAACTACAATTACAATATCAATAACAATAAAAATATGAATATCAGTAACTATAAAAATAACAATAACGATTACAATAACGATAATTATAACTTTTATAGCTACAATTAGAATATCAATAACAAAACCAATATGAATATCAATAACCATGACAATAACAATAACGATGACAATAACGATAAAATTAATATTATCAAGTCCAAATACAATACCAAGAACAATAACAATAATAATTACAATAACATTAACATTGACAATAAAGATGCCAATAACGATAATAATAACTTTAAACACTACAATTACAATATCAATAACAATAACAATATGAATATCAATAACCATAAAAATAACAATAACGATGACAATAACGATAAAATTAATATTATCAAGTACAAATACAATACCAAGAACAATAACAATAATAATTACAATAACATTAACATTGACAATAAAGATAACAATAACGACAATAATAACTTTAAACACTACAATTACAATATCGATAACTATAACAGTATGAATATCAATAACCATAACAATATCTAAAACGATGAAAATAACGAAAATAAATACTTTAATAGCTTCAATTAATATATCAATAACAATAACAATAATAATTACAATAACATTAACATTAACAATAACGATGACAATAACGATAATAATAACTTTAACAACTACAATTACAATATCAATAACAATAAAAATATGAATATCAGTAACTATAACAATAACATTAAAGATGACAATAACGAAAATAATGACTTTAATAGCTACAATTACAATATCAATAACTATAACAGTATGTATATCAATAACCATAGCAATATCTAAAAGGATGGAAATAACGAAAATAATGACTTTAATAGCTACAATTAATATATCAATAACAATAACAATAATAATTACAATAACATTAACATTAACAATAACGATGACAATAACGATTATAATAACTTTTCAACTAATAATAACTTTAACAACTACAATTACAATATCAATGACAATAACAATATGAATATCAATAACCATAAAAATAACAATAACGATGACAATAACGATAACATTAATTTTATCAACTACAATTACAATATCAATAACAATAAAAATATGGATATCAGTAACTATAAAAATAACAGTAACGATGACAATAACGATAATTATAACTATAACAGCTACAATTACAATATCAATAAAAAAACAATATGAATAACAATAACTATAACAATAACAATAAAGATGACAATAACGAAATTAATGACTTTAATTGCTACAATTACAATATCAATAACTATAACTGTATGAATATCAATAACCATAACAATATCTAAAACGATGAAAATAACGAAAATAATGACTTTAATAGCTACAATTAATATATCAAAAATAATAACAATAATAATTACAATAACATTAACATTAACAATAACGATGACAATAACGATAATAATAACTTTAACAACTACAATTACAATATCAATAACAATAAAAATATGAATATCAGTAACTATAACAATAACATTAAAGATGACAATAACGAAAATAATGACTTTAATAGCTACAATTACAATATCAATAACTATAACAAAATGTATATCAATAACCATAGCAATATCTAAAAGGATGGAAATAACGAAAATAATGACTTTAATAGCTACAATTAATATATCAATAACAATAACAATAATAATTACAATAACATTAACATTAACAATAACGGTGACAATAACGATTATAATAACTTTAACAACTAATAATAACTTTAACAACTACAATTACAATATCAATGACAATAACAATATGAATATCAATAACCATAAAAATAACAATAACGATGACAATAACGATAACATTAATTTTATCAACTACAATTACAATATCAATAACAATAACAATATGAATATCAATAACCATGACAATATCTAAAACGATGAAAATAACGAAAATAATGACTTTAATAGCTACAATTAATATATCAATAACAATAACAATAATAATTACAATAACATTAACATTAACAATAACGATGACAATAACGATAATAATAACTTTAACAACTACAATTACAATATCAATAACAATAAAAATATGAATATCAGTAACTATAACAATAACATTAAAGATGACAATAACGAAAATAATGACTTTAATAGCTACAATTACAATATCAATAACTATAACAGTATGTATATCAATAACCATAGCAATATCTAAAAGGATGGAAATAACGAAAATAATGACTTTAATAGCTACAATTAATATATCAAAAACAATAACAATAATAATTACAATAACATTAACATTAACAATAACGATGACAATAACGATAATAATAACTTTAACAACTACAATTACAATATCAATAACAATAAAAATATGAATATCAGTAACTATAAAAATAACAATAACGATTACAATAACGATAATTATAACTTTTATAGCTACAATTAGAATATCAATAACAAAACCAATATGAATATCAATAACCATGACAATAACAATAACGATGACAATAACGATAAAATTAATATTATCAAGTCCAAATACAATACCAAGAACAATAACAATAATAATTACAATAACATTAACATTGACAATAAAGATGCCAATAACGATAATAATAACTTTAAACACTACAATTACAATATCAATAACAATAACAATATGAATATCAATAACCATAAAAATAACAATAACGATGACAATAACGATAAAATTAATATTATCAAGTACAAATACAATACCAAGAACAATAACAATAATAATTACAATAACATTAACATTGACAATAAAGATAACAATAACGATAATAATAACTTTAAACACTACAATTACAATATCGATAACTATAACAGTATGAATATCAATAACCATAACAATATCTAAAACGATGAAAATAACGAAAATAAATACTTTAATAGCTTCAATTAATATATCAATAACAATAACAATAATAATTACAATAACATTAACATTAACAATAACGATGACAATAACGATAATAATAACTTTAACAACTACAATTACAATATCAATAACAATAAAAATATGAATATCAGTAACTATAACAATAACATTAAAGATGACAATAACGAAAATAATGACTTTAATAGCTACAATTACAATATCAATAACTATAACAGTATGTATATCAATAACCATAGCAATATCTAAAAGGATGGAAATAACGAAAATAATGACTTTAATAGCTACAATTAATATATCAATAACAATAACAATAATAATTACAATAACATTAACATTAACAATAACGATGACAATAACGATTATAATAACTTTTCAACTAATAATAACTTTAACAACTACAATTACAATATCAATGACAATAACAATATGAATATCAATAACCATAAAAATAACAATAACGATGACAATAACGATAACATTAATTTTATCAACTACAATTACAATATCAATAACAATAAAAATATGGATATCAGTAACTATAAAAATAACAGTAACGATGACAATAACGATAATTATAACTATAACAGCTACAATTACAATATCAATAAAAAAACAATATGAATAACAATAACTATAAAAATAACAATAAAGATGACAATAACGAAATTAATGACTTTAATTGCTACAATTACAATATCAATAACTATAACTGTATGAATATCAATAACCATAACAATATCTAAAACGATGAAAATAACGAAAATAATGACTTTAATAGCTACAATTAATATATCAAAAATAATAACAATAATAATTACAATAACATTAACATTAACAATAACGATGACAATAACGATAATAATAACTTTAACAACTACAATTACAATATCAATAACAATAAAAATATGAATATCAGTAACTATAACAATAACATTAAAGATGACAATAACGAAAATAATGACTTTAATAGCTACAATTACAATATCAATAACTATAACAAAATGTATATCAATAACCATAGCAATATCTAAAAGGATGGAAATAACGAAAATAATGACTTTAATAGCTACAATTAATATATCAATAACATTAACAATAATATTTACAATAACATTAACTTTAACAATAACGAATACAATAACGATAGTAATAACTTTAACAACTACAATTACAATATCAATAACAATAAAAATATGAATATCAGTAACTATAACAATAACATTAAAGATGACAATAATGAAAATAATGACTTTAATAGCTACAATTACAATATCAATAACTATAACAGTATGTATATCAATAACCATAGCAATATCTAAAAGGATGGAAATAACGAAAATAATGACTTTAATAGCTACAATTAATATATCAAAAACAATAACAATAATAATTACAATAACATTAACATTAACAATAACGATGACAATAACGATAATAATAACTTTAACAACTACAATTACAATATCAATAACAATAAAAATATGAATATCAGTAACTATAAAAATAACAATAACGATTACAATAACGATAATTATAACTTTTATAGCTACAATTAGAATATCAATAACAAAAACAATATGAATATCAATAACCATGACAATAACAATAACGATGACAATAACGATAAAATTAATATTATCAAGTACAAATACAATACCAAGAACAATAACAATAATAATTACAATAACATTAACATTGACAATAAAGATGACAGTAACGATAATAATAACTTTAAACACTACAATTACAATATCAATAACAATAACAATATGAATATCAATAACCATAAAAATAACAATAACGATGACAATAACGATAAAATTAATATTATCAAGTACAAATACAATACCAAGAACAATAACAATAATAATTACAATAACATTAACATTGACAATAAAGATAACAATAACGATAATAATAACTTTAAACACTACAATTACAATATCGATAACTATAACAGTATGAATATCAATAACCATAACAATATCTAAAACGATGAAAATAACGAAAATAAATACTTTAATAGCTTCAATTAATATATCAATAACAATAACAATAATAATTACAATAACATTAACATTAACAATAACGATGACAATAACGATAATAATAACTTTAACAACTACAATTACAATATCAATAACAATAAAAATATGAATATCAGTAACTATAACAATAACATTAAAGATGACAATAACGAAAATAATGACTTTAATAGCTACAATTACAATATCAATAACTATAACAGTATGTATATCAATAACCATAGCAATATCTAAAAGGATGGAAATAACGAAAATAATGACTTTAATAGCTACAATTAATATATCAATAACAATAACAATAATAATTACAATAACATTAACATTAACAATAACGATGACAATAACGATTATAATAACTTTTCAACTAATAATAACTTTAACAACTACAATTACAATATCAATGACAATAACAATATGAATATCAATAACCATAAAAATAACAATAACGATGACAATAACGATAACATTAATTTTATCAACTACAATTACAATATCAATAACAATAAAAATATGGATATCAGTAACTATAAAAATAACAGTAACGATGACAATAACGATAATTATAACTATAACAGCTACAATTACAATATCAATAAAAAAACAATATGAATAACAATAACTATAAAAATAACAATAAAGATGACAATAACGAAATTAATGACTTTAATTGCTACAATTACAATATCAATAACTATAACTGTATGAATATCAATAACCATAACAATATCTAAAACGATGAAAATAACGAAAATAATGACTTTAATAGCTACAATTAATATATCAAAAATAATAACAATAATAATTACAATAACATTAACATTAACAATAACGATGACAATAACGATAATAATAACTTTAACAACTACAATTACAATATCAATAACAATAAAAATATGAATATCAGTAACTATAACAATAACATTAAAGATGACAATAACGAAAATAATGACTTTAATAGCTACAATTACAATATCAATAACTATAACAAAATGTATATCAATAACCATAGCAATATCTAAAAGGATGGAAATAACGAAAATAATGACTTTAATAGCTACAATTAATATATCAATAACATTAACAATAATATTTACAATAACATTAACTTTAACAATAACGAATACAATAACGATAGTAATAACTTTAACAACTACAATTACAATATCAATAACAATAAAAATATGAATATCAGTAACTATAACAATAACATTAAAGATGACAATAATGAAAATAATGACTTTAATAGCTACAATTACAATATCAATAACTATAACAGTATGTATATCAATAACCATAGCAATATCTAAAAGGATGGAAATAACGAAAATAATGACTTTAATAGCTACAATTAATATATCAAAAACAATAACAATAATAATTACAATAACATTAACATTAACAATAACGATGACAATAACGATAATAATAACTTTAACAACTACAATTACAATATCAATAACAATAAAAATATGAATATCAGTAACTATAAAAATAACAATAACGATTACAATAACGATAATTATAACTTTTACAGCTACAATTACAATATCAATAACAAAAACAATATGAATATCAATAACCATGACAATAACAATAACGATGACAATAACGATAAAATTAATATTATCAAGTACAAATACAATACCAAGAACAATAACAATAATAATTACAATAACATTAACATTGACAATAAAGATGACAGTAACGATAATAATAACTTTAAACACTACAATTACAATATCAATAACAATAACAATATGAATATCAATAACCATAAAAATAACAATAACGATGACAATAACGATAAAATTAATATTATCAAGTACAAATACAATACCAAGAACAATAACAATAATAATTACAATAACATTAACATTGACAATAAAGATGACAATAACGATAATAATAACTTTAAACACTACAATTACAATATCAATAACAATAACAATATGAATATCAATAACCATAAAAATAACAATAACGATGACAATAACGATAAAATTAATATTATCAAGTACAAATACAATACCAAGAACAATAACAATAATAATTACAATAACATTAACATTGACAATAAAGATAACAATAACGATAATAATAACTTTAAACACTACAATTACAATATCGATAACTATAACAGTATGAATATCAATAACCATAACAATATCTAAAACGATGAAAATAACGAAAATAAATACTTTAATAGCTTCAATTAATATATCAATAACAATAACAATAATAATTACAATAACATTAACATTAACAATAACGATGACAATAACGATAATAATAACTTTAACAACTACAATTACAATATCAATAACAATAAAAATATGAATATCAGTAACTATAACAATAACATTAAAGATGACAATAACGAAAATAATGACTTTAATAGCTACAATTACAATATTAATAACTATAACAGTATGTATATCAATAACCATAGCAATATCTGAAAGGATGGAAATAACGAAAATAATGACTTTAATAGCTACAATTAATATATCAATAACAATAACAATAATAATTACAATAACATTAACATTAACAATAACGGTGACAATAACGATTATAATAACTTTAACAACTAATAATAACTTTAACAACTACAATTACAATATCAATGACAATAACAATATGAATATCAATAACCATAAAAATAACAATAACGATGACAATAACGATAACATTAATTTTATCAACTACAATTACAATATCAATAACAATAACAATATGAATATCAATAACCATGACAATATCTAAAACGATGAAAATAACGAAAATAATGACTTTAATAGCTACAATTAATATATCAATAACAATAACAATAATAATTACAATAACATTAACATTAACAATAACGATGACAATAACGATAATAATAACTTTAACAACTACAATTACAATATCAATAACAATAAAAATATGAATATCAGTAACTATAACAATAACATTAAAGATGACAATAACGAAAATAATGACTTTAATAGCTACAATTACAATATCAATAACTATAACAGTATGTATATCAATAACCATAGCAATATCTAAAAGGATGGAAATAACGAAAATAATGACTTTAATAGCTACAATTAATATATCAAAAACAATAACAATAATAATTACAATAACATTAACATTAACAATAACGATGACAATAACGATAATAATAACTTTAACAACTACAATTACAATATCAATAACAATAAAAATATGAATATCAGTAACTATAAAAATAACAATAACGATTACAATAACGATAATTATAACTTTTATAGCTACAATTAGAATATCAATAACAAAACCAATATGAATATCAATAATGTTACGTCACCCGACGTATGGACATATAAAATACATAAAGAATTCCTCGTGCCCGCTATATAGGGAGTCTTTTATTATTAGCACATGTAAGTCCTCGTGCCCGCTATATAGGGAGTCTTTTATTATAGTACAAATAATACGTAATTTAATAAAAACTCAATATAACTAACCATTTACTAACAATATTATATTTCACACGTTCGTGCCCGACATGAAGGGAGTCATCTTTACAATACTAACCACTATTATAATACACACCTATAACATAAGTTTCAAGGGAGATACCTTACGCTTAGATATTGTAAACAATACATATACATATATTTGTAATTCTACAATGATGCGTCATACGCGGAAAAACACAAAGCGTCGCGCCAGACAAACAACAATGCGTCTTACGTAACAGAAGCTCGTATACAAGTCATGATGTCACGCCGCAAAGGGAAGGCCGTAAACGACCGAGTACACATGGCCGCAAATGGAGAGTACGTGCTAAATAGTCGCCGAACGGTTACCACGTACGCCCAAGGGAAAACAACGCGGTCGCCGGGCACACACACACGCCGTACTACTCCACAAGTGGTCACCACGTGCGCCTTAGGGAGAGACACGGACCACCACACAATGCCATAGACTCGCACACGGACCTGGACCCACACACAAGCGGTAATCCGATGGCTACGAGCCGACAACACCGAGACGCATCCTCACTACTACCAGTAAGCGCCTCGCACCAAAGCACACAAAGCCGTTGCACGCTTCACTATAGACCATCCAGGAAGGACGAAAGAAAGAAAGACGGCAGCCAGTCACCATCTTCCAAGAACCGAGCCGCCGCCAAAGCAACAAACCGCCACCGCCAAAGCCACAAGCCGCCGCCAAAGCCACAAGCCGCCGCCGCTGGGACTTGTATATAAGGAGCTGCAGAGCAGCACACGACGGTTATTCCGGCATCAGATTTTCTACGATTTACTTCGACGGACGCTAGTTCCGACCAATAATCGCGAGAGAGTCTTTGTTTTACACTGTATCAATTCTATTCGTAGTATAATTTTAAATTTAGAATAAATTAGTATTAGTAGAAGTCTGTGTTTCATTAGTCGGGACCCCGGTCACCATTCGTTCGCGACTCGTATTAGCTACGTGTTCCTGAACCGACGTGTGGTCGACAAGCTCTTCATATCTCTCTCCGCATTTTCCAACCTTTTATCATAGAACTATCGGGGCGTACGAATCGCCCGGGTTCATATTCCTAAATCTTAGAACCATCGGGGCGTACGAATCGCCCGGGTTCATTCTTCATAGAACTAACGGAGCGTACGAATCGCTCGGGTTCAATCATCCTAGAAGGTCCCGTTGTATCCTAGAGAATACGTATGCCGAAAACACGTCGGGGCGGACACAAGCATCGTCTCCGGCGACTACTCGCGAACTATTATAACGGCACAAACCATCTGGCTAACTTGGGCATCGACCCGTCGGCCTGCAGACTTAGGATCATCGAGGACACCACACTCTGCCATCCCAGGCCCGATACTCAGCAGGACCTGAGGTCTTCATCTTGCAGAGTTATTGAATATCGGCTCGTACCGATCGACTGCCCGGAGTGTACCTTCGTTGCCGGACAGCTACCACCAAGCGACCCTCGAACAGCTCGCTATCTAGAATTATATGGAAAGAAGCATTAAGGGTAAGTAAATCATCCTCTCGTCAAAGACATAATTTATCGTTAAGCCCATCCCGAGCCACGAACTACACATAGTAGGTAACGGCCGAATTGGGCAAATATCCCATTGAAGCAGGAGCTCCTTGAAGGAAAGAACATAGTTCTTTTTTTTAAGGCCCGTGCCGAGTGGGACGTAACAACAACAAAATTGGTGCATCGGCCGGGAAACTAGCGATACATTATGTCAATTGAGAGGAGCGATCGCATTGAAACGCGCAGCATGACCACGCGTCAAACAGACGAAATAAGCCCCGACGAAAGGCGGCGTATAGCCAATACAATGGCTCAGTTAGATTCGCGGGAACGCGACCTTTTCGAACGCGAACAAAGACTACGCGAACGCGAAGAAACTCTCCGTACCACATCCGAGGAAGCAAAATTGGGAGAAACAGATACTCTCGCGTTCCTAATGAGAGAAATCGTCGCGCTACGAACGGAAAATCAGCTTCACTTGCCTAATCATCAGGTTAGCGAAGCTCTAGCATCTATTCCACGGTACGACGGAAAAAATATGCCTTTATCTTCTTACATTAGAGCATGCAAACGCGCACGTCAAATGATCCCCACCTATCCGGAGGAACTGTTTACTCTAGCCGCGATAAGGAAACTACAGGATTCCGCTTATGTCGCGATCGAGAGACACCATCCTAGAACAATGCTTGAATTAGGCAGCAGACTCAGGCAAACTTTGGGGACATACTACTCGTTAGATTTTTATAGGACTGAACTAAGAAACGTGCTTATGTCCGAAAATGAACCGATAATAGATTACATCGGTCGCGTACAAGACTTACACGAAAGTCTCCTTGACGAAGAAAGATTCTGGGGAGGGCTTACAGAAAGTAAAAAACAGGAAATAGACGAATTAGCTCTAAAAAGTTTTTGTTCGGGTCTACCATTAGATTATCACCCGTATCTAAACGACTTACGGTGCGGAGACCTAAGCGACGCATACGATAAGGCGATTCAGCTACATTCGTCTATACAACATGAATGGGACAGACGAGGTCTGGCGAGGCCGCGGCCACAATACAAGACTAAGGCCTATCAAGAAAGGCCAATGGATTATTATTATTATGAATCAAAAAGAAATAGTAAACCCAATACCCGGCCTACTAGACCTCCTCCGGACCCAGATGCATGTTCTTATTGCAAGAGGATCGGTCACACTCAAGCACAATGTTATAGGAAATCGCGTGACCTGCAACGCCGGTCACAGACACAAGTTCAAGAACCTTACACTCCACCTCCCGAGAACTCCCGTCAATCCTCTCCATCCTCTCACTACTCCCCTCCCTCGTCACGAGACCAAAGGTATATAAAGAAATGCTCGTATTGTAAGCACATCGGACATACGATAGAGGAATGCCGAAAGAAAAAGTGGAGGGAAACCCAGTCGGGAAACGAATTGACGTCTCTGAGGAAGGGCGCACCCGCAGAGACCGCGTCAGCGCGCCCAGTACGAACAATAAAGGAAGAGAAGCCACTCGCGTCTACTTCTTCCAATTAAAGGAAGAATGCACCTCTCCGTCTATCGTCCTTTCTTCCGACGATTTAGCCAAGGAAACAAAATTTTTAATCGACACGGGTTCGGAACTAAACATATTAAAAATAACAATGGCAAATGAAGACATACTATGTGACGAAAACGACAAGGTCAGACTGATCGGTATCACCGACAAAACTGTTACCACATACGGTTCGGTGACCGTACACATTCACGGATACCCGGTTAAATTCCAACTGGTACCAAATTCCTTTCCTATCCCCTACGACGGTATTTTGGGCTCCGACTTCCTTCATAAAACAGCCAAAATCGATTATGAGAGAGAATCTATAAAGTGGCACGGAATAGTTATGCCCTTTGCTCAATCAAAGGAGATAACTATTCCGGGGCGAACGAGCGATGTCTGTAAAAATAAAATAAAGAATAACGAATTCGAGCAGGAAACCGAGACCCAACATACCGTCCTCCCTACTCACATTACCCATTCCAAACCCTGCAAATACACACAAAAGACAGACGAACGTTACGTACTAGCCCTACAGAACATTAACTTGGACGAACTGAATGATGAAGAGAAATCCGTAGCAAAAGATATGATCAGAGAATCCATAGATTTATTTCACCTGCCGGGCGACAGACTGACGTACTCCGACACCGTAACACACAAAATAGAGACAGTGGACTCTATTCCGGTAAATGTCCGACAGTACCGCTTCCCGCCCATCCATAAGGAGGAGATAAACAAACAGATAGGAGAACTTCTAGAAAACAATGTAATCAAATCATCTACGTCTCCGTATAATTCTCCACTATGGATAGTTCCAAAGAAACCGGACACAAAGGGAAATAAAAGATGGAGATTAGTCATCGACTACCGGATATTAAACGAAAAAACTATTAAAGACAGTTATCCACTGCCGAACATAACAGAAATATTAGATCAATTAGGAAGCGCGAAATATTTTAGTACGTTCGATCTCGCATCAGGTTTCCATCAGATCGGCATGGACAAAGAAGACGCGCCGAAAACGGCTTTCTCCACGCCATTCGGGCATTACGAATTTAAACGTATGCCCTTTGGTCTTAAAAACGCTCCTTCCACCTTCCAACGCTTGATGAACAATGTCCTGACCGGATTGCAAGGTAACGGACTATTCGTTTACCTAGATGACATAGTCATATACTCCAGCTCGCTACAAGAGCACCTTTTGAAATACCGAAATTTATGTGCGCGTCTCCGTGACGCCAATCTAAAATTACAACCCGAGAAATGCAATCTTCTCAGGAAGGAAGTTGTATATCTCGGGCATATCATTAGCGCGGATGGAGTGAAACCAGACCCAGGAAAAATAGAAGCGGTCAAGAACTTCCCGACGCCAAAAAATGCAAAGAACATAAAACAATTCCTGGGACTGGCAGGTTATTATCGACGCTTCATACCAAACTTCTCAGGTACAAGTAAACCGCTGACAAACCTCTTAAAGAAAGACGTACCATTTAAATGGGAAGACGCTCAAAACAAGGCATTCAAAACTTTAATAAGCCTTTTGTGTGAGCAACCGCTTTTGCAATTCCCTGATTTTACAAAGCCTTTCCTAGTAACTACCGACGCATCAAATTTCGCGATCGGGGGAATTCTCAGTCAGGGAGAAATCGGTAAAGATCTGCCCATAGCCTACACGTCTAGGATCTTAAATCAAGCGGAACAAAATTATTCAACAATAGAAAAAGAGCTGCTTGCCATTATATACGCTGTTAATTACTTCCGACCTTATCTATACGGTCGTAAATTCAGTTTAATCACTGACCACCGTCCGCTAGTGTGGTTAAATTCTGTAAAAGACCCGACGTCTCGGCTTATTAGATGGCGACTCAAACTCGCTGAGTATGAATACGATATTGTCTACAAAGCCGGAAAACGAAACGTCAATGCCGACGCGCTATCGCGTAACCCTATAGAGTTGAGTAAACAGATCCTTCCGATAGCAGGGACCAGCTCGAGTGACGACGAAATATTCTCGTCGCTCACTAAGAGACGTCGCATGCAAGAAATATCAAAACCCGAGACCGCACGTGAAACGGAAATACCTAACATAAACATAAACATAAACGATACAGACGAAACGAACGACGACGAACTGGATCTATCACGCTACGAAAGTAATATTATAGAAATAAAAGACAGAATAACAATGCACAAAGGACACATAGCATTTTTTGTGACAAAGACCGGAACTCCTATTGACAAAGGAGCTAAAGAACTTGCCGACAATAAAAGACTACCAAACATTACCGACGTAACGCTTGGTAGAGTAAAGATTACAAAACGGGACAATAGATACCTCATCGCGTTACCCGTCCAGGAGAGAACATCCGTCTCTATTCAACTAGAAATTCTAGATGAAGTATTACATTCTCTTTTGGACGCGGCAATTGAATTGAATTTAGAGACAATAGCTATTTCAAGGGACAATATAGCAGACGTACCATGGATAAACATTAAACGCAAGATAAGTTCGATCTTCGCGGGCCACAAAACAAAAATTATTATATTAAAACATGAAATCATAATACCCAGGGAGATCGAACGCGTCCAAATTATCCATGACAATCATGCTACTCCAATGGGAGGTCACAAAGGAGTCACTAAGACATATTGGCGTATAAAACAACGGTACTACTGGCCTAACCTTAAAACAGATATACAAAACTTCGTCCAAAACTGCCGCAGCTGTCAAACCAAGAAACTTGTTCGACAAAAAACCAGACAACCGATGACCCTTACCGACACACCAGGAAGGGCCTTCGACAAAATTTCGATGGATATAGTAGGACCGATGCCTACTAGTAAACTAGGCAATAATTACATTTTAACAATACAAGATCTCCTTACTAAATATTCTATAGCGGTACCACTACAACAAGCTTCTTCGGTCGAAATAGCTGACGCATTTATAAAAAATTTAATATGTAAATTCGGCAGCCCGAAAGGGATACTAACTGATCAAGGTACTGCTTTCTTATCAGAATTGATGAAAGCAGTGGCCAAGAAATTTAGAATAGAAACATACCAAACCACCGCTTATCGACCGCAATCCAACGGATCAATAGAACGCTCACACCACGTGTTAGCAGAATTTTTGAAACACTTCATAAAGGATAATTCTGAATGGGACGATTGGGTCGATATAGCGATGTTTTCCTATAATACAAGTATACATGAAGGTACACAATACACTCCACACGAATTAATCTTTGGCCAGTTAGCGAAAACTCCGAACGAAAGCACACTTAACGACTTAAAGGACGAAACGTACGCATCGTACTTGGCTGAATTGACGGAACAGTTACAGAAATCGCAGGAGGCCGCCAAAGAGAACCTCGAACGCGCGAAAATAAAATCTAAAAATTATTACGATAAAAAACAGAGGGTGGTGAACTTCTCAATGGGCGACTCCGTATACCTCCTAAAGGGAAAAATCAAAGGCAAGTTAGACAGCCAGTACGAAGGACCGTATAAGATCATACAAATTTTAAATAATAACAATGTAAAAATAGAAACGCCAAAAGGCCTCTCTGTCGTTCATACGGACAGATTAAAATTAAATAAAGTTAGAAAATAAGTCAAAACCTTCGTCCAGGACTCTATAAAACCGACTAACGGTTGACACGGCACAGCATGAAGCCACAGTAGATCTAAGAGTCTAGGACGACGGTCGTTAAGGTGTCTCCTCTTTATTTTATTTTTATTATTATAACATAAGTCACCGCAGTCCGAGCAAAGCGTCATATTTTCTGTAAAGAAAACAAGCATCAAAACCAAAGAAGAATCTTCAACCAACAAGCTAAGAACTATACGTGTCTGAATACCATCCAATAAATGCCATCCAGTGTAAAGAAAGAACCGATAGGACCATCTATCACTGCGAAGTGTACTCGCACGTCTCAATAGTGCACAATGGCCAACACGAATACATTCATCCGCTCACCCAACAGCCTCATAATGGGACGAAAAAGGAACAGCACGCACCGACACAGCTTGACCATAAGTGGGTTCGTCAGTACAGGCGGAGCCTGCAAGGGCTCGCAATATAGCAATCTATACGGTACCTGGAACGACGTCGTAACACAGGCCAACTACTTTTGGGGAGCGTTTGTGACATTCGGATCAGCAAGCGCCGGAGTCATAAAAACGATACTCATGATCCTCCGATCAATAAAATATGTAACAGACACCATCATCCACGGCTATGCATAACACTTACGGTTGAAGTATTCATCTAATGGGAGCCATTGGGGTTCGCCTACGCATCTTTTGCTTCACCTTGCCAAGTCAACAGAGGAAGAAAAGCGGAGAACGACCAAAACCCGCCAGAAGATGCTGAAACAATAGAGCTACCTACGACAAAACCAAAGGACGCCACCACCACCCTACCCTTCGAATAGCAGATACTTGCAAGAGGAGCCGACATTCAAAATGCACGTATAACTACGTACATTTTTTTATAAGGAGGGAGGTGTTACGTCACCCGACGTATGGACATATAAAATACATAAAGAATTCCTCGTGCCCGCTATATAGGGAGTCTTTTATTATTAGCACATGTAAGTCCTCGTGCCCGCTATATAGGGAGTCTTTTATTATAGTACAAATAATACGTAATTTAATAAAAACTCAATATAACTAACCATTTACTAACAATATTATATTTCACACGTTCGTGCCCGACATGAAGGGAGTCATCTTTACAATACTAACCACTATTATAATACACACCTATAACATAAGTTTCAAGGGAGATACCTTACGCTTAGATATTGTAAACAATACATATACATATATTTGTAATTCTACAATGATGCGTCATACGCGGAAAAACACAAAGCGTCGCGCCAGACAAACAACAATGCGTCTTACGTAACAGAAGCTCGTATACAAGTCATGATGTCACGCCGCAAAGGGAAGGCCGTAAACGACCGAGTACACATGGCCGCAAATGGAGAGTACGTGCTAAATAGTCGCCGAACGGTTACCACGTACGCCCAAGGGAAAACAACGCGGTCGCCGGGCACACACACACGCCGTACTACTCCACAAGTGGTCACCACGTGCGCCTTAGGGAGAGACACGGACCACCACACAATGCCATAGACTCGCACACGGACCTGGACCCACACACAAGCGGTAATCCGATGGCTACGAGCCGACAACACCGAGACGCATCCTCACTACTACCAGTAAGCGCCTCGCACCAAAGCACACAAAGCCGTTGCACGCTTCACTATAGACCATCCAGGAAGGACGAAAGAAAGAAAGACGGCAGCCAGTCACCATCTTCCAAGAACCGAGCCGCCGCCAAAGCAACAAACCGCCACCGCCAAAGCCACAAGCCGCCGCCAAAGCCACAAGCCGCCGCCGCTGGGACTTGTATATAAGGAGCTGCAGAGCAGCACACGACGGTTATTCCGGCATCAGATTTTCTACGATTTACTTCGACGGACGCTAGTTCCGACCAATAATCGCGAGAGAGTCTTTGTTTTACACTGTATCAATTCTATTCGTAGTATAATTTTAAATTTAGAATAAATTAGTATTAGTAGAAGTCTGTGTTTCATTAGTCGGGACCCCGGTCACCATTCGTTCGCGACTCGTATTAGCTACGTGTTCCTGAACCGACGTGTGGTCGACAAGCTCTTCATATCTCTCTCCGCATTTTCCAACCTTTTATCATAGAACTATCGGGGCGTACGAATCGCCCGGGTTCATATTCCTAAATCTTAGAACCATCGGGGCGTACGAATCGCCCGGGTTCATTCTTCATAGAACTAACGGAGCGTACGAATCGCTCGGGTTCAATCATCCTAGAAGGTCCCGTTGTATCCTAGAGAATACGTATGCCGAAAACACGTCGGGGCGGACACAAGCATCGTCTCCGGCGACTACTCGCGAACTATTATAACGGCACAAACCATCTGGCTAACTTGGGCATCGACCCGTCGGCCTGCAGACTTAGGATCATCGAGGACACCACACTCTGCCATCCCAGGCCCGATACTCAGCAGGACCTGAGGTCTTCATCTTGCAGAGTTATTGAATATCGGCTCGTACCGATCGACTGCCCGGAGTGTACCTTCGTTGCCGGACAGCTACCACCAAGCGACCCTCGAACAGCTCGCTATCTAGAATTATATGGAAAGAAGCATTAAGGGTAAGTAAATCATCCTCTCGTCAAAGACATAATTTATCGTTAAGCCCATCCCGAGCCACGAACTACACATAGTAGGTAACGGCCGAATTGGGCAAATATCCCATTGAAGCAGGAGCTCCTTGAAGGAAAGAACATAGTTCTTTTTTTTAAGGCCCGTGCCGAGTGGGACGTAACAATAACCATGACAATAACAATAACGATGACAATAACGATAAAATTAATATTATCAAGTCCAAATACAATATCAAGAACAATAACAATAATAATTACAATAACATTAACATTGACAATAAAGATGCCAATAACGATAATAATAACTTTAAACACTACAATTACAATATCAATAACAATAACAATATGAATATCAATAACCATAAAAATAACAATAACGATGACAATAACGATAAAATTAATATTATCAAGTACAAATACAATACCAAGAACAATAACAATAATAATTACAATAACATTAACATTGACAATAAAGATAACAATAACGATAATAATAACTTTAAACACTACAATTACAATATCGATAACTATAACAGTATGAATATCAATAACCATAACAATATCTAAAACGATGAAAATAACGAAAATAAATACTTTAATAGCTTCAATTAATATATCAATAACAATAACAATAATAATTACAATAACATTAACATTAACAATAACGATGACAATAACGATAATAATAACTTTAACAACTACAATTACAATATCAATAACAATAAAAATATGAATATCAGTAACTATAACAATAACATTAAAGATGACAATAACGAAAATAATGACTTTAATAGCTACAATTACAATATCAATAACTATAACAGTATGTATATCAATAACCATAGCAATATCTAAAAGGATGGAAATAACGAAAATAATGACTTTAATAGCTACAATTAATATATCAATAACAATAACAATAATAATTACAATAACATTAACATTAACAATAACGATGACAATAACGATTATAATAACTTTTCAACTAATAATAACTTTAACAACTACAATTACAATATCAATGACAATAACAATATGAATATCAATAACCATAAAAATAACAATAACGATGACAATAACGATAACATTAATTTTATCAACTACAATTACAATATCAATAACAATAAAAATATGGATATCAGTAACTATAAAAATAACAGTAACGATGACAATAACGATAATTATAACTATAACAGCTACAATTACAATATCAATAAAAAAACAATATGAATAACAATAACTATAACAATAACAATAAAGATGACAATAACGAAATTAATGACTTTAATTGCTACAATTACAATATCAATAACTATAACTGTATGAATATCAATAACCATAACAATATCTAAAACGATGAAAATAACGAAAATAATGACTTTAATAGCTACAATTAATATATCAAAAATAATAACAATAATAATTACAATAACATTAACATTAACAATAACGATGACAATAACGATAATAATAACTTTAACAACTACAATTACAATATCAATAACAATAAAAATATGAATATCAGTAACTATAACAATAACATTAAAGATGACAATAACGAAAATAATGACTTTAATAGCTACAATTACAATATCAATAACTATAACAAAATGTATATCAATAACCATAGCAATATCTAAAAGGATGGAAATAACGAAAATAATGACTTTAATAGCTACAATTAATATATCAATAACAATAACAATAATAATTACAATAACATTAACATTAACAATAACGGTGACAATAACGATTATAATAACTTTAACAACTAATAATAACTTTAACAACTACAATTACAATATCAATGACAATAACAATATGAATATCAATAACCATAAAAATAACAATAACGATGACAATAACGATAAAATTAATTTTATCAACTACAATTACAATATCAATAACAATAACAATATGAATATCAATAACCATGACAATATCTAAAACGATGAAAATAACGAAAATAATGACTTTAATAGCTACAATTAATATATCAATAACAATAACAATAATAATTACAATAACATTAACATTAACAATAACGATGACAATAACGATAATAATAACTTTAACAACTACAATTACAATATCAATAACAATAAAAATATGAATATCAGTAACTATAACAATAACATTAAAGATGACAATAACGAAAATAATGACTTTAATAGCTACAATAACAATATCAATAACTATAACAGTATGTATATCAATAACCATAGCAATATCTAAAAGGATGGAAATAACGAAAATAATGACTTTAATAGCTACAATTAATATATCAAAAACAATAACAATAATAATTACAATAACATTAACATTAACAATAACGATGACAATAACGATAATAATAACTTTAACAACTACAATTACAATATCAATAACAATAAAAATATGAATATCAGTAACTATAAAAATAACAATAACGATTACAATAACGATAATTATAACTTTTATAGCTACAATTAGAATATCAATAACAAAACCAATATGAATATCAATAACCATGACAATAACAATAACGATGACAATAACGATAAAATTAATATTATCAAGTCCAAATACAATACCAAGAACAATAACAATAATAATTACAATAACATTAACATTGACAATAAAGATGCCAATAACGATAATAATAACTTTAAACACTACAATTACAATATCAATAACAATAACAATATGAATATCAATAACCATAAAAATAACAATAACGATGACAATAACGATAAAATTAATATTATCAAGTACAAATACAATACCAAGAACAATAACAATAATAATTACAATAACATTAACATTGACAATAAAGATAACAATAACGATAATAATAACTTTAAACACTACAATTACAATATCGATAACTATAACAGTATGAATATCAATAACCATAACAATATCTAAAACGATGAAAATAACGAAAATAAATACTTTAATAGCTTCAATTAATATATCAATAACAATAACAATAATAATTACAATAACATTAACATTAACAATAACGATGACAATAACGATAGTAATAACTTTAACAACTACAATTACAATATCAATAACAATAAAAATATGAATATCAGTAACTATAACAATAACATTAAAGATGACAATAACGAAAATAATGACTTTAATAGCTACAATTACAATATCAATAACTATAACAGTATGTATATCAATAACCATAGCAATATCTAAAAGGATGGAAATAACGAAAATAATGACTTTAATAGCTACAATTAATATATCAATAACAATAACAATAATAATTACAATAACATTAACATTAACAATAACGATGACAATAACGATTATAATAACTTTTCAACTAATAATAACTTTAACAACTACAATTACAATATCAATGACAATAACAATATGAATATCAATAACCATAAAAATAACAATAACGATGACAATAACGATAACATTAATTTTATCAACTACAATTACAATATCAATAACAATAAAAATATGGATATCAGTAACTATAAAAATAACAGTAACGATGACAATAACGATAATTATAACTATAACAGCTACAATTACAATATCAATAAAAAAACAATATGAATAACAATAACTATAAAAATAACAATAAAGATGACAATAACGAAATTAATGACTTTAATTGCTACAATTACAATATCAATAACTATAACTGTATGAATATCAATAACCATAACAATATCTAAAACGATGAAAATAACGAAAATAATGACTTTAATAGCTACAATTAATATATCAAAAATAATAACAATAATAATTACAATAACATTAACATTAACAATAACGATGACAATAACGATAATAATAACTTTAACAACTACAATTACAATATCAATAACAATAAAAATATGAATATCAGTAACTATAACAATAACATTAAAGATGACAATAACGAAAATAATGACTTTAATAGCTACAATTACAATATCAATAACTATAACAAAATGTATATCAATAACCATAGCAATATCTAAAAGGATGGAAATAACGAAAATAATGACTTTAATAGCTACAATTAATATATCAATAACATTAACAATAATATTTACAATAACATTAACTTTAACAATAACGAATACAATAACGATAGTAATAACTTTAACAACTACAATTACAATATCAATAACAATAAAAATATGAATATCAGTAACTATAACAATAACATTAAAGATGACAATAATGAAAATAATGACTTTAATAGCTACAATTACAATATCAATAACTATAACAGTATGTATATCAATAACCATAGCAATATCTAAAAGGATGGAAATAACGAAAATAATGACTTTAATAGCTACAATTAATATATCAAAAACAATAACAATAATAATTACAATAACATTAACATTAACAATAACGATGACAATAACGATAATAATAACTTTAACAACTACAATTACAATATCAATAACAATAAAAATATGAATATCAGTAACTATAAAAATAACAATAACGATTACAATAACGATAATTATAACTTTTACAGCTACAATTACAATATCAATAACAAAAACAATATGAATATCAATAACCATGACAATAACAATAACGATGACAATAACGATAAAATTAATATTATCAAGTACAAATACAATACCAAGAACAATAACAATAATAATTACAATAACATTAACATTGACAATAAAGATGACAGTAACGATAATAATAACTTTAAACACTACAATTACAATATCAATAACAATAACAATATGAATATCAATAACCATAAAAATAACAATAACGATGACAATAACGATAAAATTAATATTATCAAGTACAAATACAATACCAAGAACAATAACAATAATAATTACAATAACATTAACATTGACAATAAAGATGACAATAACGATAATAATAACTTTAAACACTACAATTACAATATCAATAACAATAACAATATGAATATCAATAACCATAAAAATAACAATAACGATGACAATAACGATAAAATTAATATTATCAAGTACAAATACAATACCAAGAACAATAACAATAATAATTACAATAACATTAACATTGACAATAAAGATAACAATAACGATAATAATAACTTTAAACACTACAATTACAATATCGATAACTATAACAGTATGAATATCAATAACCATAACAATATCTAAAACGATGAAAATAACGAAAATAAATACTTTAATAGCTTCAATTAATATATCAATAACAATAACAATAATAATTACAATAACATTAACATTAACAATAACGATGACAATAACGATAATAATAACTTTAACAACTACAATTACAATATCAATAACAATAAAAATATGAATATCAGTAACTATAACAATAACATTAAAGATGACAATAACGAAAATAATGACTTTAATAGCTACAATTACAATATTAATAACTATAACAGTATGTATATCAATAACCATAGCAATATCTGAAAGGATGGAAATAACGAAAATAATGACTTTAATAGCTACAATTAATATATCAATAACAATAACAATAATAATTACAATAACATTAACATTAACAATAACGATGACAATAACGATAATAATAACTTTAACAACTACAATTACAATATCAATAACAATAAAAATATGAATATCAGTAACTATAAAAATAACAATAACGATTACAATAACGATAATTATAACTTTTATAGCTACAATTAGAATATCAATAACAAAACCAATATGAATATCAATAACCATGACAATAACAATAACGATGACAATAACGATAAAATTAATATTATCAAGTCCAAATACAATACCAAGAACAATAACAATAATAATTACAATAACATTAACATTGACAATAAAGATGCCAATAACGATAATAATAACTTTAAACACTACAATTACAATATCAATAACAATAACAATATGAATATCAATAACCATAAAAATAACAATAACGATGACAATAACGATAAAATTAATATTATCAAGTACAAATACAATACCAAGAACAATAACAATAATAATTACAATAACATTAACATTGACAATAAAGATAACAATAACGATAATAATAACTTTAAACACTACAATTACAATATCGATAACTATAACAGTATGAATATCAATAACCATAACAATATCTAAAACGATGAAAATAACGAAAATAAATACTTTAATAGCTTCAATTAATATATCAATAACAATAACAATAATAATTACAATAACATTAACATTAACAATAACGATGACAATAACGATAATAATAACTTTAACAACTACAATTACAATATCAATAACAATAAAAATATGAATATCAATAACCATAAAAATAACAATAACGATGACAATAACGATAACATTAATTTTATCAACTACAATTACAATATCAATAACAATAAAAATATGGATATCAGTAACTATAAAAATAACAGTAACGATGACAATAACGATAATTATAACTATAACAGCTACAATTACAATATCAATAAAAAAACAATATGAAAAACAATAACTATAACAATAACAATAAAGATGACAATAACGAAATTAATGACTTTAATTGCTACAATTACAATATCAATAACTATAACTGTATGGATATCAATAACAATAACAATATCTAAAACGATGAAAATAACGAAAATAATGACTTTAATAGCTACAATTAATATATCAAAAACAATAACAATAATAATTACAATAACATTAACATTAACAATAACGATGACAATAACGATAATAATAACTTTAACAACTACAATTACAATATCAATAACAATAAAAATATGAATATCAGTAACTATAACAATAACATTAAAGATGACAATAACGAAAATAATGACTTTAATAGCTACAATTACAATATCAATAACTATAACAAAATGTATATCAATAACCATAGCAATATCTAAAAGGATGGAAATAACGAAAATAATGACTTTAATAGCTACAATTAATATATCAATAACAATAACAATAATAATTACAATAACATTAACATTAACAATAACGGTGACAATAACGATTATAATAACTTTAACAACTAATAATAACTTTAACAACTACAATTATAATATCAATGACAATAACAATATGAATATCAATAACCATAAATATAACAATAACGATGACAATAACGATAACATTAATTTTATCAACTACAATTACAATATCAATAACAATAACAATATGAATATCAATAACCATGACAATAACAATAACGGTGACAATAACGATAATAATAACTTTAACAACTACAATTACAATATCAATAACTATAACATTATGAATATCAATAACCATAACAATATCTAAAACGATGAAAATAACGAAAATAATGACTTTAATAGCTACAATTAATATATCAATAACATTAACAATAATATTTACAATAACATTAACTTTAACAATAACGAATACAATAACGATAGTAATAACTTTAACAACTACAATTACAATATCAATAACAATAACAATATGTATATCAATAACCATAACAATATCTAAAACGATGAAAATAACGAAAATAATGACGTTAATAGCTACATTTAATATATCAATAACAATAACAATAATAATTACAATAACATTAACATTAACAATAACGATGACAATAACGATAATAATAACTTTAACAACTACAATTACAATATCAATAACAATAACAATATGAATATCAGTAACTATAAAAAAAACAATAACGATAATTATAACATTTACAGCTACAATTACAATATCAATAACAAAAACAATATGAAAATCAATAACCATGTGTTACGTCACCCGACGTACGGACTTATAAAATATATAAAGAGATATTCCTCGTGCCCGCTATATAGGGAGTCTTTTATTATCACGTGTAATTTCCTCGTGCCCGCTATATAGGGAGTCAGCTTATTAAATCATGTATTACTCATAGTATAGTTGATATCATTTATTAACAATATTATAATTTACACATTCGTGCCCGACATGAAGGGAGTAACTTTTACAACACTAACAAATATTATATTTACACTGGGGAACACCTTACGATTAGAATATGCATATATAATAATTAGCTATAAATAATAGATACATAATAATTGATACGTATTTAACACACACATTTATAATATACGCGAAGTCCTAACAAGAGACTGAAAGTAAACGCCGACTAGCCGGTCCTTCATCCATACATGGCCTTCACGTGGTCCTTAGGGAAACTACGCGGTCATTCGAATACTTCCTACACGAAACCTTTCGAACCAGAGGAGAGAGTGAAAGCCGTCACCATCAAGTAGCCTGTACTCTGTCCACACATGGTCACCACGTGGTCCTTAGGGAAACTACGCGGCCACTAGGGGCACCTTCTACCTGAAACCTTGGGACCGGAGGAGAAGAGCACAAAGCCGGCGACGTCGACAGGCCTGTCCTCCGCCCACACATGGCCACCACGTGCGCCTTAGGGAAAGCACGCGGCCGCCAGGCACTTACGGCACCTCTCCACAAGTGGTCATCACGCGCGTCTACAGAACGGACTCAGAATTCCGAAGTTACAAGATACATGGCACAGCTAACGCACACACGGGCCTAGGCCAACACACACACGCGGAATTCAGCTGACGCCAAGCAAAGTAACGCCAAGACGCTCATCCCTACCACCGCTAGTACGCGCTTCAGCTCAACGCGCGCAGGACCATCGCACGCTACCCCACCACCGCCAACAAGGACGAGAGAAGGGAAGACGGCAGCCAATCACCATCCTCTTAGAGCCAAGCCGCCGCCGCTTCGCCACGAGACGCCGCCGCTAAGATTCAGTATATAAGGAGCTGCAGAGCAGCACACGACGGTTTTTTCGACTACAGATTTTCTACGAATCACTTCGACGGACATTTCGAACAATAATCGCGGGAGAGTCTTTTACGCTGTATTCATATTATAATTTAAACTTAGAATAAATTAGAATTAGTAGAAGTCTGTGTTTCATTAGTCGGGACCCCGGTCACTACTCATTCGCGACTCGTATTATCTACGTGTTCCTGAACCGACGTGTGGTCGACAAGCTCTTCATCTCTCTCCGCATTTTCCAACCTTTTATCCTAGAACTATCGGGGCGTACGAATCGCCCGGGTTCACTCTTTCCAAGTCTTAGAACTATCGGGGCGTACGAATCGCCCGGGTTCATACTCCTAAATCATAGAACTATCGGGGCGTACGAATCGCCCGGGTTCATTCTTCACAGAACTATCGGAGCGTACGAATCGCTCGGGTTCAATCATCCTAAAAGGTCCCGTTGCATCCTATAGAATACGTATGCCGAAAACACGTCGGGGCGGACGCAAACATAGTCTCCGGCGTCTACTCGCGAACTACTATAGCGGTACAAACCATCTGGCTAACTTGGGCATCGACCCGTCGGCCTGCAGACCTAGGATCATCGAGGACACCACACTCTGCCATCCCAGGCCCGATACTCAGCAGGACCTGAGGTCTCCATCTTGCAGAATTACTGAATATCGGCTCGTACCGATCAACTGCCCGGAGTGTACCTTCGTTGCCGGACAGCTACCACCAAGCGACCCGCGAACAGCTCGCTATTTAGAATTATACGGAGAGAAGCATTAAAGGTAAGTGAATCATCCTTATCAAAGACATAATCTATCGTTAAGCCCGTCCCGTGCCACGAACTACGCGTAGTAGGTAACGGCCGAATTGGGCAAATATCCCATTGAAGCAGGAGCTCCTTGAAGGAAAGAGCATAGTTCTTTTTTTTAAGGCCCGTGCCGAGTGGGACGTAACATAAAATTGGTGACAGCGGTGGGATAGAAACGATACATTATGTCTACTGAAAGGAGCGAACGTATTGGAACACGCAGCATGGCTGCGCGTCAACCTGATGAAGTTATGATCGATGAAGTACGACTACGAATGACTAAATTAGACGCGGCCGAACGGGCCCTCCTTGAACGCGAACGCGTCATTCGAGAACGCGAACAAGAACTTCGCGATCACGCGCAGCGTCTTAACGCTGCAAAATCAGAAGAGGCAGACCCTCTCACGTTCTTGATGAGGGAGATTTTGGCGCTCAGGACGGAGAGCCAACATCACCTTCCTAATCATCAAATTAATGAGGCTTTCGCGTCTATACCACGATACGACGGGAAAAATATGCCTCTATCCTCATTTATTAGAGCTTGTAAACGCGCGCGACAAATGATTCCCGCGTACCCGGAAGATTTGTTTACTCAAGCCGCGATACGGAAGCTCCAAGATTCGGCACACATTGCGATAGATAGACATAATCCGAAAACGATGTTCGAGTTGTATAGTCGACTCCGACAGACATTGGGCACATACCATTCTTTAGATTATTACCGGACAGAATTAAGAAACGTACTCATGTCGGAGAACGAACAGATTATCGATTACATTGGCCGTGTACAGGATTTATACGAGGGTCTTCTCGATGAAGAAAGGTTTTGGGGAGAAATCACGGATAGCAAGAAACGAGAAATAGATGAATTGGCATTAAAAAGCTTTTGTTCTGGGTTACCGATGGATTACCATCCCTACTTAAACGCGTTACGTTGCCGAGACTTAGGCGATGCATATGACAAAGCAATCCAATTACACTCGTCAATACAACACGAATGGGATAGAAGAGGATTAGTAAGGCCGCGACCACAATATAAGGCAAAAACATACCAAGAAAAACCTATGTATTATTATTACTTTGAATCTAAAAGAAACAATAGACCAAATATCCGACCTACTAGAACTCCTCCAGACCCAGATTCGTGTTCGTATTGTAAGAGAATTGGTCATACACAAACCCAATGTTACAAGAAATCGCGTGACCAGCAACGCCGGTCACAGACACAAGTTCATGGGCCTTATACTCCACCTCCCGGAAATTCCCGTCAATCCTCTCCATCCTCTCACTACTCTCCTTCCTCACCACGAGACCAAAAGCATAAGAAAGAATGCTCGTATTGCAAAAATATCGGTCATACAATAGAAGAATGCCGAAAGAAAAGATGGAGAGAATCTCAGTCGGGAAACGAACCAACGTCTCTGAGGAAAGGCGCATCCGCAGAGACCGCGCCAGGGCGCCCGGTGAGAACGATAACAAAAGAAGAGAAGCCAATCGTGTCTACGTCCTCCAACTAAAGGAAGAAGCTACCTCCCCATCTATCGTCCTTTCCTCTGACGACCTAGCTAAAGAGACGGAGTTCCTAGTTGATAGGGGTTCGGAACTCAACATATTAAAAATAAAAATGGCAAACGGGGATATAATATGCAACGAAAACGACAAAGTCAGACTGAGCGGTATCACCGACGAAACCGTTACCACGTACGGTTCGGTAACCATACGAGTTCACGGATATCCGCTTAAATTCCAATTAGTACCAAATTCCTTTCCTATCCCCTACGACGGTATTTTGGGTTCCGACTTCTTTCAAAAAACAGCCAAAATTGATTATGAAAGAGAGTCTATAGAGTGGCACGGAATAGTTATGCCCTTTGTGCAATCAAAGGAGATAACCATTCCGGGGCGAACGAGCAATGTCTGTAAAATAAAGATAAAAAATAGCGATTTAGAAACGGGATATTTGCCGCGTTTGAATTTCGGAGAAGGAATTTATGCAGGAGAAGCAGTGGTGTCAAATAACCACGGCGAAGCATATATCAAAATAATTAACACCAACGATACGGACGTCAACATAAAACCTCCGTCTGTAACACTAGAAGAGTTCGAGATAAATAATACCGAACTCTTATCGCATTCAGAGGAAATCACGTCTCAAGTGCCTCGACTCGAATCGAAAGACGATGACATAAGCAGTCTAATAAACAATTCTCCGAAACTCGAACAGGAAACCGAGACCCAACATACCGTCCTCCCTACTCACATTACCCCTTCCAAATCCTGCAAACACATAAACAAGACAGACGAACGTTACGCACTAGCCCTACAGAATATTAATTTGGACGAACTGAACGACGAAGAGAAATCCGTAGCAAAAGATATGATAAGAGAATCTATAGACTTATTCCATTTACCGGGCGACAGACTGACGTACTCCGACACCGTAACACACAAGATAGAGACAGTGGACTCTATTCCAGTGAATGTCCGACAGTACCGCTTCCCGCCCATTCATAAGGAAGAGATAAACAAACAGATAGGAGAACTTCTAGAAAACAACGTGATCAAATCATCTACGTCCCCGTATAATTCTCCACTATGGATAGTTCCGAAGAAACCGGACGCAAAAGGGAATAAAAGATGGAGATTAGTCATCGACTACCGGATGTTAAACGAAAAAACTATTAAAGACAGTTATCCACTGCCGAACATAACGGAAATATTAGATCAACTAGGAAGCGCGAAATATTTTAGTACGTTCGATCTCGCATCGGGCTTCCATCAAATCGGCATGGATAAAGAAGACGCGCCGAAAACGGCTTTCTCCACGCCATTCGGGCATTATGAATTTAAACGTATGCCCTTTGGTCTCAAAAACGCTCCTTCCACCTTCCAACGCTTGATGAACAATGTCCTGACCGGATTGCAAGGTAATGAATTATTCGTTTACCTAGACGACATAGTCATATACTCCAGCTCGCTACGAGAGCATCTTTTGAAATACCGGAAATTATGTGCGCGTCTCCGTGACGCCAATCTAAAACTACAGCCCGAGAAATGCAATCTTCTCAGGAAGGAGGTTGTATATCTCGGACATATCATTAGCGCGGATGGAGTGAAACCAGACCCAGGAAAAATAGAGGCAGTCAAGTGTTACGTCCCACTCGGCACGGGCCTTAAAAAAAAGAACTATGTTCTTTCCTTCAAGGAGCTCCTGCTTTAATGGGATATTTGCCCGATTCGGCCGTTACCTACTACGTGTAGTTCGTGGCTCGGGACGGGCTTAACGATAAATTATGTTTTTGACGAGAGGATGATTTACTTACCCTTAATGCTTCTTTCCATATAATTCTAGATAACGAGCTGTTCGAGGGTCGCTTGGTGGTAGCTGTCCGGCAACGAAGGTACACTCCGGGCAGTCGATCGGTACGAGCCGATATTCTATAACTCTGCAAAATGAAGACCTCAGGTCCTGCTGAGTATCGGGCCTGGGATGGCAGAGTGTGGTGTCCTCGATGATCCTAAGTCTGCGGGCCGACGGGTCGATGCCCAAGTTAGCCAGATGGTTTGTACCGTTGTAATAGTTCGCGAGTAGTCGCCGGAGACGATGCTTGTGTCCGCCCCGACGTGTTTTCGGCATACGTATTCTCTAGGATACAACGGGACCTTCTAGGATGATTGAACCCGAGCGATTCGTACGCTCCGTTAGTTCTATGAAGAATGAACCCGGGCGATTCGTACGCCCCGATGGTTCTATGATTTAGGAATATGAACCCGGGCGATTCGTACGCCCCGATAGTTCTATGACTTGGAAAGAGTGAACCCGGGCGATTCGTACGCCCCGATAGTTCTATGATAAAAGGTTGGAAAATGCGGAGAGAGATATGAAGAGCTTGTCGACCACACGTCGGTTCAGGAACACGTAGCTAATACGAGTCGCGAACGAGTAGTGACCGGGGTCCCGACTAATGAAACTCAGACGTCTACTACTAATAATTATTTATTCTAAATTTAAAATTATACTACGAATAGAATTGATACAGTGTAAAAAAGACTCTCTCGCGATTATTGGTTGGAACTAGCGTCCGTCGAAGTAAATCGTAGAAAATCTGATGCCGGAATAACCCGTAGGAATCTGTTGTCGGGAATGACCGTCGAAATGACCCGTAGGAATCTGTTGTCGGGAATGACCGTCGAAATGACCCGTAGGAATCTGTTGTCGGGAATGACCATCGTGTGCTGCTCTGCAGCTCCTTATATACAAGTCCCAGCGGCGGTGGCTTGTGGCTTTGGCGGCGGCTTGTGGCTTTGGCGGTGGCGGTTTGTTGCTTTGGCGGCGGCTCGGTTCTTGGAAGATGGTGACTGGTTGCCGTCTTTCTTTCTTTCGTCCTTCCTGGATGGTCTATAGTGATGCGTGCAACGGCTTTGTGTGCTTTGGTGCGAGGCGCTTACTGGTAGTAGTGAGGATGCGTCTCGGTGTTGTCGGCTCGTAGCCATCGGATTACCGCTTGTGTGTGGGTCCAGGTCCGTGTGCGAGTCTATGGCATTGCGTGGTGGTCCGTGTCTCTCCCTAAGGCGCACGTGGTGACCACTTGTGGAGTAGTACGGCGTGTGTGTGTGCCCGGCGACCGCGTTGTTTTCCCTTGGGCGTACGTGGTAACCGTTCGGCGACTATTTAGCACGTACTCTCCATTTGCGGCCATGTGTACTCGGTCGTTTACGGCCTTCCCTTTGCGGCGTGTCATCATGACTTGTATACGAGCTTCCTTTACGTAAGACGCATTGTTGTTTGTCTGGCGCGACGCTTTGTGTTTTTCCGCGTATGACGCATCATTGTAGAATTACAAATATATGTATATGTATTGTTTACAATATCTAAGCGTAAGGTATCTCCCTTGAAACTTATGTTATAGGTGTGTATTATAATAGTGGTTAGTATTGTAAAGATGACTCCCTTCATGTCGGGCACGAACGTGTGAAATATAATATTGTTAGTAAATGGTTAGTTATATTGAGTTTTTATTAAATTACGTATTATTTGTACTATAATAAAAGACTCCCTATATAGCGGGCACGAGGACTTACATGTGCTAATAATAAAAGACTCCCTATATAGCGGGCACGAGGACTTCTTTATGTATTTTATATGTCCATACGTCGGGTGACGTAACACAAGAACTTCCCGACGCCAAAGAATGCAAAGAACATAAAACAATTCCTGGGACTGGCAGGCTATTATCGACGCTTCATACCAAATTTCTCAGGTACAAGTAAACCGCTGACGAATCTCTTAAAGAAAGACGTACCGTTTAAGTGGGAGGACGCTCAAAACAAGGCATTCAAAACTTTAACAAGCCTTTTGTGTGAACAACCGCTCTTGCAATTCCCTGATTTTACCAAACCTTTCCTAGTAACTACCGACGCATCATATTACGCGATCGGGGGAATTCTCAGTCAGGGAGAAGTCGGTAAAGATCTGCCCATAGCTTACACGTCAAGAATCTTAAATCAAGCGGAACAAAATTATTCGACAATAGAGAAAGAGCTGCTTGCCATTATATACGCCGTTAATTACTTCCGACCTTATTTATACGGTCGTAAATTCAGTTTGATCACCGACCACCGTCCGTTAGTGTGGTTAAATTCTGTGAAAGACCCGACGTCTCGGCTTATCAGATGGCGACTCAAACTCGCCGAGTATGAATACGATATTGTTTACAAAGCCGGTAAACGAAACGTCAACGCCGACGCGCTATCGCGTAACCCTATCGAGGCGAGTAAACAGATCCTTCCGATAGCAGGGACCAGCTCGAGTGACGACGAAATATTCTCGTCGCTCGCTAAGAGACGTCGCACGCAAGAAATATCAAAACCCGAGACCGCACTTGAAACGGAAACACCTAACATAAACATAAACATAAACGAACAGACGAACGATACAGACGAAACGAACGACGACGAACTGGATCTATCACGTTACGAAGGTAATATTATAGAAATAAAAGACAGGATAACAATGCACAAAGGACACATAGCATTTTTTGTAACAAAGACCGGAACTCCTATTGACAAAGGAGCCAAAGAACTTGCCGACAATAAAAGACTACCAAACATTACCGACGTAACGCTTGGTAGAGTAAAGATTACAAAACGGGACAATAGATACCTCATCGCGTTACCCGTCCAGGAGAGAACATCCGTCTCTATTCAATTAGAAATTTTAGACGAAGTATTACATTCTCTTTTGGACGCGGCAATTGATTTAAATTTAAAAACAATAGCTATTTCAAGGGATAATATCGCAGACGTATCATGGATAAACATTAAACGCAAGATAAGTTCGATCTTCGCGGGCCACGAAACTAAAATTATTATACTAAAGCATGAAATCATAATACCCAGGGAGATCGAACGCGTCCAAATTATCCATGACAATCACGCTACTCCTGTGGGAGGTCACAAAGGAGTCACTAAGACATATTGGCGTATAAAACAACGGTACTACTGGCCTAACCTTAAACCCGATATACAAAACTTTATCCAAAACTGCCGCAGCTGTCAGACCAAGAAGCTTGTCCGACAAAAAACCAGACAACCGATGACCCTTACCGACACGCCGGGAAGGGCCTTCGACAAAGTTTCGATGGATATAGTAGGACCGATGCCTACTAGTAAACTAGGCAATAATTATATCCTAACAATACAAGATCTCCTTACCAAATATTCTATAGCGGTACCACTACAACAAGCTTCTTCGGTCGAAGTAGCTGATGCATTTATAAAAAATTTAATATGTAAATACGGCAGCCCGAAAGGGATACTAACTGATCAAGGTACTGCTTTCTTATCAGAATTGATGAAAGCAGTGGCCAAGAAATTTAGAATAGAAACATACCAAACCACCGCTTATCGACCGCAATCCAACGGATCAATAGAACGCTCACACCACGTGTTAGCAGAATTTTTGAAACACTTTATAAAGGATAATTCTGAATGGGACGATTGGGTCGATATAGCGATGTTTTCTTATAATACAAGTATACATGAAGGTACACAATACACTCCACACGAATTAATCTTTGGCCAGTTAGCGAAAACTCCGAACGATAGCACACTTAACGACTTAAAAGACGAAACTTACGCATCGTACTTGGCTGAATTGACGGAACAATTACAGAAATCGCAGGAGGCCGCCAAAGAGAACCTCGAACGCGCGAAAATAAAATCTAAAAATTATTACGATAAAAAACAGAGGGTGGTGAGCTTCTCGACGGGCGACTCCGTGTACCTCCTAAAGGGAAAAATCAAAAGCAAGTTAGACAGCCAGTACGAGGGACCATATAAAATTGTACAAATTCTTAATAATAGCAATGTAAAAATAGAAACGCCAAAAGGCCTCTCTGTCGTTCATACGGACAGACTCAAATTAAATAAGGCTAGAAAATAAGTTAAAGCCTACGTCTAGGACTCTACCTTACCGACTAACGGTTGCCACGGCGCAGCATGGCGCCACAGTAGTTCTCAGAGTCCGGGACGACGGTCGATAAGGTGTCTCCCCTCCATTTTCATTATAATATAAGCCACTCCAGTCCGAGCAGAGCGTCAATTGTCCATAAAGAAGCAAAAGCATCGAAGCTAAAGAAGAAACCTCGAATCACAATGAAGAAATTATCATTCGTTATACTACTTACAATAGTAGGAACTACGCAGAGCCTAACCGGATACGACTGTGCCGGTTCCTCACTCAACGTGACTACATTCTCGTTGCTGGACGTCTCTGAATGCGAGACGCCGAATCTCCAACCAACAAGCCAAGAACTATACATTCAATTACTACAAGTGTCTGAATATCACCCAATAAATGTCATCCAATGTAAAGTGAGGATCGATAGGACCATCTATCACTGCGGGATGTACTCGCACGTTTCAATCGTACACAATGGCCGACGCGAATACATTCATCCGCTCACCAAACGCCTATGCGAACAAGCGCAAGTCACCGGAAGCCTATCTCTGGGCCCCAACAGCCTCATAACGGGACTTAAGAGAAACAGCACGCACCTTCACAGCCTGACCATAAGTGGATCCGTCGGTACAGACGGAGCCTGCAAGGGCTCGCAATATAGCGACCCCTATGGTACCTGGGACGACGTCGTTGTACAGGCCTCGGTAGAAGTCACCTTGAAAGACTACTATGCAGCCGCCTCCATCAAAGCAGACCAGATACATCTGCAATCGGGTACCATCTGCGCTTACACAGCCGAAAATTGTCAAGACGAAGGAGGAGCCGAAAACTTTTGGGAAACTCTACCTTCGGATAGTTGCGGATTCAATGAATACGACGTTTTGTACGAAGGCCTCGCAACAAAACTCACAACTAAAGGACCAGTAACAGGACCAGTCCTATACACAGTCACGTCCAAGGATGTCACCTTCGCACTTACAAAAACAGAAGAATTTACACTGTGCGGATATACGATCATCCGTACCGAACATCCGAAACTTTTCATATTGGAAACCTATCCTGGAAGAATCTTCAAAGCTAAGACAAAAACCCCTGTAGAAAATTTAGACATCTTCGCATATATAAATTCTAAATTCATATACGTCGAACGCCATTTAAAAACACAACTTACTGATTTATATATAGACATAACCCGCCAGAAATGTGCGCTCGAGAGACAAATTTTGAAGAACGCTTTATCCTTAGCAAACTTGTCTCCTGATGAAACCGCATATTCCTTCATGAAAGAACCAGGTTATATGGCAGTGATAGCGGGAGAAGTAATACACTTGATTAAATGTACACCGGTGGAAATAAAAGTACGCTCTACGGAAAACTGCTACAAAAGCCTACCAATAACTTACCGCAATCAGTCTTGCTTCCTAACACCAAAAACCCATATCATCACACAAGAAGCAGCAATGGCGGATTGCAACGAGCTACTACCAGCAATGTACCTACTACATGGATCATGGTACAGAATAACACCGAAACTCGTTGAAAGCGTACCACCGCCGACGATTCAGCCATTAACAAAACCACAATGGAAATACATCAGCCCGCAACATTTGGCAACGAGCGGAATCTACTCCAACGAAGATCTAAATAAACTACGTTCGCATATCATGGAACCTGCGGAAAAACCCGCTGTTTTGAACACACTATTACGTGGAGTCAGCGGACAACACATACCAAAAGGACAGATCTCGTTATACAACCTTATGGACGAAGAAGCATTAGACAAAATAGCGACCAGCACAGGCCAACGACTATGGGAAGCGTTCGTGACATTCGGATCAGCAAGCGCCGGAGTCATAGCGATACTCATGATCCTCCGATTGATAAAATATGTAGCAGACACCGTCATCCACGGCTATGCACTACATAGCATCTATGGTTGGAGTATTCATTTAGTAGGAGCACTTTGGGGCTCACTTACACACCTTTTGCTCCACCTCGCTAAGTCACCAACGGAAGAGAAGGTGGAGAGCGAACAAAAACCGCCAGAAGATGCTGACGCGATAGAACCACCTACGACAGGACGGAAAGAAGCCGTAAACACTTTCCCTTCAATTAGTAAGTACTTACAAGAAGAATCAGCCTTCAAAATGCACGTATAACTACGTACATTTTATTATAAGGGGGGAAGTGTTACGTCACCCGACGTACAGACTTATAAAATATATAAAGAGATATTCCTCGTGCCCGCTATATAGGGAGTCTTTTATTATCACGTGTAATTTCCTCGTGCCCGCTATATAGGGAGTCAGCTTATTAAATCATGTATTACTCATAGTATAGTTGATATCATTTATTAACAATATTATAATTTACACATTCGTGCCCGACATGAAGGGAGTAACTTTTACAACACTAACAAATATTATATTTACACTGGGGACACCTTACGATTAGAACATGCATATATAATAATTAGCTATAAATAATAGATACATAATAATCGATACGTATTTAACACACACATTTATAATATACGCGAAGTCCTAACAAGAGACTGAAAGTAAACGCCGACTAGCCGGTCCTTCATCCATACATGGCCTTCACGTGGTCCTTAGGGAAACTACGCGGCCACTAGGGGCACCTTCTACCTGAAACCTTGGGACCGGAGGAGAAGAACACAAAGCCGGCGACGTCGACAGGCCTGTCCTCCGCCCACACATGGCCACCACGTGCGCCTTAGGGAAAGCACGCGGCCGCCAGGCACTTACGGCACCTCTCCACAAGTGGTCATCACGCGCGTCTACAGAACGGACTCAGAATTCCGAAGTTACAAGATACATGGCACAGCTAACGCACACACGGGCCTAGGCCAACACACACACGCGGAATTCAGCTGACGCCAAGCAAAGTAACGCCAAGACGCTCATCCCTACCACCGCTAGTACGCGCTTCAGCTCAACGCGCGCAGGACCATCGCACGCTACCCCACCACCGCCAACAAGGACGAGAGAAGGGAAGACGGCAGCCAATCACCATCCTCTTAGAGCCAAGCCGCCGCCGCTTCGCTACGAGCCGCCGCCGCTTCGCCACGAGCCGCCGCCGCTAAGATTCAGTATATAAGGAGCTGCAGAGCAGCACACGACGGTTTTTTTCGACTACAGATTTTCTACGAATCACTTCGACGGACGTTTCGAACAATAATCGCGGGAGAGTCTTTTACGCTGTATTCATATTATAATTTAAACTTAGAATAAATTAGAATAGTAGAAGTCTGTGTTTCATTAGTCGGGACCCCGGTCACTACTCATTGGCGACTCGTATTATCTACGTGTTCCTGAACCGACGTGTGGTCGACAAGCTCTTCATCTCTCTCCGCATTTTCCAACCTTTTATCCTAGAACTATCGGGGAGTACGAATCGCCCGGGTTCACTCTTTCCAAGTCTTAGAACTATCGGGGCGTACGAATCGCCCGGGTTCATTCTTCACAGAAGTATCGGAGCGTACGAATCGCTCGGGTTCAATCATCCTAAAAGGTCCCATTGCATCCTAGAGAATACCTATGCCGAAAACACGTCGGGGCGGACGTAAACATAGTCTCCGGCGTCTACTCGCGAACTATTATAGCGGTACAAACCATCTGGCTAACTTGGGCATCGACCCGTCGGCCTGCAGACCTAGGATCATCGAGGACACCACACTCTGCCATCCCAGGCCCGATACTCAGCAGGACCTGAGGTCTCCATCTTGCAGAATTACTGAATATCGGCTCGTACCGATCAACTGCCCGGAGTGTACTGTTACGTCACCCGACGTACGGACTTATAAAATATATAAAGAGAATTTCCTCGTGCCCGCTATATAGGGAGTCAGCTTATTAAATCATGTATTACTCATAGTATAGTTGATATCATTTATTAACAATATTATAATATACACATTCGTGCCCGACATGAAGGGAGTAACTTTTACAACACTAACAAATATTATATTTACACTGGGGAACACCTTACGATTAGAACATGCATATATAATAATTAGCTATAAATAATAGATACATAATAATTGATACGTATTTAACACACACATTTATAATATACGCGAAGTCCTAACAAGAGACTGAAAGTAAACGCCGACTAGCCGGTCCTTCATCCATACATGGCCTTCACGTGGTCCTTAGGGAAACTACGCGGTCATTCGGATACTTCCTACACGAAACCTTTCGAACCAGAGGAGAGAGTGAAAGCCGTCACCATCAAGTAGCCTGTACTCTGCCCACACATGGTCACCACGTGGTCCTTAGGGAAACTACGCGGCCACTAGGGGCACTGTTACGTCCCACTCGGCACGGGCCTTAAAAAAAAGAACTATGTTCTTTCCTTCAAGGAGCTCCTGCTTCAATGGGATATTTGCCCGATTCGGCCGTTACCTACTACGTGTAGTTCGTGGCTCGGGACGGGCTTAACGATAAATTATGTCTTTGACGAGAGGATGATTTACTTACCCTTAATGCTTCTTTCCATATAATTCTAGATAGCGAGCTGTTCGAGGGTCGCTTGGTGGTAGCTGTCCGGCAACGAAGGTACACTCCGGGCAGTCGATCGGTACGAGCCGATATTCAATAACTCTGCAAGATGAAGACCTCAGGTCCTGCTGAGTATCGGGCCAGGGATGGCAGAGTGTGGTGTCCTCGATGATCCTAAGTCTGCGGGCCGACGGGTCGATGCCCAAGTTAGCCAGATGGTTTGTACCGTTGTAATAGTTCGCGAGTAGTCGCCGGAGACGATGCTTGTGTCCGCCCCGACGTGTTTTCGGCATACGTATTCTCTAGGATACAACGGGACCTTCTAGGATGATTGAACCCGAGCGATTCGTACGCTCCGTTAGTTCTATGAAGAATGAACCCGGGCGATTCGTACGCCCCGATGGTTCTATGATTTAGGAATATGAACCCGGGCGATTCGTACGCCCCGATAGTTCTAAGACTTGGAAAGAGTGAACCCGGGCGATTCGTACGCCCCGATAGTTCTATGATAAAAGGTTGGAAAATGCGGAGAGAGATATGAAGAGCTTGTCGACCACACGTCGGTTCAGGAACACGTAGCTAATACGAGTCGCGAACGAGTAGTGACCGGGGTCCCGACTAATGAAACTCAGACGTCTACTACTAATAATTATTTATTCTAAATTTAAAATTATACTACGAATAGAATTGATACAGTGTAAAAAAGACTCTCTCGCGATTATTGGTTGGAACTAGCGTCCGTCGAAGTAAATCGTAGAAAATCTGATGCCGGAATAACCCGTAGGAATCTGTTGTCGGGAATGACCGTCGAAATGACCCGTAGGAATCTGTTGTCGGGAATGACCGTCGTGTGCTGCTCTGCAGCTCCTTATATACAAGTCCCAGCGGCGGCGGCTTGTGGCTTTGGCGGCGGCTTGTGGCTTTGGCGGCGGCTGCTCGTTGCTTTGGCGGCGGCTCGGTTCTTGGAAGATGGTGATTGGCTGCCGTCTTTCTTTCTTTCGTCCCTTTTGGATGGTCTATAGTGATGCGCACAACGGCTTTGTGTGCTTCGGTGCGAGGCGCTTACTGGTAGTGGTGAGGATGCGTCTCGGTGTTGTCGCGTATGACGCATCATTGTAGAATTACAAATATATGTATATGTATTGTTTACAATATTTAAGCGTAAGGTATCTCCTTTGAAACTTATGTTATAGGTGTGTATTATAATAGTGGTTAGTATTGTAAAGATGACTCCCTTCATGTCGGGCACGAACGTGTGAAATATAATATTGTTAGTAAATGGTTAGTTATATTGAGTTTTATTAAATTACGTATTATTTGTACTATAATAAAAGACTCCCTATATAGCGGGCACGAGGAATTACGTGCTATAATAAAAGACTCCCTATATAGCGGGCACGAGGAATTACGTGCTATAATAAAAGACTCCCTATATAGCGGGCACGAGGAATTCTTTATGTATTTTATATGTCCATACGTCGGGTGACGTAACACCTCCCTCCTTATAAAAAAATGTACGTAGTTATACGTGCATTTTGAATGTCGGCTCCTCTTGCAAGTATCTGCTATTCGAAGGGTAGGGTGGTGGTGGCGTCCTTTGGTTTTGTCGTAGGTAGCTCTATTGTTTCAGCATCTTCTGGCGGGTTTTGGTCGTTCTCCGCTTTTCTTCCTCTGTTGACTTGGCAAGGTGAAGCAAAAGATGCGTAGGCGAACCCCAATGGCTCCCATTAGATGAATACTTCAACCGTAAGTGTTATGCATAGCCGTGGATGACGGTGTCTGTTACATATTTTATTGATCGGTGGATCATGAGTATCGTTTTTATGACTCCGGCGCTTGCTGATCCGAATGTCACAAACGCTCCCCAAAAGTCGTTGGCCTGTGTTACGACGTCGTTCCAGGTACCGTATAGATTGCTATATTGCGAGCCCTTGCAGGCTCCGCCTGTACTGACGAACCCACTTATGGTCAAGCTGTGTAGGTGCGTGCTGTTCCTTTTTCGTCTCATTATGAGGCTGTTGGGACCCAAAGATAGGCTTCTGGAGACTATTCCTTGTTCGCATAGGCGTTGGGTGAGCGGATGAATGTATTCGTGTTGGCCATTGTGCACTATTGAGACGTGCGAGTACACTTCGCAGTGATAGATGGTCCTATCGGTCCTTTCTTTACACTGGATGGCATTTATTGGATGGTATTCAGACACGTATAGTTCTTGGCTTGTTGGTTGAAGATTCTTCTTTGGTTTTGATGCTTGTTTTCTTTACAGAAAATATGACGCTTTGCTCGGACTGCGGTGACTTATGTTATAATAATAAAAATAAAATAAAGAGGAGACACCTTAACGACCGTCGTCCTAGACTCTTAGATCTACTGTGGCTTCATGCTGTGCCGTGTCAACCGTTAGTCGGTTTTATAGAGTCCTGGACGAAGGTTTTGACTTATTTTCTAACTTTATTTAATTTTAATCTGTCCGTATGAACGACAGAGAGGCCTTTTGGCGTTTCTATTTTTACATTGTTATTATTTAAAATTTGTATGATCTTATACGGTCCTTCGTACTGGCTGTCTAACTTGCCTTTGATTTTTCCCTTTAGGAGGTATACGGAGTCGCCCATTGAGAAGTTCACCACCCTCTGTTTTTTATCGTAATAATTTTTAGATTTTATTTTCGCGCGTTCGAGGTTCTCTTTGGCGGCCTCCTGCGATTTCTGTAACTGTTCCGTCAATTCAGCCAAGTACGATGCGTACGTTTCGTCCTTTAAGTCGTTAAGTGTGCTTTCGTTCGGAGTTTTCGCTAACTGGCCAAAGATTAATTCGTGTGGAGTGTATTGTGTACCTTCATGTATACTTGTATTATAGGAAAACATCGCTATATCGACCCAATCGTCCCATTCAGAATTATCCTTTATGAAGTGTTTCAAAAATTCTGCTAACACGTGGTGTGAGCGTTCTATTGATCCGTTGGATTGCGGTCGATAAGCGGTGGTTTGGTATGTTTCTATTCTAAATTTCTTGGCCACTGCTTTCATCAATTCTGATAAGAAAGCAGTACCTTGATCAGTTAGTATCCCTTTCGGGCTGCCGAATTTACATATTAAATTTTTTATAAATGCGTCAGCTATTTCGACCGAAGAAGCTTGTTGTAGTGGTACTGCTATAGAATATTTGGTAAGGAGATCTTGTATTGTTAAAATGTAATTATTGCCTAGTTTACTAGTAGGCATCGGTCCTACTATATCCATCGAAATTTTGTCGAAGGCCCTTCCTGGTGTGTCGGTAAGGGTCATCGGTTGTCTGGTTTTTTGTCGAACAAGTTTCTTGGTTTGACAGCTGCGGCAGTTTTGGACGAAGTTTTGTATATCTGTTTTAAGGTTAGGCCAGTAGTATCGTTGTTTTATACGCCAATATGTCTTAGTGACTCCTTTGTGACCTCCCATTGGAGTAGCATGATTGTCATGGATAATTTGGACGCGTTCGATCTCCCTGGGTATTATGATTTCATGTTTTAATATAATAATTTTTGTTTTGTGACCCGCGAAGATCGAACTTATCTTGCGTTTAATGTTTATCCATGGTACGTCTGCTATATTGTCCCTTGAAATAGCTATTGTCTCTAAATTCAATTCAATTGCCGCGTCCAAAAGAGAATGTAATACTTCATCTAGAATTTCTAGTTGAATAGAGACGGATGTTCTCTCCTGGACGGGTAACGCGATGAGGTATCTATTGTCCCGTTTTGTAATCTTTACTCTACCAAGCGTTACGTCGGTAATGTTTGGTAGTCTTTTATTGTCGGCAAGTTCTTTAGCTCCTTTGTCAATAGGAGTTCCGGTCTTTGTCACAAAAAATGCTATGTGTCCTTTGTGCATTGTTATTCTGTCTTTTATTTCTATAATATTACTTTCGTAGCGTGATAGATCCAGTTCGTCGTCGTTCGTTTCGTCTGTATCGTTTATGTTTATGTTTATGTTTATGTTAGGTATTTCCGTTTCACGTGCGGTCTCGGGTTTTGATATTTCTTGCATGCGACGTCTCTTAGCGAGCGACGAGAATATTTCGTCGTCACTCGAGCTGGTCCCTGCTATCGGAAGGATCTGTTTACTCGTTCGCCCCGGAATAGTTATCTCCTTTGATTGAACAAATGGCATAACTATTCCGTGCCATTCTATAGTTTCTTTTTCGTAGTCAATTTTAGCCGTTTTTTGTAAAAAGTTGCAACCCAAAATACCGTTGTAAGGGATAGGAAAGGAATTCGGGACCAGTTGGAATTTAACCGGATATCCGTGAATGTGTACGGTCACCGAACCGTACGTGGTAACAGTTTCGTCGGTGATACCGCTCAATCTGACCTTGTCGTTTTCGTTACATAATATGTCTCCGTTCGCCATTTTTATTTTTAATATGTTGAGTTCCGAGCCTGTGTCGACTAGAAGTTCCGTCTCTTTGACTAGATCGTCAGAGGAAAGGACAATAGACGGAGAGGTAGATTCTTCTTTCAGTTGGAAGAAGTAGACGCGAGTGGCTGCTTCTCTTCTTATTGTCCGTACTGGGCGCGCTAACGCGGTCTCTGCGGATGCGCTTTTCCCCAGAGATGTCGGTTCGTTTCCCGACCGGGCTTCCCTCCACCTTTTCTTCCGGCATTCCTCTATCGTATGGCCGATGTTTTTACAATACGAGCATTTTTTTATATACCTTTGATCTCGTGACGAGGGAGGGGAGTAGTGAGAGGATGGAGAGGATTGACGGGAGTTCTCGGGAGGTGGAGTGTAAGGCTCTTGGACTTGTGTCTGTGACCGGCGTTGCAGGTCACGCGATTTCCTATAACATTGTGCTTGAGTGTGACCGATCCTCTTGCAATAAGAACATGCATCTGGGTCCGGAGGAGGTCTAGTAGGCCGGGTATTGGGTTTACTATTTCTTTTTGATTCATAATAATAATAATCCATTGGTCTTTCTTGATAGGCCTTAGTCTTGTATTGTGGCCGCGGCCTCGCCAGACCTCGTCTGTCCCCTTCATGTTGTATAGACGAATGTAGCTGAATCGCTTTATCGTATGCGTCGCTTAGGTCTCCGCACCGTAAGTCGTTTAGATACGGGTGATAATCTAATGGTAGACCCGAGCAAAAACTTTTTAGAGCTAATTCGTCTATTTCCTGTTTTTTACTTTCTGTAAGCCCTCCCCAGAATCTTTCTTCGTCAAGGAGACTTTCGTGTAAGTCTTGTACGCGACCGATGTAATCTATTATCGGTTCATTTTCGGACATAAGCACGTTTCTTAGTTCAGTCCTATAAAAATCTAACGAGTAGTATGTCCCCAAAGTTTGCCTGAGTCTGCTGCCTAATTCAAGCATTGTTCTAGGATGGTGTCTCTCGATCGCGACATAAGCGGAATCCTGTAGTTTCCTTATCGCGGCTAGAGTAAACAGTTCCTCCGGATAGGTGGGGATCATTTGACGTGCGCGTTTGCATGCTCTAATGTAAGAAGATAAAGGCATATTTTTTCCGTCGTACCGTGGAATAGATGCTAGAGCTTCGCTAACCTGATGATTAGGCAAGTGAAGCTGATTTTCCGTTCGTAGCGCGACGATTTCTCTCATTAGGAACGCGAGAGTATCTGTTTCTCCCAATTTTGCTTCCTCGGATGTGGTACGGAGAGTTTCTTCGCGTTCGCGTAGTCTTTGTTCGCGTTCGAAAAGGTCGCGTTCCCGCGAATCTAACTGAGCCATTGTATTGGCTATACGCCGCCTTTCGTCGGGGCTTATTTCGTCTGTTTGACGCGTGGTCATGCTGCGCGTTTCAATGCGATCGCTCCTCTCAATTGACATAATGTATCGTTAGTTTCCCGGCCGATGCACCAATTTTATGTTGTTACGTCCCACTCGGCACGGGCCTTAAAAAAAAGAACTATGTTCTTTCCTTCAAGGAGCTCCTGCTTCAATGGGATATTTGCCCGATTCGGCCGTTACCTACTACGTGTAGTTCGTGGCTCGGGACGGGCTTAACGATAAATTATGTCTTTGACGAGAGGATGATTTACTTACCCTTAATGCTTCTTTCCATATAATTCTAGATAGCGAGCTGTTCGAGGGTCGCTTGGTGGTAGCTGTCCGGCAACGAAGGTACACTCCGGGCAGTCGATCGGTACGAGCCGATATTCAATAACTCTGCAAGATGAAGACCTCAGGTCCTGCTGAGTATCGGGCCAGGGATGGCAGAGTGTGGTGTCCTCGATGATCCTAAGTCTGCGGGCCGACGGGTCGATGCCCAAGTTAGCCAGATGGTTTGTACCGTTGTAATAGTTCGCGAGTAGTCGCCGGAGACGATGCTTGTGTCCGCCCCGACGTGTTTTCGGCATACGTATTCTCTAGGATACAACGGGACCTTCTAGGATGATTGAACCCGAGCGATTCGTACGCTCCGATAGTTCTATGAAGAATGAACCCGGGCGATTCGTACGCCCCGATGGTTCTATGATTTAGGAATATGAACCCGGGCGATTCGTACGCCCCGATAGTTCTAAGACTTGGAAAGAGTGAACCCGGGCGATTCGTACGCCCCGATAGTTCTATGATAAAAGGTTGGAAAATGCGGAGAGAGATATGAAGAGCTTGTCGACCACACGTCGGTTCAGGAACACGTAGCTAATACGAGTCGCGAACGAGTAGTGACCGGGGTCCCGACTAATGAAACTCAGACGTCTACTACTAATAATTATTTATTCTAAATTTAAAATTATACTACGAATAGAATTGATACAGTGTAAAAAAGACTCTCTCGCGATTATTGGTTGGAACTAGCGTCCGTCGAAGTAAATCGTAGAAAATCTGATGCCGGAATAACCCGTAGGAATCTGTTGTCGGGAATGACCGTCGAAATGACCCGTAGGAATCTGTTGTCGGGAATGACCGTCGTGTGCTGCTCTGCAGCTCCTTATATACAAGTCCCAGCGGCGGCGGCTTGTGGCTTTGGCGGCGGCTTGTGGCTTTGGCGGCGGCTGCTCGTTGCTTTGGCGGCGGCTCGGTTCTTGGAAGATGGTGATTGGCTGCCGTCTTTCTTTCTTTCGTCCCTTTTGGATGGTCTATAGTGATGCGCACAACGGCTTTGTGTGCTTCGGTGCGAGGCGCTTACTGGTAGTGGTGAGGATGCGTCTCGGTGTTGTCGCGTATGACGCATCATTGTAGAATTACAAATATATGTATATGTATTGTTTACAATATTTAAGCGTAAGGTATCTCCTTTGAAACTTATGTTATAGGTGTGTATTATAATAGTGGTTAGTATTGTAAAGATGACTCCCTTCATGTCGGGCACGAACGTGTGAAATATAATATTGTTAGTAAATGGTTAGTTATATTGAGTTTTATTAAATTACGTATTATTTGTACTATAATAAAAGACTCCCTATATAGCGGGCACGAGGAATTACGTGCTATAATAAAAGACTCCCTATATAGCGGGCACGAGGAATTACGTGCTATAATAAAAGACTCCCTATATAGCGGGCACGAGGAATTCTTTATGTATTTTATATGTCCATACGTCGGGTGACGTAACAGCACCTTCTACCTGAAACCTTGGGACCGGAGGAGAAGAGCACAAAGCCGGCGACGTCGACAGGCCTGTCCTCCGCCCACACATGGCCACCACGTGCGCCTTAGGGAAAGCACGCGGCCGCCAGGCACTTACGGCACCTCTCCACAAGTGGTCATCACGCGCGTCTACAGAACGGACTCAGAATTCCGAAGTTACAAGATACATGGCACAGCTAACGCACACACGGGCCTAGGCCAACACACACACGCGGAATTCAGCTGACGCCAAGCAAAGTAACGCCAAGACGCTCATCCCTACCACCGCTAGTACGTGCTTCAGCTCAACGCGCGCAGGACCATCGCACGCTACCCCACCACCGCCAACAAGGACGAGAGAAGGGAAGACGGCAGCCAATCACCATCCTCTTAGAGCCAAGCCGCCGCCGCTTCGCTACGAGCCGCCGCCGCTTCGCCACGAGCCGCCGCCGCTAAGATTCAGTATATAAGGAGCTGCAGAGCAGCACACGACGGTTTTTTCGACTACAGATTTTCTACGAATCACTTCGACGGACGTTTCGAACAATAATCGCGGGAGAGTCTTTTACGCTGTATTCATATTATAATTTAAACTTAGAATAAATTAGAATTAGTAGAAGTCTGTGTTTCATTAGTCGGGACCCCGGTCACTACTCATTCGCGACTCGTATTATCTACGTGTTCCTGAACCGACGTGTGGTCGACAAGCTCTTCATCTCTCTCCGCATTTTCCAACCTTTTATCCTAGAACTATCGGGGCGTACGAATCGCCCGGGTTCATTCTTCACAGAACTATCGGAGCGTACGAATCGCTCGGGTTCAATCATCCTAAAAGGTCCCGTTGCATCCTATAGAATACGTATGCCGAAAACACGTCGGGGCGGACGCAAACATAGTCTCCGGCGTCTACTCGCGAACTACTATAGCGGTACAAACCATCTGGCTAACTTGGGCATCGACCCGTCGGCCTGCAGACCTAGGATCATCGAGGACACCACACTCTGCCATCCCAGGCCCGATACTCAGCAGGACCTGAGGTCTCCATCTTGCAGAATTACTGAATATCGGCTCGTACCGATCAACTGCCCGGAGTGTACCTTCGTTGCCGGACAGCTACCACCGAGCGACCCGCGAACAGCTCGCTATTTAGAATTGTACGGAGAAAAGCATTAAAGGTAAGTGAATCATCCTTATCAAAGACATAATCTATCGTTAAGCCCGTCCCGTGCCACGAACTACGCGTAGTAGGTAACGGCCGAATTGGGCAAATATCCCATTGAAGCAGGAGCTCCTTGAAGGAAAGAGCATAGTTCTTTTTTTTAAGGCCCGTGCCGAGTGGGACGTAACAGTACCTTCGTTGCCGGACAGCTACCATCAAGCGACCCGCGAACAGCTCGCTATTTAGAATTGTACGGAGAGAAGCATTAAAGGTAAGTGAATCATCCTTATCAAAGACATAATCTATCGTTAAGCCCGTCCCGTGCCACGAACTACGCGTAGTAGGTAACGGCCGAATTGGGCAAATATCCCATTGAAGCAGGAGCTCCTTGAAGGAAAGAGCATAGTTCTTTTTTTTAAGGCCCGTGCCGAGTGGGACGTAACAGATGACAATAACGAAAATAATAACTTTAACAACTACAATTACAATATCAATAACAATAAAAATATGAATATCAGTAACTATAAAAATAACAATAACGATGACAATAACGATAATTATAACTTTTACAGCTACAATTACAATATCAATAACAAAAACAATATGAATATCAATAACCATGACAATAACAATAACGGTGACAATAACGATAATAATAACTTTAACAACTACAATTACAATATCAATAACAATAACAATAATAATTACAATAACATTAACATTACCAATAACGATGACAATAACGAAAATAATAACTTTAACAACTACAATTACAATATCAATAACAATAAAAATATGAATATCAATAACCATAAAAATAACAATAACGATGACAATAACGATAAAATTAATATTATCAAGCACAAATACAATAACAAGAACAATAACAATAATAATTACAAGAACATTAACATTGACAATAAAGATGACAATAACGATAATAATAACTTTAAACACTACAATTACAATATCAATAACAATAAAAATATGAATATCAGTAACTATAAAAATAACAATAACGATGACAATAACTATAATAATTACTTTAACAACTACAATTACAATATCAATAACAAAAACAATATGAATATCAATAACCATGACAATAACAATAACGGTGACAATAACGATAAAATTAATATTATCAAGTACAAATACAATACCAAGAACAATAACAATAATAATTACAATAACATTAACATTATGAATAACGATGACAATAACGAAAATAATAACTTTAACAACTACAATTACAATATCAATAACAATAAAAATATGAATATCAATAACCATAAAAATAACAATAACGATGACAATAACGATAAAATTAATATTATCAAGTACAAATACAATACCAAGAACAATAACAATAATAATTACAATAACATTAACATTGACAATAAAGATGACAATAACGATAATAATAACTTTAAACACTACAATTACAATATCAATAACAATAAAAATATGAATATCAGTAACTATAAAAATAACAATAACGATGACAATAACTATAATAATTACTTTAACAACTACAATTACAATATCAATAACAATAACAATATGAATATCAATAACTATAACAATAACAATAAAGACGACAATAACGAAAATAATGGCGTTAATAGCTATAATTACCATATCAATAACAATAACAATATGAATATCAATAACCATAACAATATCTAAAACGATGAGAATAACGAAAATAATGACTTTAATAGCTACAATTAATATATCAATTACAATAACAATAATAATTACAATAACATTAACTTTAACAATAAAGATGACAATAACGAAAATAATGACTGTAATAGCTACAATTACAATATCAATAACTATAACAGTATGAATATCAATAACCATATCAATACCTAAAACGATGAAAATAACGAAAATAATGACTTTAATAGCTACAATTAATATATCAATAACATTAACAATTATATTTACAATAACATTAACTTTAACAATAACGATGACAATAACGATAGTAATAACTTTAACAACTACAATTACAATATCAATTACAATAACAATATGAATATCAGTAACTATAAAAATAACAATAACGATGACAATAACGATAATTATAACTTTTACACCAACAATAACAATATCAATAACAAAAACAATATGAATATCAATAACCATGACAATAACAATAACGGTGACAATAACGATAAAATTAATATTATCAAGTACAAATACAATACCAAGAACAATAACAATAATAATTACAATAACATTAACAATGACAATAAAGATGACAGTAACGATAATAATAACTTTAAACACTACAATTACAATATCAATAACTATAACAGTATGAATATCAATAACCATAGCAATATCTAAAAGGATGAAAATAACGAAAATAATGACTTTAATAGCTACAATTAATATATCAATAACAATAACAATAATAATTACAATAACATTAACATTAACAATAACTATGACAATAACGATAATAATAACTTTAACAACTACAATTACAATATCAATTACAATAACAATATGAATATCAATATCCATAAAAATAACAATAACGATGACAATAACGATAACATTAATTTTAACAACTACAATTACAATATCAATAACAATAACAATATGAATATCACTAACCATGACAATAACAATAACGGTGACAATAACGATAATAATAACTTTAACAACTACATTTACAATATCAATAACTATAACAGTATGAATATTGTTACGTCCCACTCGGCACGGGCCTTAAAAAAAAAAGAACTATGTTCTTTCCTTCAAGGAGCTCCTGCTTCAATGGGATATTTGCCCAATTCGGCCGTTACCTACTACGCGTAGTTCGTGGCACCGGACGGGCTTAACGATAGATTATGTCTTTGATAAGGATGATTCACTTACCTTTAATGCTTCTCTCCGTACAATTCTAAATAGCGAGCTGTTCGCGGGTCGCTTGGTGGTAGCTGTCCGGCAACGAAGGTACACTCCGGACAGTTGATTGGTACGAGCCGATATTCAGTAATTCTGCAAGATGGAGACCTCAGGTCCTGCTGAGTATCGGGCCTGGAATGGCAGAGTGTGGTATCCTCAATGATCCTAGGTCTGCAGGCCGACGGGTCGATGCCCAAGTTAGCCAGATGGTTTGTACCGCTATAATAGTTCGCGAGTAGACGCCGGAGACTATGGTTACGTCCGCCCCGACGTGTTTTCGGCATAGGTATTCTCTAGGATGCAATGGGACCTTTTAGGATGATTGAACCCGAGCGATTCATACGCTCCGATAGTTCTGTGAAGAATGAACCCGGGCGATTCGTACGCCCAGATAGTTCTAAGACTTGGAAAGAGTGAACCCGGGCGATTCGTACGCCCGCGATAGTTCTAGGATAAAAGGTTGGAAAATGCGGAGAGAGATGAAGAGCTTGTCGACCACACGTCGGTTCAGGAACACGTAGATAATACGAGTCGCGAATGAATAGTGACCGGGGTCCCGACTAATGAAACACAGACTTCTACTAATTCTAATTTATTCTAAGTTTAAATTATTATATGAATACAGCGTAAAAGACTCTCCCGCGATTATTGTTCGAAACGTCCGTCGAGGTGATTCGTAGAAAATCTGTAGTCGAAAAAAAACCGTCGTGTGCTGCTCTGCAGCTCCTTATATACTGAATCTTAGCGGCGGCGGCTCGTGGCGAAGCGGCGGCGGCTCGTAGCGAAGCGGCGGCGGCTCGTAGCGAAGCGGCGGCGGCTTGGCTCTAAGAGGATGGTGATTGGCTGCCGTCTTCCCTTCTCTCGTCCTTGTTGGCGGTGGTGGGGTAGCGTGCGATGGTCCTGCGCGCGTTGAGCTGAAGCGCGTACTAGCGGTGGTAGGGATGAGCGTCTTGGCGTTACTTTGCTTGGCGTCAGCTGAATTCCGCGTGTGTGTGTTGGCCTAGGCCCGTGTGTGCGTTAGCTGTGCCATGTATCTTGTAACTTCGGAATTCTGAGTCCGTTCTGTAGACGCGCGTGATGACCACTTGTGGAGAGGTGCCGTAAGTGCCTGGCGGCCGCGTGCTTTCCCTAAGGCGCACGTGGTGGCCATGTGTGGGCGGAGGACAGGCCTGTCGACGTCGCCGGCTTTGTGTTCTTCTCCTCCGGTCCCAAGGTTTCAGGTAGAAGGTGCCCCTAGTGGCCGCGTAGTTTCCCTAAGGACCACGTGAAGGCCATGTATGGATGAAGGACCGGCTAGTCGGCGTTTACTTTCAGTCTCTTGTTAGGACTTCGCGTATATTATAAATGTGTGTGTTAAATACGTATCGATTATTATGTATCTATTATTTATAGCTAATTATTATATATGCATGTTCTAATCGTAAGGTGTCCCCAGTGTAAATATAATATTTGTTAGTGTTGTAAAAGTTACTCCCTTCATGTCGGGCACGAATGTGTAAATTATAATATTGTTAATAAATGATATCAACTATACTATGAGTAATACATGTGTTACGTCCCACTCGGCACGGGCCTTAAAAAAAAGAACTATGTTCTTTCCTTCAAGGAGCTCCTGCTTCAATGGGATATTTGCCCGATTCGGCCGTTACCTACTACGTGTAGTTCGTGGCTCGGGACGGGCTTAACGATAAATTATGTCTTTGACGAGAGGATGATTTACTTACCCTTAATGCTTCTTTCCATATAATTCTAGATAGCGAGCTGTTCGAGGGTCGCTTGGTGGTAGCTGTCCGGCAACGAAGGTACACTCCGGGCAGTCGATCGGTACGAGCCGATATTCAATAACTCTGCAAGATGAAGACCTCAGGTCCTGTTGAGTATCGGGCCTGGGATGGCAGAGTGTGGTGTCCTCGATGATCCTAAGTCTGCAGGCCGACGGGTCGATGCCCAAGTTAGCCAGATGGTTTGTACCGTTATAATAGTTCGCGAGTAGTCGCCGGAGACGATGCTTGTGTCCGCCCCGACGTGTTTTCGGCATACGTATTCTCTAGGATACAACGGGACCTTCTAGGATGATTGAACCCGAGCGATTCGTACGCTCCGTTAGTTCTATGAAGAATGAACCCGGGCGATTCGTACGCCCCGATGGTTCTATGATTTAGGAATATGAACCCGGGCGATTCGTACGCCCCGATAGTTCTATGACTTGGAAAGAGTGAACCCGGGCGATTCGTACGCCCCGATAGTTCTATGATAAAAGGTTGGAAAATGCGGAGAGAGATATGAAGAGCTTGTCGACCACACGTCGGTTCAGGAACACGTAGCTAATACGAGTCGCGAACGAGTAGTGACCGGGGTCCCGACTAATGAAACTCAGACGTCTACTACTAATAATTATTTATTCTAAATTTAAAATTATACTACGAATAGAATTGATACAGTGTAAAAAAAAAGACTCTCTCGCGATTATTGGTTGGAACTAGCGTCCGTCGAAGTAAATCGTAGAAAATCTGATGCCGGAATAACCCGTAGGAATCTGTTGTCGGGAATGACCGTCGTGTGCTGCTCTGCAGCTCCTTATATACAAGTCCCAGCGGCGGCGGCTTGTGGCTTTGGCGGCGGCTTGTGGCTTTGGCGGCGGCGGTTTGTTGCTTTGGCGGCGGCTCGGTTCTTGGAAGATGGTGACTGGCTGCCGTCTTTCTTTCTTTCGTCCTTCCTGGATGGTCTATAGTGATGCGTGCAACGGCTTTGTGTGCTTTGGTGCGAGGCGCTTACTGGTAGTAGTGAGGATGCGTCTCGGTGTTGTCGGCTCGTAGCCATCGGATTACCGCTTGTGTGTGTGGGTCCAGGTCCGTGTGCGAGTCTATGGCATTGCGTGGTGGTCCGTGTCTCTCCCTAAGGCGCACGTGGTGACCACTTGTGGAGTAGTACGGCGTGTGTGTGTGCCCGGCGACCGCGTTGTTTTCCCTTGGGCGTACGTGGTAACCGTTCGGCGACTATTTAGCACGTACTCTCCATTTGCGGCCATGTGTACTCGGTCGTTTACGGCTTTCCCTTTGCGGCGTGACATCATGACTTGTATACGAGCTTCCTTTACGTAAGACGCATTGTTGTTTGTCTGGCGCGACGCTTTGTGTTTTTCCGCGTATGACGCATCATTGTAGAATAACAAATATATGTATATGTATTGTTTACAATATTTAAGCGTAAGGTATCTCCCTTGAAACTTATGTTATAGGTGTGTATTATAATAGTGGTTAGTATTGTAAAGATGACTCCCTTCATGTCGGGCACGAACGTGTGAAATATAATATTGTTAGTAAATGGTTAGTTATATTGAGTTTTTATTAAATTACGTATTATTTGTACTATAATAAAAGACTCCCTATATAGCGGGCACGAGGACTTACATGTGCTAATAATAAAAGACTCCCTATATAGCGGGCACGAGGATTTCTTTATGTATTTTATATGTCCATACGTCGGGTGACGTAACACATGATTTAATAAGCTGACTCCCTATATAGCGGGCACGAGGAAATTACACGTGATAATAAAAGACTCCCTATATAGCGGGCACGAGGAATATCTCTTTATATATTTTATAAGTCTGTACGTCGGGTGACGTAACACTTCCCCCCTTATAATAAAATGTACGTAGTTATACGTGCATTTTGAAGGCTGATTCTTCTTGTAAGTACTTACTAATTGAAGGGAAAGTGTTTACGGCTTCTTTCCGTCCTGTCGTAGGTGGTTCTATCGCGTCAGCATCTTCTGGCGGTTTTTGTTCGCTCTCCACCTTCTCTTCCGTTGGTGACTTAGCGAGGTGGAGCAAAAGGTGTGTAAGTGAGCCCCAAAGTGCTCCTACTAAATGAATACTCCAACCATAGATGCTATGTAGTGCATAGCCGTGGATGACGGTGTCTGCTACATATTTTATCAATCGGAGGATCATGAGTATCGCTATGACTCCGGCGCTTGCTGATCCGAATGTCACGAACGCTTCCCATAGTCGTTGGCCTGTGCTGGTCGCTATTTTGTCTAATGCTTCTTCGTCCATAAGGTTGTATAACGAGATCTGTCCTTTTGGTATGTGTTGTCCGCTGACTCCACGTAATAGTGTGTTCAAAACAGCGGGTTTTTCCGCAGGTTCCATGATATGCGAACGTAGTTTATTTAGATCTTCGTTGGAGTAGATTCCGCTCGTTGCCAAATGTTGCGGGCTGATGTATTTCCATTGTGGTTTTGTTAATGGCTGAATCGTCGGCGGTGGTACGCTTTCAACGAGTTTCGGTGTTATTCTGTACCATGATCCATGTAGTAGGTACATTGCTGGTAGTAGCTCGTTGCAATCCGCCATTGCTGCTTCTTGTGTGATGATATGGGTTTTTGGTGTTAGGAAGCAAGACTGATTGCGGTAAGTTATTGGTAGGCTTTTGTAGCAGTTTTCCGTAGAGCGTACTTTTATTTCCACCGGTGTACATTTAATCAAGTGTATTACTTCTCCCGCTATCACTGCCATATAACCTGGTTCTTTCATGAAGGAATATGCGGTTTCATCAGGAGACAAGTTTGCTAAGGATAAAGCGTTCTTCAAAATTTGTCTCTCGAGCGCACATTTCTGGCGGGTTATGTCTATATATAAATCAGTAAGTTGTGTTATTAAATGGCGTTCGACGTATATGAATTTAGAATTTATATATGCGAAGATGTCTAAATTTTCTACAGGGGTTTTTGTCTTAGCTTTGAAGATTCTTCCAGGAGAGGTTTCCAATATGAAAAGTTTCGGATGTTCGGTACGGATGATCGTATATCCGCACAGTGTAAATTCTTCTGTTTTTGTAAGTGCGAAGGTGACGTCCTTGGACGTGACTGTGTATAGGACTGGTCCTTTTACTGGTCCTTTAGTTGTGAGTTTTGTTGCGAGGCCTTCGTACAAAACGTCGTATTCATTGAATCCGCAACTATCCGAAGGTATAGTTTCCCAAAAGTTTTCGGCTCCTCCTTCGTCTTGACAATTTTCGGCTGTGTAAGCGCAGATGGTACCCGATTGCAGATGTATCTGGTCTGCTTTGATGGAGGCGGATGCATAGTAGTCTTTCAAGGTGACTTCTACCGAGGCCTGTACAACGACGTCGTCCCAGGTACCATAGGGGTCGCTATATTGCGAGCCCTTGCAGGCTCCGTCTGTACCGACGGATCCACTTATGGTCAGGCTGTGAAGGTGCGTGCTGTTTCTCTTAAGTCCCGTTATGAGGCTGTTGGGGCCCAGAGATAGGCTTCCGGTGACTTGCGCTTGTTCGCATAGGCGTTGGGTGAGCGGATGAATGTATTCGCGTCGGCCATTGTGTACGATTGAAACGTGCGAGTACATCCCGCAGTGATAGATGGTCCTATCGATCCTCACTTTACATTGGATGACATTTATTGGGTGATATTCAGACACTTGTAGTAATTGAATGTATAGTTCTTGGCTTGTTGGTTGGAGATTCGGCGTCTCGCATTCAGAGACGTCCAGCAACGAGAATGTAGTCACGTTGAGTGAGGAACCGGCACAGTCGTATCCGGTTAGGCTCTGCGTAGTTCCTACTATTGTAAGTAGTATAACGAATGATAATTTCTTCATTGTGATTCGAGGTTTCTTCTTTAGCTTCGATGCTTTTGCTTCTTTATGGACAATTGACGCTCTGCTCGGACTGGAGTGGCTTATATTATAATGAAAATGGAGGGGAGACACCTTATCGACCGTCGTCCCGGACTCTGAGAACTACTGTGGCGCCATGCTGCGCCGTGGCAACCGTTAGTCGGTAAGGTAGAGTCCTAGACGTAGGCTTTAACTTACTTTCTAGCCTTATTTAATTTGAGTCTGTCCGTATGAACGACAGAGAGGCCTTTTGGCGTTTCTATTTTTACATTGCTATTATTAAGAATTTGTACAATTTTATATGGTCCCTCGTACTGGCTGTCTAACTTGCTTTTGATTTTTCCTTTTAGGAGGTACACGGAGTCGCCCGTCGAGAAGCTCACCACCCTCTGTTTTTTATCGTAATAATTTTTAGATTTTATTTTCGCGCGTTCGAGGTTCTCTTTGGCGGCCTCCTGCGATTTCTGTAATTGTTCCGTCAATTCAGCCAAGTACGATGCGTAAGTTTCGTCTTTTAAGTCGTTAAGTGTGCTATCGTTCGGAGTTTTCGCTAACTGGCCAAAGATTAATTCGTGTGGAGTGTATTGTGTACCTTCATGTATACTTGTATTATAAGAAAACATCGCTATATCGACCCAATCGTCCCATTCAGAATTATCCTTTATAAAGTGTTTCAAAAATTCTGCTAACACGTGGTGTGAGCGTTCTATTGATCCGTTGGATTGCGGTCGATAAGCGGTGGTTTGGTATGTTTCTATTCTAAATTTCTTGGCCACTGCTTTCATCAATTCTGATAAGAAAGCAGTACCTTGATCAGTTAGTATCCCTTTCGGGCTGCCGTATTTACATATTAAATTTTTTATAAATGCATCAGCTACTTCGACCGAAGAAGCTTGTTGTAGTGGTACCGCTATAGAATATTTGGTAAGGAGATCTTGTATTGTTAGGATATAATTATTGCCTAGTTTACTAGAAGGCATCGGTCCTACTATATCCATCGAAACTTTGTCGAATGCCCTTCCCGGCGTGTCGGTAAGGGTCATCGGTTGTCTGGTTTTTTGTCGGACAAGCTTCTTGGTCTGACAGCTGCGGCAGTTTTGGATAAAGTTTTGTATATCGGGTTTAAGGTTAGGCCAGTAGTACCGTTGTTTTATACGCCAATATGTCTTAGTGACTCCTTTGTGACCTCCCACAGGAGTAGCGTGATTGTCATGGATAATTTGGACGCGTTCGATCTCCCTGGGTATTATGATTTCATGCTTTAGTATAATAATTTTAGTTTCGTGGCCCGCGAAGATCGAACTTATCTTGCGTTTAATGTTTATCCATGATACGTCTGCGATATTATCCCTTGAAATAGCTATTGTTTTTAAATTTAATTCAATTGCCGCGTCCAAAAGAGAATGTAATACTTCGTCTAAAATTTCTAATTGAATAGAGACGGATGTTCTCTCCTGGACGGGTAACGCGATGAGGTATCTATTGTCCCGTTTTGTAATCTTTACTCTACCAAGCGTTACGTCGGTAATGTTTGGTAGTCTTTTATTGTCGGCAAGTTCTTTGGCTCCTTTGTCAATAGGAGTTCCGGTCTTTGTTACAAAAAATGCTATGTGTCCTTTGTGCATTGTTATCCTGTCTTTTATTTCTATAATATTACCTTCGTAACGTGATAGATCCAGTTCGTCGTCGTTCGTTTCGTCTGTATCGTTCGTCTGTTCGTTTATGTTTATGTTTATGTTAGGTGTTTCCGTTTCAAGTGCGGTCTCGGGTTTTGATATTTCTTGCGTGCGACGTCTCTTAGCGAGCGACGAGAATATTTCGTCGTCACTCGAGCTGGTCCCTGCTATCGGAAGGATCTGTTTACTCACCTCGATAGGGTTACGCGATAGCGCGTCGGCATTGACGTTTCGTTTACCGGCTTTATAAACAATATCGTATTCATACTCGGCGAGTTTGAGTCGCCATCTGATAAGCCGAGACGTCGGGTCTTTCACAGAATTTAACCACACTAACGGACGGTGGTCGGTGATTAAACTGAATTTACGACCGTATAGATAAGGTCGGAAGTAATTAACGGCGTATATAATGGCAAGCAGCTCTTTCTCTATTGTCGAATAATTTTGTTCCGCTTGATTTAAGATTCTTGACGTGTAAGCTATGGGCAGATCTTTACCGACTTCTCCCTGACTGAGAATTCCCCCGATCGCGTAATTTGATGCGTCGGTAGTTACTAGGAAAGGTTTGGTGAAATCAGGGAATTGCAAGAGCGGTTGTTCACACAAAAGGCTTGTTAAAGTTTTGAATGCCTTGTTTTGAGCGTCCTCCCACTTAAACGGTACGTCTTTCTTTAAGAGATTCGTCAGCGGTTTACTTGTACCTGAGAAATTTGGTATGAAGCGTCGATAATAGCCTGCCAGTCCTAGGAATTGTTTTATGTTCTTTGCATTCTTTGGCGTCGGGAAGTTCTTGACTGCCTCTATTTTTCCTGGGTCTGGTTTCACTCCATCCGCGCTAATGATATGTCCGAGATATACAACCTCTTTCCTGAGAAGATTGCATTTCTCGGGCTGTAGTTTTAGATTGGCGTCACGGAGACGCGCACATAATTTCCGGTATTTCAAAAGATGCTCTCGTAGCGAGCTGGAGTATATGACTATGTCGTCTAGGTAAACGAATAATTCATTACCTTGCAATCCGGTCAGGACATTGTTCATCAAGCGTTGGAAGGTGGAAGGAGCGTTTTTGAGACCAAAGGGCATACGTTTAAATTCATAATGCCCGAATGGCGTGGAGAAAGCCGTTTTCGGCGCGTCTTCTTTATCCATGCCGATTTGATGGAAGCCCGATGCGAGATCGAACGTACTAAAATATTTCGCGCTTCCTAGTTGATCTAATATTTCCGTTATGTTCGGCAGTGGATAACTGTCTTTAATAGTTTTTTCGTTTAACATCCGGTAGTCGATGACTAATCTCCATCTTTTATTCCCTTTTGCGTCCGGTTTCTTCGGAACTATCCATAGTGGAGAATTATACGGGGACGTAGATGATTTGATCACGTTGTTTTCTAGAAGTTCTCCTATCTGTTTGTTTATCTCTTCCTTATGAATGGGCGGGAAGCGGTACTGTCGGACATTCACTGGAATAGAGTCCACTGTCTCTATCTTGTGTGTTACGGTGTCGGAGTACGTCAGTCTGTCGCCCGGTAAATGGAATAAGTCTATAGATTCTCTTATCATATCTTTTGCTACGGATTTCTCTTCGTCGTTCAGTTCGTCCAAATTAATATTCTGTAGGGCTAGTGCGTAACGTTCGTCTGTCTTGTTTATGTGTTTGCAGGATTTGGAAGGGGTAATGTGAGTAGGGAGGACGGTATGTTGGGTCTCGGTTTCCTGTTCGAGTTTCGGAGAATTGTTTATTAGACTGCTTATGTCATCGTCTTTCGATTCGAGTCGAGGCACTTGAGACGTGATTTCCTCTGAATGCGATAAGAGTTCGGTATTATTTATCTCGAACTCTTCTAGTGTTACAGACGGAGGTTTTATGTTGACGTCCGTATCGTTGGTGTTAATTATTTTGATATATGCTTCGCCGTGGTTATTTGACACCACTGCTTCTCCTGCATAAATTCCTTCTCCGAAATTCAAACGCGGCAAATATCCCGTTTCTAAATCGCTATTTTTTATCTTTATTTTACAGACATTGCTCGTTCGCCCCGGAATGGTTATCTCCTTTGATTGCACAAAGGGCATAACTATTCCGTGCCACTCTATAGACTCTCTTTCATAATCAATTTTGGCTGTTTTTTGAAAGAAGTCGGAACCCAAAATACCGTCGTAGGGGATAGGAAAGGAATTTGGTACTAATTGGAATTTAAGCGGATATCCGTGAATTCGTATGGTTACCGAACCGTACGTGGTAACGGTTTCGTCGGTGATACCGCTCAGTCTGACTTTGTCGTTTTCGTTGCATATTATATCCCCGTTTGCCATTTTTATTTTTAATATGTTGAGTTCGGAACCCGTATCAACTAGGAACTCCGTCTCTTTAGCTAGGTCGTCAGAGGAAAGGACGATAGATGGGGAGGTAGCTTCTTCCTTTAGTTGGAGGACGTAGACACGATTGGCTTCTCTTCTTTTGTTATCGTTCTCACCGGGCGCCCTGGCGCGGTCTCTGCGGATGCGCCTTTCCTCAGAGACGTTGGTTCGTTTCCCGACTGAGATTCTCTCCATCTTTTCTTTCGGCATTCTTCTATTGTATGACCGATATTTTTGCAATACGAGCATTCTTTCTTATGCTTTTGGTCTCGTGGTGAGGAAGGAGAGTAGTGAGAGGATGGAGAGGATTGACGGGAATTTCCGGGAGGTGGAGTATAAGGCCCATGAACTTGTGTCTGTGACCGGCGTTGCTGGTCACGCGATTTCTTGTAACATTGGGTTTGTGTATGACCAATTCTCTTACAATACGAACACGAATCTGGGTCTGGAGGAGTTCTAGTAGGCCGGATATTTGGTCTATTGTTTCTTTTAGATTCAAAGTAATAATAATCCATAGGTTTTTCTTGGTATGTTTTTGCCTTATATTGTGGTCGCGGCCTTACTAATCCTCTTCTATCCCACTCGTGCTGTATTGACGAGTGTAATTGGATTGCTTTGTCATATGCATCGCCTAAGTCTCGACAACGTAACGCGTTTAAGTAGGGATGGTAATCCATCGGTAACCCAGAACAAAAGCTTTTTAATGCCAATTCATCTATTTCTCGTTTCTTGCTATCCGTGATTTCTCCCCAAAACCTTTCTTCATCGAGAAGACCCTCGTATAAATCCTGTACACGGCCAATGTAATCGATAATCTGTTCGTTCTCCGACATGAGTACGTTTCTTAATTCTGTCCGGTAATAATCTAAAGAATGGTATGTGCCCAATGTCTGTCGGAGTCGACTATACAACTCGAACATCGTTTTCGGATTATGTCTATCTATCGCAATGTGTGCCGAATCTTGGAGCTTCCGTATCGCGGCTTGAGTAAACAAATCTTCCGGGTATGCGGGAATCATTTGTCGCGCGCGTTTACAAGCTCTAATAAATGAGGATAGAGGCATATTTTTCCCATCGTATCGTGGTATAGACGCGAAAGCCTCATTAATTTGATGATTAGGAAGGTGATGTTGGCTCTCCGTCCTGAGCGCCAAAATCTCCCTCATCAAGAACGTGAGAGGATCTGCCTCTTCTGATTTTGCAGCGTTAAGACGCTGCGCATGATCGCGAAGTTCTTGTTCGCGTTCTCGAATGACGCGTTCGCGTTCAAGGAGTGCCCGTTCGGCCGCGTCTAATTTAGTCATTCGTAGTCGTACTTCATCGATCATAACTTCATCAGGTTGACGCGCAGCCATGCTGCGTGTTTCAATACGTTCGCTCCTTTCAGTAGACATAATGTATCGTTTCTATCCCACCGCTGTCACCAATTTTATGTTACGTCCCACTCGGCACGGGCCTTAAAAAAAAAAGAACTATGTTCTTTCCTTCAAGGAGCTCCTGCTTCAATGGGATATTTGCCCAATTCGGCCGTTACCTACTACGCGTAGTTCGTGGCACGGGACGGGCTTAACGATAGATTATGTCTTTGATAAGGATGATTCACTTACCTTTAATGCTTCTCTCCGTACAATTCTAAATAGCGAGCTGTTCGCGGGTCGCTTGGTGGTAGCTGTCCGGCAACGAAGGTACACTCCGGACAGTTGATTGGTACGAGCCGATATTCAGTAATTCTGCAAGATGGAGACCTCAGGTCCTGCTGAGTATCGGGCCTGGGATGGCAGAGTGTGGTGTCCTCAATGATCCTAGGTCTGCAGGCCGACGGGTCGATGCCCAAGTTAGCCAGATGGTTTGTACCGCTATAATAGTTCGCGAGTAGACGCCGGAGACTATGGTTACGTCCGCCCCGACGTGTTTTCGGCATAGGTATTCTCTAGGATGCAATGGGACCTTTTAGGATGATTGAACCCGAGCGATTCGTACGCTCCGATAGTTCTGTGAAGAATGAACCCGGGCGATTCGTACGCCCCGATAGTTCTAAGACTTGGAAAGAGTGAACCCGGGCGATTCGTACGCCCCGATAGTTCTAGGATAAAAGGTTGGAAAATGCGGAGAGAGATGAAGAGCTTGTCGACCACACGTCGGTTCAGGAACACGTAGATAATACGAGTCGCGAATGAATAGTGACCGGGGTCCCGACTAATGAAACACAGACTTCTACTAATTCTAATTTATTCTAAGTTTAAATTATTATATGAATACAGCGTAAAAGACTCTCCCGCGATTATTGTTCGAAACGTCCGTCGAGGTGATTCGTAGAAAATCTGTAGTCGAAAAAAAACCGTCGTGTGCTGCTCTGCAGCTCCTTATATACTGAATCTTAGCGGCGGCGGCTCGTGGCGAAGCGGCGGCGGCTCGTAGCGAAGCGGCGGCGGCTCGTAGCGAAGCGGCGGCGGCTTGGCTCTAAGAGGATGGTGATTGGCTGCCGTCTTCCCTTCTCTCGTCCTTGTTGGCGGTGGTGGGGTAGCGTGCGATGGTCCTGCGCGCGTTGAGCTGAAGCGCGTACTAGCGGTGGTAGGGATGAGCGTCTTGGCGTTACTTTGCTTGGCGTCAGCTGAATTCCGCGTGTGTGTGTTGGCCTAGGCCCGTGTGTGCGTTAGCTGTGCCATGTATCTTGTAACTTCGGAATTCTGAGTCCGTTCTGTAGACGCGCGTGATGACCACTTGTGGAGAGGTGCCGTAAGTGCCTGGCGGCCGCGTGCTTTCCCTAAGGCGCACGTGGTGGCCATGTGTGGGCGGAGGACAGGCCTGTCGACGTCGCCGGCTTTGTGTTCTTCTCCTCCGGTCCCAAGGTTTCAGGTAGAAGGTGCCCCTAGTGGCCGCGTAGTTTCCCTAAGGACCACGTGAAGGCCATGTATGGATGAAGGACCGGCTAGTCGGCGTTTACTTTCAGTCTCTTGTTAGGACTTCGCGTATATTATAAATGTGTGTGTTAAATACGTATCGATTATTATGTATCTATTATTTATAGCTAATTATTATATATGCATGTTCTAATCGTAAGGTGTCCCCAGTGTAAATATAATATTTGTTAGTGTTGTAAAAGTTACTCCCTTCATGTCGGGCACGAATGTGTAAATTATAATATTGTTAATAAATGATATCAACTATACTATGAGTAATACATGATTTAATAAGCTGACTCCCTATATAGCGGGCACGAGGAAATTACACGTGATAATAAAAGACTCCCTATATAGCGGGCACGAGGAATATCTCTTTATATATTTTATAAGTCTGTACGTCGGGTGACGTAACAATATCAATAACCATATCAATACCTAAAACGATGAAAATAACGAAAATAATGACTTTAATAGCTACAATTAATATATCAATAACATTAACAATTTTATTTACAATAACATTAACTTTAACAATAACGATGACAATAACGATAGTAATAACTTTAACAACTACAATTACAATATCAATTACAATAACAATATGAATATCAGTAACTATAAAAATAACAATAACGATGACAATAACGATAATTATAACTTTTACACCAACAATAACAATATCAATAACAAAAACAATATGAATATCAATAACCATGACAATAACAATAACGGTGACAATAACGATAAAATTAATATTATCAAGTACAAATACAATACCAAGAACAATAACAATAATAATTACAATAACATTAACAATGACAATAAAGATGACAGTAACGATAATAATAACTTTAAACACTACAATTACAATATCAATAACTATAACAGTATGAATATCAATAACCATAGCAATATCTAAAAGGATGAAAATAACGAAAATAATGACTTTAGTAGCTACAATTAATATATCAATAACAATAACAATAATAATTACAATAACATTAACAATAACGATGACAATAACGATAATAATAACTTTAACAACTACAATTACAATATCAATTACAATAACAATATGAATATCAATATCCATAAAAATAACAATAACCATGACAATAACTATAACGGTGACAATAACGATAATAATAACTTTAACAACTACATTTCAATATCAATAACTATAACAGTATGAATATCAATAACCATAACAATATCTAAAACGATGAAAATAACGAAAACAATGACTTTAATAGCTACAATTAATATATCAATAACAATAACAATAATAATTACAATAACATTAACATTAACAATAACGATGACAATAACGAAAATAATAACTTTAACAACTACAATTACAATATCAATATCAATAAAAATAGGAATATCAGTAACTATAAAAATAACAATAACGATGACAATAACGATAATTATAACTTTTACAGCTATAATTACAATATCAATAACAAAAACAATATGAATATCAATAACCATGACAATAACAATAACGATGACAATAACGATAATAATAACTTTAACAACTACAATTACAATATCAATATCTATAACATTATGAATATCAATAACCATAACAATATCTAAAACGATGAAAATAACGAAAACAATGACTTTAATAGCTACAATTAATATATCAATAACAATAACAATAATAATTACAATAACATTAACATTAACAATAACGATGACAATAACGAAAATAATAACTTTAACAACTACAATTACAATATCAATATAAATAAAAATATGAATATCAGTAACTATAAAAATAACAATAACGATGACAATAACTATAATAATTACTTTAACAACTACAATTACAATATCAATAACAATAACAATATGAATATCAATAACTATAACAATAACAATAAAGAATACAATAACGAATATAATGGCGCTAATAGCTACAATTACAATATCAATAACAATAACAATATGAATATCAATAACCATAACAATATCTAAAACGATGAGAATAACGAAAGTAATGACTTTAATAGCTACAATTATATATTAATAACAATAACAGTAATAATTACAATAACATTAACATTAACAATAACGATGACAATAACGATAATAATAACTTTAACAACTACAATTACAATATCAATAACAATAACAATATGAATATCAGTAACTATAAAAATAACAATAACGATGACAATAACGATAATTATAACTTTTACAGCTACAATTACAATATCAATAACAAAAACAATATGAATATCAATAACCATGACAATAACAATAACGATGACAATAACGATAATTATAACTTTTACAGCTACAATTACAATATCAATAACAATAAAAATATGAATATCAATAACCTTAAAAATAACAATAACGATGACAATAACGATTAAATTAATATTATCAAGTACAAATACAATACCAAGAACAATAACAATAATAATTACAATAACATTAACATTGACAATAAAGATGACAATAACGATAATAATAACTTTAAACACTACAATTACAATATCAATAACAATAAAAATATGAATATCAGTAACTATAAAAATAACAATAACGATGACAATAACTATAATAATTACTTTAACAACTACAATTACAATATCAATAACAAAAACAATATGAATATCAATAACCATGACAATAACAATAACGGTGACTTTAACGATAAAATTAATATTATCAAGTACAAATACAATACCAAGAACAATAACAATAATAATTACAATAACATTAACATTGACAATAAAGACGACAATAACGAAAATAATGGCGTTAATAGCTATAATTACCATATCAATAACAATAACAATATGAATATCAATAACCATAACAATATCTAAAACGATGAGAATAACGAAAATAATGACTTTAATAGCTACAATTAATATATCAATAACAATAACAATAATAATTACAATAACATTAACATTAACAATAACGATTACAATAACGATAATTATAACTTTTACAGCTACAATTACAATATCAATAACAAAAACAATATGAATATCAATAACCATGACAATAACAATAACGATGACAATAACGATAAAATTAATATTATCAAGTACAAATACAATACCAAGAACAATAACAATAATAATTACAATAACATTAACATTGACAATAAAGATGACAATAACGATAATAATAACTTTAAACACTACAATTACAATATTGATAACTATAACAGTATGAATATCAATAACCATAACAATATCTAAAACGATGAAAAGAACGAAAATAATGACTTTAATAGTTACAATTAATATATCAATAACAATAACAATAATAATTACAATAACATTAACATTAACAATAACGATGACAATAACGATAATAATAACTTTAACAACTACAATTACAATATCAATAACAATAACAATATGAATATCAATAACCATAAAAATAACAATAACGATGACAATAACGATAACATTAATATTATCAAGTACAAATACAATACCAAGAACAATAACAATAATAATTACAATAACATTAACATTGACAATAAAGATGACAATAACGAAAATAATAACTTTAACAACTACAATTATAATATCAATATCAATAAAAATATGAATATCAGTAACTATAAAAATAACAATAACGATGACAATAACTATAATAATTACTTTAACAACTACAATTACAATATCAATAACAATAACAATATGAATATCAATAACTATAACAATAACAATAAAGAATACAATAACGAATATAATGGCGCTAATAGCTACAATTACAATATCAATAACAATAACAATATGAATATCAATAACCATAACAATATCTAAAACGATGAGAATAACGAAAGTAATGACTTTAATAGCTACAATTATATATTAATAACAATAACAGTAATAATTACAATAACATTAACATTAACAATAACGATGACAATAACGATAATAATAACTTTAACAACTACAATTACAATATCAATAACAATAACAATATGAATATCAGTAACTATAAAAATAACAATAACGATGACAATAACGATAATTATAACTTTTACAGCTACAATTACAATATCAATAACAAAAACAATATGAATATCAATAACCATGACAATAACAATAACGGTGACAATAACGATAATAATAACTTTAACAACTACAATTACAATATCAATAACAATAACAATAATAATTACAATAACATTAACATTATCAATAACGATGACAATAACGAAAATAATAACTTTAACAACTACAATTACAATATCAATAACAATAAAAATATGAATATCAATAACCATAAAAATAACAATAACGATGACAATAACGATAAAATTAATATTATCAAGCACAAATACAATAACAAGAACAATAACAATAATAATTACAAGAACATTAACATTGACAATTAAGATGACAATAACGATAATAATAACTTTAAACACTACAATTACAATATCAATAACAATAAAAATATGAATATCAGTAACTATAAAAATAACAATAACGATGACAATAACTATAATAATTACTTTAACAACTACAATTACAATATCAATAACAAAAACAATATGAATATCAATAACCATGACAATAACAATAACGGTGACAATAACGATAAAATTAATATTATCAAGTACAAATACAATACCAAGAACAATAACAATAATAATTACAATAACATTAACATTATGAATAACGATGATAATAACGAAAATACTAACTTTAACAACTACAATTACAATATCAATAACAATAAAAATATGAATATCAATAACCATAAAAATAACAATAACGATGACAATAACGATAAAATTAATATTATCAAGTACAAATACAATACCAAGAACAATTACAATAATAATTACAAGAACATTAACATTGACAATAAAGATGACAATAACGATAATAATAACTTTAAACACTACAATTACAATATCAATAACAATAAAAATATGAATATCAGTAACTATAAAAATAACAATAACGATGACAATAACTATAATAATTACTTTAACAACTACAATTACAATATCAATAACAATAACAATATGAATATCAATAACTATAACAATAACAATAAAGACGACAATAACGAAAATAATGGCGTTAATAGCTATAATTACCATATCAATAACAATAACAATATGAATATCAATAACCATAACAATATCTAAAACGATGAGAATAACGAAAATAATGACTTTAATAGCTACAATTAATATATCAATTACAATAACAATAATAATTACAATAACATTAACTTTAACAATAAAGATGACAATAACGAAAATAATGACTGTAATAGCTACAATTACAATATCAATAACTATAACAGTATGAATATCAATAACCATATCAATACCTAAAACGATGAAAATAACGAAAATAATGACTTTAATAGCTACAATTAATATATCAATAACATTAACAATTATATTTACAATAACATTAACTTTAATAATAACGATGACAATAACGATAGTAATAACTTTAACAACTACAATTACAATATCAATTACAATAACAATATGAATATCAGTAACTATAAAAATAACAATAACGATGACAATAACGATAATTATAACTTTTACACCAACAATAACAATATCAATAACAAAAACAATATGAATATCAATAACCATGACAATAACAATAACGGTGACAATAACGATAAAATTAATATTATCAAGTACAAATACAATACCAAGAACAATAACAATAATAATTACAATAACATTAACAATGACAATAAAGATGACAGTAACGATAATAATAACTTTAAACACTACAATTACAATATCAATAACTATAACAGTATGAATATCAATAACCATAGCAATATCTAAAAGGATGAAAATAACGAAAATAATGACTTTAATAGCTACAATTAATATATCAATAACAATAACAATAATAATTACAATAACATTAACATTAACAATAACTATGACAATAACGATAATAATAACTTTAACAACTACAATTACAATATCAATTACAATAACAATATGAATATCAATATCCATAAAAATAACAATAACCATGACAATAACTATAACGGTGACAATAACGATAATAATAACTTTAACAACTACATTTCAATATCAATAACTATAACAGTATGAATATCAATAACCATAACAATATCTAAAACGATGAAAATAACGAAAACAATGACTTTAATAGCTACAATTAATATATCAATAACAATAACAATAATAATTACAATAACATTAACATTAACAATAACGATGACAATAACGAAAATAATAACTTTAACAACTACAATTACAATATCAATATCAATAAAAATAGGAATATCAGTAACTATAAAAATAACAATAACGATGACAATAACGATAATTATAACTTTTACAGCTATAATTACAATATCAATAACAAAAACAATATGAATATCAATAACCATGACAATAACAATAACGATGACAATAACGATAATAATAACTTTAACAACTACAATTACAATATCAATATCTATAACATTATGAATATCAATAACCATAACAATATCTAAAACGATGAAAATAACGAAAACAATGACTTTAATAGCTACAATTAATATATCAATAACAATAACAATAATAATTACAATAACATTAACATTAACAATAACGATGACAATAACGAAAATAATAACTTTAACAACTACAATTACAATATCAATATCAATAAAAATATGAATATCAGTAACTATAAAAATAACAATAACGATGACAATAACTATAATAATAACTTTAACAACTACAATTACAATATCAATATCAATAAAAATATGAATATCAGTAACTATAAAAATAACAATAACGATGACAATAACTATAATAATTACTTTAACAACTACAATTACAATATCAATAACAATAACAATATGAATATCAATAACTATAACAATAACAATAAAGAATACAATAACGAATATAATGGCGCTAATAGCTACAATTACAATATCAATAACAATAACAATATGAATATCAATAACCATAACAATATCTAAAACGATGAGAATAACGAAAGTAATGACTTTAATAGCTACAATTATATATTAATAACAATAACAGTAATAATTACAATAACATTAACATTAACAATAACGATGACAATAACGATAATAATAACTTTAACAACTACAATTACAATATCAATAACAATAACAATATGAATATCAGTAACTATAAAAATAACAATAACGATGACAATAACGATAATTATAACTTTTACAGCTACAATTACAATATCAATAACAAAAACAATATGAATATCAATAACCATGACAATAACAATAACGATGACAATAACGATAATTATAACTTTTACAGCTACAATTACAATATCAATAACAATAAAAATATGAATATCAATAACCTTAAAAATAACAATAACGATGACAATAACGATAAAATTAATATTATCAAGTACAAATACAATACCAAGAACAATAACAATAATAATTACAAGAACATTAACATTGACAATAAAGATGACAATAACGATAATAATAACTTTAAACACTACAATTACAATATCAATAACAATAAAGATATGAATATCAGTAACTATAAAAATAACAATAACGATGACAATAACTATAATAATTACTTTAACAACTACAATTACAATATCAATAACAAAAACAATATGAATATCAATAACCATGACAATAACAATAACGGTGACTTTAACGATAAAATTAATATTATCAAGTACAAATACAATACCAAGAACAATAACAATAATAATTACAATAACATTAACATTGACAATAAAGACGACAATAACGAAAATAATGGCGTTAATAGCTATAATTACCATATCAATAACAATAACAATATGAATATCAATAACCATAACAATATCTAAAACGATGAGAATAACGAAAATAATGACTTTAATAGCTACAATTAATATATCAATTACAATAACAATAATAATTACAATAACATTAACTTTAACAATAAAGATGACAATAACGATAGTAATAACTTTAACAACTACAATTACAATATCATTAACAATAACAATATGAATATCAATAACTATAAAAATAACAATAACGATGACAATAACGATAATTATAACTTTTACAGCTACAATTACACTATCAATAACAAAAACAATATGAATAACAATAAGTATAACAATAACAATAAGGATGTGTTACGTCACCCGACGTATGGACATATAAAATACATAAAGAAGTCCTCGTGCCCGCTATATAGGGAGTCTTTTATTATAGCACGTAATTCCTCGTGCCCGCTATATAGGGAGTCTTTTATTATTAGCACATGTAAGTCCTCGTGCCCGCTATATAGGGAGTCTTTTATTATAGTACAAATAATACGTAATTTAATAAAACTCAATATAAGTAACCATTTACTAACAATATTATATTTCACACGTTCGTGCCCGACATGAAGGGAGTCATCTTTACAATACTAACCACTATTATAATACACACCTATAACATAAGTTTCAAAGGAGATACCTTACGCTTAGATATTGTAAACAATACATATACATATATTTCTAATTCTACAATGATGCGTCATACGCGGAAAAACACAAAGCGTCGCGCCAGACAAACAACAATGCGTCTTACGTAAAGGAAGCTCGTATACAAGTCATGATGTCACGCCGCAAAGGGAAGGCCGTAAACGACCGAGTACACATGGCCGCAAATGGAGAGTACGTGCTAAACAGTCGCCGAACGGTTACCACGTACGCCCTAGGGAAAACAGCGCGGTCGCCGGGCACACACACACGCCGTACTACTCCACAAGTGGTCACCACGTGCGCCTTAGGGAGAGACACGGACCACCACACAATGCCATAGACTCGCACACGGACCTGGACCCACACACAAGCGGTAATCCGATGGCTACGAGCCGACAACACCGAGACGCATCCTCACCACTACCAGTAAGCGCCTCGCACCGAAGCACACAAAGCCGTTGTACGCATCACTATAGACCATCCAAAAGGGACGAAAGAAAGAAAGACGGCAGCCAATCACCATCTTCCAAGAACCGAGCCGCCGCCAAAGCAACGAGCCGCCGCCGCCAAAGCCACAAGCCGCCGCCAAAGCCACAAGCCGCCGCCAAAGCCACAAGCCGCCGCCGCTGGGACTTGTATATAAGGAGCTGCAGAGCAGCACACGACGGTCATTCCCGACAACAGATTCCTACGGGTCATTTCGACGGTCATTCCCGACAACAGATTCCTACGGGTCATTTCGACGGTCATTCCCGACAACAGATTCCTACGGGTCATTTCGACGGTCATTCCCGACAACAGATTCCTACGGGTCATTTCGACGGTTTTCCGACATCAGATTTTCTACAGTTCACTTCGACGGACGCTAGTTCCGACCAATAATCGCGAGAGAGTCTTTTACACTGTATCAATTCTATTCGTAGTATAATTTTAAATTTAGAATAAATAATTATTAGTAGTAGACGTCTGAGTTTCATTAGTCGGGACCCCGGTCACTACTCGTTCGCGACTCGTATTAGCTACGTGTTCCTGAACCGACGTGTGGTCGACAAGCTCTTCATATCTCTCTCCGCATTTTCCAACCTTTTATCCTAGAACTATCGGGGCGTACGAATCGCCCGGGTTCACTCTTTCCAATTCTTAGAACTATTGGGGCGTACGAATCGCCCGGGTTCATATTCCTAAATCATAGAACTATCGGGGCGTACGAATCGCCCGGGTTCATTCTTCATAGAACTATCGGAGCGTACGAATCGCTCGGGTTCAATCATCCTAGAAGGTCCCGTTGTATCCTAGAGAATACGTATGCCGAAAACACGTCGGGGCGGACACAAGCATCGTCTCCGACGACTACTCGCGAACTATTATAACGGTACAAACCATCTGGCTAACTTGGGCATCGACCCGTCGGCCTGCAGACTTAGGATCATCGAGGACACCACACTCTGCCATCCCAGGCCCGATACTCAGCAGGACCTGAGGTCTCAATCTTGCAGAATTACTGAATATCGGCTCGTACCGATCGACTGCCCGGAGTGTACCTTCGTTGCCGGACAGCTACCACCAAGCGACCCTCGAACAGCTCGCTATTTAGAATTGTACGGAAATAAGCATTAAGGGTAAGTGAATCATCCTCATCAAAGAAAGACATTATTTATCGTTAAGCCCGTCCCGAGCCACGAACTACACGTAGTAGGTAACGGCCAAATTGGGCAAATATCCCATTGAAGCAGGAGCTCCTTGAAGGAAAGAACATAGTTCTTTTTTTTAAGGCCCGTGCCGAGTGGGACGTAACAACATAAAATTGGTGACAGCGGTGGGATACTAGCGATACATTATGTCAATTGAGAGGAGCGATCGCATTGAAACGCGCAGCATGACTACGCGTCAAACAGACGAAATAAGCCCCGACGAAAGGCGGCGTATAGCCAATACAATGGCTCAGTTAGATTCGCGGGAACGCGACCTTTTCGAACGCGAACAAAGACTACGCGAACGCGAAGAGACTCTCCGTACCACATCCGAGGAAGCAAAATTAGGAGAAACAGATACTCTCGCGTTCCTAATGAGAGAAATCGTCGCGCTACGAACGGAAAATCAGCTTCACTTGCCTAATCATCAGGTCAGCGAAGCTCTAGCATCTATTCCACGGTACGACGGAAAAAATATGCCTTTATCTTCTTACATTAGAGCATGCAAACGCGCACGTCAAATGATCCCCACCTATCCGGAGGAACTGTTTACACTAGCCGCGATAAGGAAACTACAGGATTCCGCTTATGTCGCGATCGAGAGACACCATCCTAGAACAATGCTTGAATTAGGCAGCAGACTCAGGCAGACTTTGGGGACATACTACTCGTTAGATTTTTATAGGACTGAACTAAGAAACGTACTTATGTCCGAAAATGAACCGATAATAAACTACATCGATCGCGTACAAGACTTACACGAAAGTCTCTGTTACGTCACCCGACGTACGGACTTATAAAATATATAAAGAGATACTCCTCGTGCTCGCTATATAGGGAGTCTTTTATTATCACGTGTAATTTCCTCGTGCCCGCTATATAGGGAGTCAGCTTATTAAATCATGTATTACTCATAGTATAGTTGATATCATTTATTAACAATATTATAATTTACACATTCGTGCCCGACATGAAGGGAGTAACTTTTACAACACTAACAAATATTATATTTACACTGGGGAACACCTTACGATTAGAACATGCATATATAATAATTAGCTATAAATAATAGATACATAATAATCGATACGTATTTAACACACACATTTATAATATACGCGAAGTCCTAACAAGAGACTGAAAGTAAACGCCGACTAGCCGGTCCTTCATCCATACATGGCCTTCACGTGGTCCTTAGGGAAACTACGCGGCCACTAGGGGCACCTTCTACCTGAAACCTTGGGACCGGAGGAGAAGAGCACAAAGCCGGCGACGTCGACAGGCCTGTCCTCCGCCCACAAATGGCCACCACGTGCGCCTTAGGGAAAGCACGCGGCCGCCAGGCACTTACGGCACCTCTCCACAAGTGGTCATCACGCGCGTCTACAGAACGGACTCAGAATTCCGAAGTTACAAGATACATGGCACAGCTAACACACACACGGGCCTAGGCCAACACACACACGCGGAATTCAGCTGACGCCAAGCAAAGTAACGCCAAGACGCTCATCCCTACCACCGCTAGTACGCGCTTCAGCTCAACGCGCACAGGACCATCGCACGCTACCCCACCACCGCCAACAAGGACGAGAGAAGGGAAGACGGCAGCCAATCACCATCCTTTTAGAGCCAAGCCGCCGCCGCTTCGCTACGAGCCGCCGCCGCTTCGCCACGAGCCGCCGCCGCTAAGATTCAGTATATAAGGAGCTGCAGAGCAACACACGACGGGATTTTTTCGACTACAGATTTTCTACGAATCACTTCGACGGACGTTTCGAACAATAATCGCGGGAGAGTCTTTTACGCTGTATCAATTCTATTCATATTATAATTTAAACTTAGAATAAATTAGAATTAGTAGAAGTCTGTGTTTCATTAGTCGGGACCCCGGTCACTACTCATTCGCGACTCGTATTATCTACGTGTTCCTGAACCGACGTGTGGTCGACAAGCTTTTCATCTCTCTCCGCATTTTCCAACCTTTTATCCTAGAACTATCGGGGCGTACGAATCGCCCGGGTTCATACTCCTAAATCATAGAACTATCGGGGCGTACGAATCGCCCGGGTTCATTCTTCACAGAACTATCGGAGCGTACGAATCGCTCGGGTTCAATCATCCTAAAAGGTCCCATTGCATCCTAGAGAATACCTATGCCGAAAACACGTCGGGGCGGACGTAAACATAGTCTCCGGCGTCTACTCGCGAACTATTATAGCGGTACAAACCATCTGGCTAACTTGGGCATCGACACGTCGGCCTGCAGACCTAGGATCATCGAGGACACCACACTCTGCCATCCCAGGCCCGATACTCAGCAGGACCTGAGGTCTCCATCTTGCAGAATTACTGAATATCGGCTCGTACCGATCAACTGCCCGGAGTGTACCTTCGTTGCCGGACAGCTACCACCAAGCGACCCGCGAACAGCTCGCTATTTAGAATTGTACGGAGAGAAGCATTAAAGGTAAGTGAATCATCCTTATCAAAGACATAATCTATCGTTAAGCCCGTCCCGTGCCACGAACTACGCGTAGTAGGTAACGGCCGAATTGGGCAAATATCCCATTGAAGCAGGAGCTCCTTGAAGGAAAGAGCATAGTTCATTTTTTTTAAGGCCCGTGCCGAGTGGGACGTAACATCTCCTTAACTGATCAAGGTACTGCTTTCTTATCAGAATTGATGAAAGCAGTGGCCAAGAAATTTAGAATAGAAACATACCAAACCACCGCTTATCGACCGCAATCCAACGGATCAATAGAACGCTCACACCACGTGTTAGCAGAATTTTTGAAACACTTTATAAAGGATAATTCTGAATGGGACGATTGGGTCGATATAGCGATGTTTTCTTATAATACAAGTATACATGAAGGTACACAATACACTCCACACGAATTAATCTTTGGCCAGTTAGCGAAAACTCCGAACGATAGCACACTTAACGACTTAAAGGACGAAACTTACGCATCGTACTTGGCTGAATTGACGGAACAATTACAGAAATCGCAGGAGGCCGCCAAAGAGAACCTCGAACGCGCGAAAATAAAATCTAAAAATTATTACGATAAAAAACAGAGGGTGGTGAGCTTCTCAATGGGCGACTCCGTGTACCTTCTGAAAGGAAGAATCAAAGGCAAGTTAGACAGCCAGTACGAAGGACCGTATAAAATCATACAAATTTTAAATAATAACAATGTAAAAATAGAAACGCCAAAAGGCCTCTCTGTCGTTCATACGGACAGATTAAAATTAAATAAAGTTAGAAAATAAGTCAAAACCTACGTCCAGGACTCTATAAAACCGACTAACGGTTGACACGGCACAGCATGAAGCCACAGTAGATCTAAGAGTCTAGGACGACGGTCGTTAAGGTGTCTCCTCTTTATTTTATTTTTTTTTATTATTATAACATAAGTCACCGCAGTCCGAGCAAAGCGTCATATTCTCTGTAAAGAAAACAAGCATCAAAACCAAAGAAGAATCTTCGAATCACAATGGAGAAATTAGCATTGGTAAGAGCTACGCAAAATATAACCAGATACGACTGTGCTGGTTTCACACTCAATGTAACTACATTCTCGCTGCTGGACGTCTGAATGATAGACGCCGAATCTTCAACCAACAAGCCAAGAACTATACGTGTCTGAATACCATCCAATAAATGCTATCCAGTGTAAAGAAAGGATCGATAGGACCATCTATCACTACGAAGCGTACTCGCACGACTCAATAGTACACAATGGCCAACACGAATACATTCATCCGCTCACCCAACGCCTATGCGAACAAGCAATAGTCTCCAGAAGCCTATCTCTGGGTCCCAACAGCCTCATAATGGGACGAATAAGAAACGGCACGCACCTACACAGCTTGACCATAAGTGGGTTCGTCAGTACAGGCGGAGCCTGCAAGGGCTAGCAATATAAGCGACCTATACGGTACCTGGAACGACGTCGTAACACAGGCCAACGACTTTGGGGAGCGTTCGTGACATTCGGATCAGCAAGCGCCGGAGTCATAAGAATGATACTCATGATCTTCCGATCAATAAAATATGTAACAGACACCGTCATCCACGGCTATGCATAACACTTACGGTTGGAGTATTCATCTAATGGGAGCCATTGGGGTTCGTCTACGCATCTTTTGCTTCACCTTGCCAAGTCAACAAAGGAAGAAAAAGCGGAGAACGACCAAAAACCGCCAGAAGATGCTGAAACAATAGAGCTACCTACGACAAAACCAAAGGACGCCACCACCACCCTACCCTTCAATTAGCAGATACTTGCAAGAGGAGCCGACATTCAAAATGCACGTATAACTACGTACATTTTTTTTATAAGGAGGGAGGTGTTACGTCACCCGACGTATGGACATATAAAATACATAAAGAAGTCCTCGTGCCCGCTATATAGGGAGTCTTTTATTATAGCACGTAATTCCTCGTGCCCGCTATATAGGGAGTCTTTTATTATTAGCACATGTAAGTCCTCGTGCCCGCTATATAGGGAGTCTTTTATTATAGTACAAATAATACGTAATTTAATAAAACTCAATATAATTAACCATTTACTAACAATATTATATTTCACACGTTCGTGCCCGACATGAAGGGAGTCATCTTTACAATACTAACCACTATTATAATACACACCTATAACATAAGTTTCAAAGGAGATACCTTAGGCTTAGATATTGTAAACAATACATATACATATATTTCTAATTCTACAATGATGCGTCATACGCGGAAAAACACAAAGCGTCGCGCCAGACAAACAACAATGCGTCTTACGTAAAGGAAGCTCGTATACAAGTCATGATGTCACGCCGCAAAGGCAAGGCCGTAAACGACCGAGTACACATGGCCGCAAATGGAGAGTACGTGCTAAACAGTCGCCGAACGGTTACCACGTACGCCCTAGGGAAAACAGCGCGGTCGCCGGGCACACACACACGCCGTACTACTCCACAAGTGGTCACCACGTGCGCCTTAGGGAGAGACACGGACCACCACACAATGCCATAGACTCGCACACGGACCTGGACCCACACACAAGCGGTAATCCGATGGCTACGAGCCGACAACACCGAGACGCATCCTCACCACTACCAGTAAGCGCCTCGCACCGAAGCACACAAAGCCGTTGTACGCATCACTATAGACCATCCAAAAGGGACGAAAGAAAGAAAGACGGCAGCCAATCACCATCTTCCAAGAACCGAGCCGCCGCCAAAGCAACGAGCCGCCGCCGCCAAAGCCACAAGCCGCCGCCAAAGCCACAAGCCGCCGCCGCTGGGACTTGTATATAAGGAGCTGCAGAGCAGCACACGACGGTCATTCCCGACAACAGATTCCTACGGGTCATTTCGACGGTCATTCCCGACAACAGATTCCTACGGGTCATTTCGACGGTCATTCCCGACAACAGATTCCTACGGGTCATTTCGACGGTCATTCCCGACAACAGATTCCTACGGGTCATTTCGACGGTTATTCCGACATCAGATTTTCTACAGTTCACTTCGACGGACGCTAGTTCCGACCAATAATCGCGAGAGAGTCTTTTACACTGTATCAATTCTATTCGTAGTATAATTTTAAATTTAGAATAAATAATTATTAGTAGTAGACGTCTGAGTTTCATTAGTCGGGACCCCGGTCACTACTCGTTCGCGACTCGTATTAGCTACGTGTTCCTGAACCGACGTGTGGTCGACAAGCTCTTCATATCTCTCTCCGCATTTTCCAACCTTTTATCCTAGAACTATCGGGGCGTACGAATCGCCCGGGTTCACTCTTTCCAAGTCTTAGAACTATTGGGGCGTACGAATCGCCCGGGTTCATATTCCTAAATCATAGAACTATCGGGGCGTACGAATCGCCCGGGTTCATTCTTCATAGAACTATCGGAGCGTACGAATCGCTCGGGTTCAATCATACTAGAAGGTCCCGTTGTATCCTAGAGAATACGTATGCCGAAAACACGTCGGGGCGGACACAAGCATCGTCTCCGACGACTACTCGCGAACTATTATAACGGTACAAACCATCTGGCTAACTTGGGCATCGACCCGTCGGCCTGCAGACTTAGGATCATCGAGGACACCACACTCTGCCATCCCAGGCCCGATACTCAGCAGGACCTGAGGTCTCCATCTTGCAGAATTACTGAATATCGGCTCGTACCGATCGACTGCCCGGAGTGTACCTTCGTTGCCGGACAGCTACCACCAAGCGACCCTCGAACAGCACGCTATTTAGAATTGTACGGAAATAAGCATTAAGGGTAAGTGAATCATCCTCATCAAAGAAAGACATAATTTATCGTTAAGCCCGTCCCGAGCCACGAACTACACGTAGTAGGTAACGGCCAAATTGGGCAAATATCCCATTGAAGCAGGAGCTCCTTGAAGGAAAGAACATAGTTCTTTTTTTTAAGGCCCGTGACGAGTGGGACGTAACAGATGACAGTAACGAAAATAATGACTTTAATAGCTACAATTACAATATCAATAACTATAACTGTATGAATATCAATAACCATAACAATATCTAAAACGATGAAAATAACGAAAATAATGACTTTAATAGCTACAATTAATATATCAATAACAATAACAATAATATTTACAATAACATTAACTTTAACAATAAAGATGACAATAACGATAGTAATAACTTTAACAACTACAATTACAATATCAATTACAATAACAATATGAATATCAATATCCATAAAAATAACAATAACGATAATAATTACTTTAACAACTACAATTACAATATCAATAACAATAACAATATGAATATCAATAACTATAACAATAACAATAAAGATGACAATAACGAAAATAATGGCGTTAATAGCTACAATTACAATATCAATAACAATAACAATATGAATATCAATAACCATAACAATATCTAAAACGATGAGAATAACGAAAATAATGGCGTTAATAGCTACAATTACAATATCAATAACAATAACAATATGAATATCAATAACCATAACAATATCTAAAACAATGAGAATAACGAAAATAATGACTTTAATAGCTACAATTAATATATCAATAACATTAACAATAATATTTACAATAACATTAATTTTAACAATAACGATGACAATAACGATAGTAATAACTTTAACAACTACAATTACAATATCAATAACTGTAACAGTATGAATATCAATAACCATATCAATACCTAAAACGATGAAAATAACGAAAATAATGACTTTAATAGCTACAATTAATATATCAATAACATTAACAATTATATTTACAATAACATTAACTTTAACAATAACGATGACAATAACGATAGTAATAACTTTAACAACTACAATTACAATATCAATTACAATAACAATATGAATATCAGTAACTATAAAAATAACAATAACGATGACAATAACGATAATTATAACTTTTACACCAACAATAACAATATCAATAACAAAAACAATATGAATATCAATAACCATGACAATAACAATAACGGTGACAATAACGATAAAATTAATATTATCAAGTACAAATACAATACCAAGAACAATAACAATAATAATTACAATAACATTAACAATGACAATAAAGATGACAGTAACGATAATAATAACTTTAAACACTACAATTACAATATCAATAACTATAACAGTATGAATATCAATAACCACAGCAATATCTAAAAGGATGAAAATAACGAAAATAATGACTTTAATAGCTACAATTAATATATCAATAACAATAACAATAATAATTACAATAACATTAACATTAACAATAACGATGACAATAACGATAATAATAACTTTAACAACTACAATTACAATATCAATTACAATAACAATATGAATATCAATATCCATAAAAATAACAATAACGATGACAATAACGATAACATTAATTTTAACAACTACAATTACAATATCAATAACAATAACAATATGAATATCACTAAACATGACAATAACAATAACGGTGACAATAACGATAATAATAACTTTAACAACTACATTTACAATATCAATAACTATAACAGTATTTATATCAATAACCATATCAATACCTAAAACGATGAAAATAACGAAAATAATGACTTTAATAGCTACAATTAATATATCAATAACATTAACAATTATATTTACAATAACATTAACTTTAACAATAACGATGACAATAACGATAGTAATAACTTTAACAACTACAATTACAATATCAATTACAATAACAATATGAATATCAGTAACTATAAAAATAACAATAACGATGACAATAACGATAATTATAACTTTTACAGCTACAATAACAAAAACAATATGAATATCAATAACCATGACAATAACAATAACGGTGACAATAACGATAAAATTAATATTATCAAGTACAAATACAATACCAAGAACAATAACAATAATAATTACAATAACATTAACAATGACAATAAAGATGACAGTAACGATAATAATAACTTTAAACACTACAATTACAAAATCAATAACTATAACAGTATGAATATCAATAACCATAGCAATATCTAAAAGGATGAAAATAACGAAAATAATGACTTTAATAGCTACAATTAATATATCAATAACAATAACAATAATAATTACAATAACATTAACATTAACAATAACGATGACAATAACGATAATAATAACTTTAACAACTACAATTACAATATCAATTACAATAACAATATGAATATCAATATCCATAAAAATAACAATAACCATGACAATAACAATAACGGTGACAATAACGATAATAATAACTTTAACAACTACATTTACAATATCAATAACTATAACAGTATGAATATCAATAACCATAACAATATCTAAAACGATGAAAATAACGAAAACAATGACTTTAATAGCTACAATTAATATATCAATAACAATAACAATAATAATTACAATAACATTAACATTAACAATAACGATGACAATAACGAAAATAATAACTTTAACAACTACAATTACAATATCAATATCAATAAAAATATGAATATCAGTAACTATAAAAATAACAATAACGATGACAATAACGATAATTATAACTTTTACAGCTACAATAACAATATCAATAACAAAAACAATATGAATATCAATAACCATGACAATAACAATAACGGTGACAATAACGATAAAATTATTATTATCAAGTACAAATACAATACCAAGAACAATAACAATAATAATTACAATAACATTAACAATGACAATAAAGATGACAGTAACGATAATAATAACTTTAAACACTACAATTACAATATCAATAACTATAACAGTATGAATATCAATAACCATAGCAATATCTAAAAGGATGAAAATAACGAAAATAATGACTTTAATAGCTACAATTAATATATCAATAACAATAACAATAATAATTACAATAACATTAACATTAACAATAACGATGACAATAACGATAATAATAACTTTAACAACTACAATTACAATATCAATTACAATAACAATATGAATATCAATATCCATAAAAATAACAATAACCATGACAATAACAATAACGGTGACAATAACGATAATAATAACTTTAACAACTACATTTACAATATCAATAACTATAACAGTATGAATATCAATAACCATAACAATTTCTAAAACGATGAAAATAACGAAAACAATGACTTTAATAGCTACAATTAATATATCAATAACAATAACAATAATAATTACAATAACATTAACATTAACAATAACGATGACAATAACGAAAATAATAACTTTAACAACTACAATTACAATATCAATATCAATAAAAATATGAATATCAGTAACTATAAAAATAACAATAACGATGACAATAACGATAATTATAACTTTTACAGCTATAATTACAATATCAATAACAAAAACAATATGAATATCAATAACCATGACAATAACAATAACGGTGACAATAACGATAATAATAACTTTAACAACTACAATTACAATATCAATATCTATAACATTATGAATATCAATAACCATAACAATATCTAAAACGATGAAAATAACGAAAACAATGACTTTAATAGCTACAATTAATATATCAATAACAATAACAATAATAATTACAATAACATTAACATTAACAATAACGATGACAATAACGAAAATAATAACTTTAACAACTACAATTACAATATCAATATCAATAAAAATATGAATATCAGTAACTATAAAAATAACAATAACGATGACAATAACTATAATAATTACTTTAACAACTACAATTACAATATCAATATCAATAAAAATATGAATATCAGTAACTATAAAAATAACAATAACGATAATTATAACTTTTACAGCTATAATTACAATATCAATAACAAAAACAATATGAATATCAATAACCATGACAATAACAATAACGGTGACAATAACGATAATAATAACTTTTACAACTACAATTACAATATCAATATCTATAACATTATGAATATCAATAACCATAACAATATCTAAAACGATGAAAATAACGAAAACAATGACTTTAATAGCTACAATTAATATATCAATAACAATAACAATAATAATTACAATAACATTAACATTAACAATAACGATGACAATAAAGAAAATAATAACTTTAACAACTACAATTACAATATCAATATCATTAAAAATATGAATATCAGTAACTATAAAAATAACAATAACGATGACAATAACTATAATAATTACTTTAACAACTACAATTACAATATCAATAACAATAACAATATGAATATCAATAACTATAACAATAACAATAAAGATGAAAATAACGAAAATAATGGCGCTAATAGCTACAATTACAATATCAATAACAATAACAATATGAATATCAATAACCATAACAATATCTAAAACGATGAGAATAACGAAAATAATGACTTTAATAGCTACAATTAATATATCAATAACAATAACAATAATAATTACAATAACATTAACATTAACAATAACGATGACAATAACGATAATAATAACTTTAACAACTACAATTACAATATCAATAACAATAACAATATGAATATCAGTAACTATAAAAATAACAATAACGATGACAATAACGATAATTATAACTTTTACAGCTACAATTACAATATCAGTAACAAAAACAATATGAATATCAATAACCATGACAATAACAATAACGGTGACAATAACGATAATAATAACTTTAACAACTACAATTACAATATCAATAACAATAACAATAATAATTACAATAACATTAACATTATGAATAACGATGACAATAACGAAAATAATAACTTTAACAACTACAATTACAATATCAATAACAATAAAAATATGAATATCAATAACCATAAAAATAACAATAACGATGACAATAACGATAAAATTAATATTATCAAGTACAAATACAATACCAAGAACAATAACAATAATAATTACAAGAACATTAGCATTGACAATAAAGATGACAATAACGATAATAATAACTTTAAACACTACAATTACAATATCAATAACAATAAAAATATGAATATCAGTAACTATAAAAATAACAATAACGATGACAATAACTATAATAATTACTTTAACAACTACAATTACAATATCAATAACAATAACAATATGAATATCAATAACTATAACAATAACAATAAAGACGACAATAACGAAAATAATGGCGTTAATAGCTATAATTACCATATCAATAACAATAACAATATGAATATCAATAACCATAACAATATCTAAAACGATGAGAATAACGAAAATAATGACTTTAATAGCTACAATTAATATATCAATAACAATAACAATAATAATTACAATAACATTAACTTTAACAATAAAGATGACAATAACGATAGTAATAACTTTAAAAACTACAATTACAATATCAATAACTGTAACAGTATGAATATCAATAACCATATCAATACCTAAAACGATGAAAATAACGAAAATAATGACTTTAATAGCTACAATTAATATATCAATAACATTCACAATTATATTTACAATAACATTAACTTTAACAATAACGATGACAATAACGATAGTAATAACTTTAACAACTACAATTACAATATCAATTACAATAACAATATGAATATCAGTAACTATAAAAATAACAATAACGATGACAATAACGATAATTATAACTTTTACACCAACAATAACAATATCAATAACAAAAACAATATGAATATCAATAACCATGACAATAACAATAACGGTGACAATAACGATAAAATTAATATTATCAAGTACAAATACAATACCAAGAACAATAACAATAATAATTACAATAACATTAACAATGACAATAAAGATGACAGTAACGATAATAATAACTTTAAACACTACAATTACAATATCAATAACTATAACAGTATGAATATCAATAACCACAGCAATATCTAAAAGGATGAAAATAACGAAAATAATGACTTTAATAGCTACAATTAATATATCAATAACAATAACAATAATAATTACAATAACATTAACATTAACAATAACGATGACAATAACGATAATAATAACTTTAACAACTACAATTACAATATCAATTACAATAACAATATGAATATCAATATCCATAAAAATAACAATAACGATGACAATAACGATAACATTAATTTTAACAACTACAATTACAATATCAATAACAATAACAATATGAATATCACTAAACATGACAATAACAATAACGGTGACAATAACGATAATAATAACTTTAACAACTACATTTACAATATCAATAACTATAACAGTATTTATATCAATAACCATATCAATACCTAAAACGATGAAAATAACGAAAATAATGACTTTAATAGCTACAATTAATATATCAATAACATTAACAATTATATTTACAATAACATTAACTTTAACAATAACGATGACAATAACGATAGTAATAACTTTAACAACTACAATTACAATATCAATTACAATAACAATATGAATATCAGTAACTATAAAAATAACAATAACGATGACAATAACGATAATTATAACTTTTACAGCTACAATAACAAAAACAATATGAATATCAATAACCATGACAATAACAATAACGGTGACAATAACGATAAAATTAATATTATCAAGTACAAATACAATACCAAGAACAATAACAATAATAATTACAATAACATTAACAATGACAATAAAGATGACAGTAACGATAATAATAACTTTAAACACTACAATTACAATATCAATAACTATAACAGTATGAATATCAATAACCATAGCAATATCTAAAAGGATGAAAATAACGAAAATAATGACTTTAATAGCTACAATTAATATATCAATAACAATAACAATAATAATTACAATAACATTAACATTAATAATAACGATGACAATAACGATAATAATAACTTTAACAACTACAATTACAATATCAATTACAATAACAATATGAATATCAATATCCATAAAAATAACAATAACCATGACAATAACAATAACGATGACAATAACGATAATAATAACTTTAACAACTACATTTACAATATCAATAACAATAACAGTATGAATATCAATAACCATAACAATATCTAAAACGATGAAAATAACGAAAACAATGACTTTAATAGCTACAATTAATATATCAATAACAATAACAATAATAATTACAATAACATTAACATTAACAATAACGATGACAATAACGAAAATAATAACTTTAACAACTACAATTACAATATCAATATCAATAAAAATATGAATATCAGTAACTATAAAAATAACAATAACGATGACAATAACGATAATTATAACTTTTACAGCTATAATTACAATATCAATAACAAAAACAATATGAATATCAATAACCATGACAATAACAATAACGGTGACAATAACGATAATAATAACTTTAACAACTACAATTACAATATCAATATCTATAACATTATGAATATCAATAACCATAACAATATCTAAAACGATGAAAATAACGAAAACAATGACTTTAATAGCTACAATTAATATATCAATAACAATAACAATAATAATTACAATAACATTAACATTAACAATAACGATGACAATAACGATAATAATAACTTTAACAACTACAATTACAATATCAATAACAATAACAATATGAATATCAGTAACTATAAAAATAACAATAACGATGACAATAACTATAATAATTACTTTAACAACTACAATTACAATATCAATATCAATAAAAATATGAATATCAGTAACTATAAAAATAACAATAACGATAATTATAACTTTTACAGCTATAATTACAATATCAATAACAAAAACAATATGAATATCAATAACCATGACAATAACAATAACGGTGACAATAACGATAATAATAACTTTTAAAACTACAATTACAATATCAATATCTATAACATTATGAATATCAATAACCATAACAATATCTAAAACGATGAAAATAACGAAAACAATGACTTTAATAGCTACAATTAATATATCAATAACAATAACAATAATAATTACAATAACATTAACATTAACAATAACGATGACAATAAAGAAAATAATAACTTTAACAACTACAATTACAATATCAATATCATTAAAAATATGAATATCAGTAACTATAAAAATAACAATAACGATGACAATAACTATAATAATTACTTTAACAACTACAATTACAATATCAATAACAAAAACAATATGAATATCAATAACTATAACAATAACAATAAAGAATACAATAACGAAAATAATGGCGCTAATAGCTACAATTACAATATCAATAACAATAACAATATGAATATCAATAACCATAACAATATCTAAAACGATAAGAATAACGAAAATAATGACTTTAATAGCTACAATTAATATATTAATAACAATAACAGTAATAATTACAAGAACATTAACATTGACAATAAAGATGACAATAACGATAATAATAACTTTAAACACTACAATTACAATATCAATAACAATAAAAATATGAATATCAGTAACTATAAAAATAACAATAACGATGACAATAACTATAATAATTACTTTAACAACTACAATTACAATATCAATAACAATAACAATATGAATATCAATAACTATAACAATAACAATAAATACGACAATAACGAAAATAATGGCGTTAATAGCTATAATTACCATATCAATAACAATAACAATATGAATATCAATAACCATAACAATATCTAAAACGATGAGAATAACGAAAATAATGACTTTAATAGCTACAATTAATATATCAATTACAATAACAATAATAATTACAATAACATTAACTTTAACAATAAAGATGACAATAACGATAGTAATAACTTTAAAAACTACAATTACAATATCAATAACTGTAACAGTATGAATATCAATAACCATATCAATACCTAAAACGATGAAAATAACGAAAATAATGACTTTAATAGCTACAATTAATATATCAATAACATTCACAATTATATTTACAATAACATTAACTTTAACAATAACGATGACAATAACGATAGTAATAACTTTAACAACTACAATTACAATATCAATTACAATAACAATATGAATATCAGTAACTATAAAAATAACAATAACGATGACAATAACGATAATTATAACTTTTACACCAACAATAACAATATCAATAACAAAAACAATATGAATATCAATAACCATGACAATAACAATAACGGTGACAATAACGATAAAATTAATATTATCAAGTACAAATACAATACCAAGAACAATAACAATAATAATTACAATAACATTAACAATGACAATAAAGATGACAGTAACGATAATAATAACTTTAAACACTACAATTACAATATCAATAACTATAACAGTATGAATATCAATAACCACAGCAATATCTAAAAGGATGAAAATAACGAAAATAATGACTTTAATAGCTACAATTAATATATCAATAACAATAACAATAATAATTACAATAACATTAACATTAACAATAACGATGACAATAACGATAATAATAACTTTAACAACTACAATTACAATATCAATTACAATAACAATATGAATATCAATATCCATAAAAATAACAATAACGATGACAATAACGATAACATTAATTTTAACAACTACAATTACAATATCAATAACAATAACAATATGAATATCACTAACCTTGACAATAACAATAACGGTGACAATAACGATAATAATAACTTTAACAACTACATTTACAATATCAATAACTATAACAGTATTTATATCAATAACCATATCAATACCTAAAACGATGAAAATAACGAAAATAATGACTTTAATAGCTACAATTAATATATCAATAACATTAACAATTATATTTACAATAACATTAACTTTAACAATAACGATGACAATAACGATAGTAATAACTTTAACAACTACAATTACAATATCAATTACAATAACAATATGAATATCAGTAACTATAAAAATAACAATAACGATGACAATAACGATAATTATAACTTTTACAGCTACAATAACAAAAACAATATGAATATCAATAACCATGACAATAACAATAACGGTGACAATAACGATAAAATTAATATTATCAAGTACAAATACAATACCAAGAACAATAACAATAATAATTACAATAACATTAACAATGACAATAAAGATGACAGTAACGATAATAATAACTTTAAACACTACAATTACAATATCAATAACTATAACAGTATGAATATCAATAACCATAGCAATATCTAAAAGGATGAAAATAACGAAAATAATGACTTTAATAGCTACAATTAATATATCAATAACAATAACAATAATAATTACAATAACATTAACATTAATAATAACGATGACAATAACGATAATAATAACTTTAACAACTACAATTACAATATCAATTACAATAACAATATGAATATCAATATCCATAAAAATAACAATAACCATGACAATAACAATAACGGTGACAATAACGATAATAATAACTTTAACAACTACATTTACAATATCAATAACTATAACAGTATGAATATCAATAACCATAACAATATCTAAAACGATGAAAATAACGAAAACAATGACTTTAATAGCTACAATTAATATATCAATAACAATAACAATAATAATTACAATAACATTAACATTAACAATAACGATGACAATAACGAAAATAATAACTTTAACAACTACAATTACAATATCAATATCAATAAAAATATGAATATCAGTAACTATAAAAATAACAATAACGATGACAATAACGATAATTATAACTTTTACAGCTATAATTACAATATCAATAACAAAAACAATATGAATATCAATAACCATGACAATAACAATAACGGTGACAATAACGATAATAATAACTTTAACAACTACAATTACAATATCAATATCTATAACATTATGAATATCAATAACCATAACAATATCTAAAACGATGAAAATAACGAAAACAATGACTTTAATAGCTACTGTTACGTCCCACTCGGCACGGGCCTTTAATAAAAGAACTATGCTCTTTCCTTCAAGGAGCTCCTGCTTCAATGGGATATTTGCCCAATTCGGCCGTTACCTACTACGCGTAGTTCGTGGCACGGGACGGGCTTAACGATAGATTATGTCTTTGATAAGGATGATTCACTTACCTTTAATGCTTCTCTCCATACAATTCTAAATAGCGAGCTGTTCGCGGGTCGCTTGGTGGTAGCTGTCCGGCAACGAAGGTACACTCCGGGCAGTTGATCGGTACGAGCCGATATTCAATAATTCTGCAAGATGGAGACCTCAGGTCCTGCTGAGTATCGGGCCTGGGATGGCAGAGTGTGGTGTCCTCGATGATCCTAGGTCTGCAGGCCGACGGGTCGATGCCCAAGTTAGCCAGATGGTTTGTACCGCTATAATAGTTCGCGAGTAGACGCCGGAGACTATGTTAACGTCCGCCCCGACGTGTTTTCGGCATAGGTATTCTCTAGGATGCAATGGGACCTTTTAGGATGATTGAACCCGAGCGATTCGTACGCTCCGATAGTTCTATGAAGAATGAACCCGGGCGATTCGTACGCCCCGATAGTTCTAGGATAAAAGGTTGGAAAATGCGGAGAGAGATGAAGAGCTTGTCGACCACACGTCGGTTCAGGAACACGTAGATAATACGAGTCGCGAATGCGTAGTGACCGGGGTCCCGACTAATGAAACACAGACTTCTACTAATTCTAATTTATTCTAAGTTTAAATTATAATATGAATAGAATTGATACAGCGTAAAAGACTCTCCCGCGATTATTGTTCGAAACGTCCGTCGAAGTGATTCGTAGAAAATCTGTAGTCGAAAAAATCCGTCGTGTGTTGCTCTGCAGCTCCTTATATACTGAATCTTAGCGGCGGCGGCTCGTGGCGAAGCGGCGGCGGCTCGTAGCGAAGCGGCGGCGGCTTGGCTCTAAAAGGATGGTGATTGGCTGCCGTCTTCCCTTCTCTCGTCCTTGTTGGCGGTGGTGGGGTAGCGTGCGATGGTCCTGTGCGCGTTGAGCTGAAGCGCGTACTAGCGGTGGTAGGGATGAGCGTCTTGGCGTTACTTTGCTTGGCGTCAGCTGAATTCCGCGTGTGTGTGTTGGCCTAGGCCCGTGTGTTTGTTAGCTGTGCCATGTATCTTGTAACTTCGGAATTCTGAGTCCGTTCTGCAGACGCGCGTGATGACCACTTGTGGAGAGGTGCCGTAAGTGCCTGGTGGCCGCGTGCTTTCCCTAAGGCGCACGTGGTGGCCATGTGTGGGCGAAGGACCGGCTAGTCGGCGTTTACTTTCAGTCTCTTGTTAGGACTTTTGGTGACCTAAAGGCGCTTGTTAGGACTTCGCGTATATTATAAATGTGTGTGTTAAATACGTATCGATTATTATGTATCTATTATTTATAGGTAATTATTATATATGCATGTTCTAATCGTAAGGTGTTCCCCAGTGTAAATATAATATTTGTTAGTGTTGTAAAAGTTACTCCCTTCATGTCGGGCACGAATGTGTAAATTATAATATTGTTAATAAATGATATCAACTATACTATGAGTAATACATGATTTAATAAAAGACTCCCTATATAGCGGGCACGAGGAATTACATGTGATAATAAAAGACTCCCTATATAGCGGGCACGAGGAATATCTCTTTATATATTTTATAAGTCCGTACGTCGGGTGACGTAACACTTCCCCCCTTATAATAAAATGTACGTAGTTATACGTGCATTTTGAAGGCTGATTCTTCTTGTAAGTACTTACTAATTGAAGGGAAAGTGTTTACGGCTTCTTTCTGTCCTGTCGTAGGTGGTTCTATCGCGTCAGCATCTTCTGGCGGTTTTTGTTCGCTCTCCACCTTCTCTTCCGTTGGTGACTTAGCGAGGTGGAGCAAAAGGTGTGTAAGTGAGCCCCAAAGTGCTCCTACTAAATGAATACTCCAACCATAGATGCTATGTAGTGCATAGCCGTGGATGACGGTGTCTGCTACATATTTTATCAATCGGAGGATCATGAGTATCGCTATGACTCCGGCGCTTGCTGATCCGAATGTCACGAACGCTCCCCATAGTCGTTGGCCTGTGCTGGTCGCTATTTTGTCTAATGCTTCTTCGTCCATAAGGTTGTATAGCGAGATCTGTCCTTTTGGTATGTGTTGTCCGCTAACTCCACGTAGTAGTGTGTTCAAAACAGCGGGTTTTTCCGCAGGTTCCATGATATGCGAACGTAGTTTATTTAGGTCTTCGTTGGAGTAGATTCCGCTCGTTGCCAAATGTTGCGGGCTGATGTATTTCCATTGTGGTTTTGTTAATGGCTGAATCGTCGGCGGTGGTACGCTTTCAACGAGTTTCGGTGTTATTCTGTACCATGATCCATGTAGTAGGTACATTGCTGGTAGTAGCTCGTTGCAATCCGCCATTGCTGCTTCTTGTGTGATGATATGGGTTTTTGGTGTTAGGAAGCAAGACTGATTGCGGTAAGTTATTGGTAGGCTTTTGTAGCAGTTTTCCGTAGAGCGTACTTTTATTTCCACCGGTGTACATTTAATCAAGTGTATTACTTCTCCCGCTATCACTGCCATATAACCTGGTTCTTTCATGAAGGAATATGCATTTTCTTCAGGAGACAAGTTTGCTAAGGATAAAGCGTTCTTCAAAATTTGTCTCTCGAGCGCACATTTCTGGCGGGTTATGTCTATATATAAATCAGTAAGTTGTGTTTTTAAATGGCGTTCGACGTATATGAATTTAGAATTTATATATGCGAAGATGTCTAAATTTTCTACAGGGGTTTTTGTCTTAGCTTTGAAGATTCTTCCAGGAGAGGTTTCCAATATGAAAAGTTTCGGATGTTCGGTACGGATGATCGTATATCCGCACAGTGTAAATTCTTCTGTTTTTGTAAGTGCGAAGGTGACATCCTTGGACGTAACTGTGTATAGGACTGGTCCTTTTACTGGTCCTTTAGTTGTGAGTTTTGTTGCGAGGCCTTCGTACAAAACGTCGTATTCATTGAATCCGCAATTATCCGAAGGTAGAGTTTCCCAAAAGTTTTCGGCTCCTCCTTCGTCTTGACAATTTTCGGCTGTGTAAGCGCAGATGGTACCCGATTGCAGATGTATCTGGTCTGCTTTGATAGAGGCGGCTGCATAGTAGTCTTTCAAGGTGACTTCTACCGAGGCCTGTACAACGACGTCGTCCCAGGTACCATAGGGGTCGCTATATTGCGAGCCCTTGCAGGCTCCGTCTGTACCGACGGATCCACTTATGGTCAGGCTGTGAAGGTGCGTGCTGTTTCTCTTAAGTCCCGTTATGAGGCTGTTAGGGCCCAGAGATAGGCTTCCGGTGACTTGCGCTTGTTCGCATAGGCGTTGGGTGAGCGGATGAATGTATTCGCGTCGGCCATTGTGTACGATTGAAACGTGCGAGTACATTCCGCAGTGATAGATGGTCCTATCGATCCTCACTTTACATTGTATTACATTTATTGGGTGGTATTCAGACACTTGTAGTAATTGAATGTATAGTTCTTGGCTTGTTGGTTGGAGATTCGGCGTCTCGCATTCAGAGACGTCCAGCAACGAGAATGTAGTCACGTTGAGTGAGGAACCGGCACAGTCGTATCCGGTTAGGCTCTGCGTAGTTCCTACTATTGTAAGTAGTATAACGAATGATAATTTCTTCATTATGATTCGAGGTTTCTTCTTTAGCTTCGATGCTTTTGCTTCTTTATGGACAATTGACGCTCTGCTCGGACTGGAGTGGCTTATATTATAATGAAAATGGAGGGGAGACACCTTATCGACCGTCGTCCCGGACTCTGAGAACTACTGTGGCGCCATGCTGCGCCGTGGCAACCGTTAGTCGGTAAGGTAGAGTCCTAGACGTAGGCTTTAACTTATTTTCTAGCCTTATTTAATTTGAGTCTGTCCGTATGAACGACAGAGAGGCCTTTTGGCGTTTCTATTTTTACATTGCTATTATTAAGAATTTGTACAATTTTATATGGTCCCTCGTACTGGCTATCTAACTTGCCTTTGATTTTTCCCTTTAGGAGGTACACGGAGTCGCCCGTCGAGAAGCTCACCACCCTCTGTTTTTTATCGTAATAATTTTTAGATTTTATTTTCGCGCGTTCGAGGTTCTCTTTGGCGGCCTCCTGCGATTTCTGTAATTGTTCCGTCAATTCAGCCAAGTACGATGCGTAAGTTTCGTCTTTTAAGTCGTTAAGTGTGCTATCGTTCGGAGTTTTCGCTAACTGGCCAAAGATTAATTCGTGTGGAGTGTATTGTGTACCTTCATGTATACTTGTATTATAAGAAAACATCGCTATATCGACCCAATCGTCCCATTCAGAATTATCCTTTATAAAGTGTTTCAAAAATTCTGCTAACACGTGGTGTGAGCGTTCTATTGATCCGTTGGATTGCGGTCGATAAGCGGTGGTTTGGTATGTTTCTATTCTAAATTTCTTGGCCACTGCTTTCATCAATTCTGATAAGAAAGCAGTACCTTGATCAGTTAGTATCCCTTTCGGGCTGCCGTATTTACATATTAAATTTTTTATAAATGCATCAGCTACTTCGACCGAAGAAGCTTGTTGTAGTGGTACCGCTATAGAATATTTGGTAAGGAGATCTTGTATTGTTAGGATATAATTATTGCCTTGTTTACTGGTAGGCATCGGTCCTATTATATCCATCGAAACTTTGTCGAAGGCCCTTCCCGGCGTGTCGGTAAGGGTCATCGGTTGTCTGGTTTTTTGTCGAACGAGCTTCTTGGTCTGGCAGCTGCGGCAATTTTGGATAAAGTTTTGTATATCGGGTTTAAGGTTAGGCCAGTAGTACCGTTGTTTTATTCGCCAATATGTCTTAGTGACTCCTTTGTGACCTCCCACAGGAGTAGCGTGATTGTCATGGATAATTTGGACGCGTTCGATCTCCCTGGGTATTATGATTTCATGCTTTAGTATAATAATTTTAGTTTCGTGGCCCGCGAAGATCGAACTTATCTTGCGTTTAATGTTTATCCATGATACGTCTGCGATATTATCCCTTGAAATAGCTATTGTTTTTAAATTTAATTCAATTGCCGCGTCCAAAAGAGAATGTAATACTTCGTCTAGAATTTCTAATTGAATAGAGACGGATGTTCTCTCCTGGACGGGTAACGCGATGAGGTATCTATTGTCCCGTTTTGTAATCTTTACTCTACCAAGCGTTACGTCGGTAATGTTTGGTAGTCTTTTATTGTCGGCAAGTTCTTTGGCTCCTTTGTCAATAGGGGTTCCGGTCTTTGTTACAAAAAATGCTATGTGTCCTTTGTGCATTGTTATCCTGTCTTTTATTTCTATAATATTACCTTCGTAACGTGAAAGATCCAGTTCGTCGTCGTTCGTTTCGTCTGTATCGTTCGTCTGTTCGTTTATGTTTATGTTTATGTTAGGTGTTTCCGTTTCAAGTGCGGTCTCGGGTTTTGATATTTCTTGCGTGCGACGTCTCTTAGCGAGCGACGAGAATATTTCGTCGTCACTCGAGCTGGTCCCTGCTATCGGAAGGATCTGTTTACTCGCCTCGATAGGGTTACGCGATAGCGCGTCGGCATTGACGTTTCGTTTACCGGCTTTGTAAACAATATCGTATTCGTACTCGGCGAGTTTGAGTCGCCATCTGATAAGCCGAGACGTCGGGTCTTTCACAGAATTTAACCACACTAACGGACGGTGGTCGGTGATTAAACTGAATTTACGACCGTATAGATAAGGTCGGAAGTAATTAACAGCGTATATAATGGCAAGCAGCTCTTTCTCTATTGTCGAATAATTTTGTTCCGCTTGATTTAAGATTCTTGACGTGTAAGCTATGGGCAGATCTTTACCGACTTCTCCCTGACTGAGAATTCCCCCGATCGCGTAATTTGATGCGTCGGTGGTTACTAGGAAAGGTTTGGTGAAATCAGGGAATTGCAAGAGCGGTTGTTCACACAAAAGGCTGGTTAAAGTTTTGAATGCCTTGTTTTGAGCGTCCTCCCACTTAAACGGTACGTCTTTCTTTAAGAGATTCGTCAGCGGTTTACTTGTACCTGAGAAATTTGGTATGAAGCGTCGATAATAGCCTGCCAGTCCCAGGAATTGTTTTATGTTCTTTGCATTCTTTGGCGTCGGGAAGTTCTTGACTGCCTCTATTTTTCCTGGGTCTGGTTTCACTCCATCCGCGCTAATGATATGTCCGAGATATACAACCTCCTTCCTGAGAAGATTGCATTTCTCGGGCTGTAGTTTTAGATTGGCGTCACGGAGACGCGCACATAATTTCCGGTATTTCAAAAGATGCTCTCGTAGCGAGCTGGAGTATATGACTATGTCGTCTAGGTAAACGAATAATTCATTACCTTGCAATCCGGTCAGGACATTGTTCATCAAGCGTTGGAAGGTGGAAGGAGCGTTTTTGAGACCAAAGGGCATACGTTTAAATTCGTAATGCCCGAATGGCGTGGAGAAAGCCGTTTTCGGCGCGTCTTCTTTATCCATGCCGATCTGATGGAAGCCCGATGCGAGATCGAACGTACTAAAATATTTCGCGCTTCCTAGTTGATCTAATATTTCCGTTATGTTCGGCAGTGGATAACTGTCTTTAATGGTTTTTTCGTTTAACATCCGGTAGTCGATGACTAATCTCCATCTTTTATTCCCTTTTGCGTCCGGTTTCTTCGGAACTATCCATAGTGGAGAATTATACGGGGACGTAGATGGTTTGATCACGTTGTTTTCTAGAAGTTCTCCTATCTGTTTGTTTATCTCTTCCTTATGAATGGGCGGGAAGCGGTACTGTCGGACATTCACTGGAATAGAGTCCACTGTCTCTATCTTGTGTGTTACGGTGTCGGAGTACGTCAGTCTGTCGCCCGGTAAATGAAATAAATCTATGGATTCTTTGATCATATTCTTTGCTACGGATTTCTCTTCGTCGTTCAGTTCGTCCAAATTAATATTCTGTAGGGCTAGTGCGTAACGTTCGTCTGTCTTGTTTATGTGTTTGCAGGATTTGGAAGGGGTAATGTGAGTAGGGAGGACGGTATGTTGGGTCTCGGTTTCCTGTTCGAGTTTCGGAGAATTGTTTATTAGACTGCTTATGTCATCGTCTTTCGATTCGAGTCGAGGCACTTGAGACGTAATCTCTTCTGAATGCGATAAGAGTTCGGTTTTATTTATCTCGAACTCTTCTAGTGTTACAGACGGAGGTTTTATGTTGACGTCCGTATCGTTGGTGTTAATTATTTTGATATATGCTTCGCCGTGGTTATTTGACACCACTGCTTCTCCGGCATAAATTCCTTCTCCGAAATTCAAACGCGGCAAATATCCCGTTTCTAAATCGCTATTCTTTATCTTTATTTTACAGACATTGCTCGTTCGCCCCGGAATGGTTATCTCCTTTGATTGAACAAAGGGCATAACTATTCCGTGCCACTCTATAGACTCTCTTTCATAATCGATTTTGGCTGTTTTTTGAAAGAAGTCGGAACCCAAAATACCGTCGTAGGGGATAGGAAAGGAATTTGGTACTAATTGAAATTTAAGCGGATATCCGTGAATTCGTATGGTTACCGAACCGTACGTGGTAACGGTTTCGTCGGTTATACCGCTCAGTCTGACTTTGCCGTTTTCGTTGCATATTATTTCCCCGTTTGCCATTTTTATTTTTAATATGTTGAGTTCCGAACCCGTATCAACTAGGAACTCCGTCTCTTTAGCTAGGTCGTCAGAGGAAAGGACGATAGATGGGGAGGTAGCTTCTTCCTTTAGTTGGAGGACGTAGACACGATTGGCTTCTCTTCTTTTGTTATCGTTCTCACCGGGCGCCCTGGCGCGGTCTCTGCGGATGCGCCTTTCCTCAGAGACGTTGGTTCGTTTCCCGACTGAGATTCTCTCCATCTTTTCTTTCGGCATTCTTCTATTGTATGACCGATATTTTTGCAATACGAGCATTCTTTCTTATGCTTTTGGTCTCGTGGTGAGGAAGGAGAGTAGTGAGAGGATGGAGAGGATTGACGGGAATTTCCGGGAGGTGGAGTATAAGGCCCATGAACTTGTGTCTGTGACCGGCGTTGCTGGTCACGCGATTTCTTGTAACATTGGGTTTGTGTATGACCAATTCTCTTACAATACGAACACGAATCTGGGTCTGGAGGAGTTCTAGTAGGCCGGATATTTGGTCTATTGTTTCTTTTAGATTCAAAGTAATAATAATCCATAGGTTTTTCTTGGTATGTTTTTGCCTTATATTGTGGTCGCGGCCTTACTAATCCTCTTCTATCCCACTCGTGCTGTATTGACGAGTGTAATTGGATTGCTTTGTCATATGCATCACCTAAGTCTCGACAACGTAACGCGTTTAAGTAGGGATGGTAATCCATCGGTAACCCAGAACAAAAGCTTTTTAATGCCAATTCATCTATTTCTCGTTTCTTGCTATCCGTGATTTCTCCCCAAAACCTTTCTTCATCGAGAAGACCCTCGTATAAATCCTGTACACGGCCAATGTAATCGATAATCTGTTCGTTCTCCGACATGAGTACGTTTCTTAATTCTGTCCGGTAATAATCTAAAGAATGGTATGTGCCCAATGTCTGTCGGAGTCGACTATACAACTCGAACATCGTTTTCGGATTATGTCTATCTATCGCAATGTGTGCCGAATCTTGGAGCTTCCGTATCGCGGCTTGAGTAAACAAATCTTCCGGGTATGCGGGAATCATTTGTCGCGCGCGTTTACAAGCTCTAATAAATGAGGATAGAGGCATATTTTTCCCATCGTATCGTGGTATAGACGCGAAAGCCTCATTAATTTGATGATTAGGAAGGTGATGTTGGCTCTCCGTCCTGAGCGCCAAAATCTCCCTCATCAAGAACGTGAGAGGATCTGCCTCTTCTGATTTTGCAGCGTTAAGACGCTGCGCATGATCGCGAAGTTCTTGCTCGCGTTCTCGAATGACGCGTTCGCGTTCAAGGAGGGCCCGTTCGGCCGCGTCTAATTTAGTCATTCGTAGTCGTACTTCATCGATCATAACTTCATCAGGTTGACGCGCAGCCATGCTGCGTGTTTCAATACGTTCGCTCCTTTCAGTAGACATAATGTATCGTTTCTATCCCACCGCTGTCACCAATTTTATGTTACGTCCCACTCGGCACGGGCCTTTAATAAAAGAACTATGCTCTTTCCTTCAAGGAGCTCCTGCTTCAATGGGATATTTGCCCAATTCGGCCGTTACCTACTACGCGTAGTTCGTGGCACGGGACGGGCTTAACGATAGATTATGTCTTTGATAAGGATGATTCACTTACCTTTAATGCTTCTCTCCATACAATTCTAAATAGTGAGCTGTTCGCGGGTCGCTTGGTGGTAGCTGTCCGGCAACGAAGGTACACTCCGGGCAGTTGATCGGTACGAGCCGATATTCAATAATTCTGCAAGATGGAGACCTCAGGTCCTGCTGAGTATCGGGCCTGGGATGGCAGAGAGTGGTGTCCTCGATGATCCTAGGTCTGCAGGCCGACGGGTCGATGCCCAAGTTAGCCAGATGGTTTGTACCGCTATAATAGTTCGCGAGTAGACGCCGGAGACTATGTTAACGTCCGCCCCGACGTGTTTTCGGCATAGGTATTCTCTAGGATGCAATGGGACCTTTTAGGATGATTGAACCCGAGCGATTCGTACGCTCCGATAGTTCTATGAAGAATGAACCCGGGCGATTCGTACGCCCCGATAGTTCTAGGATAAAAGGTTGGAAAATGCGGAGAGAGATGAAGAGCTTGTCGACCACACGTCGGTTCAGGAACACGTAGATAATACGAGTCGCGAATGCGTAGTGACCGGGGTCCCGACTAATGAAACACAGACTTCTACTAATTCTAATTTATTCTAAGTTTAAATTATAATATGAATAGAATTGATACAGCGTAAAAGACTCTCCCGCGATTATTGTTCGAAACGTCCGTCGAAGTGATTCGTAGAAAATCTGTAGTCGAAAAAATCCGTCGTGTGTTGCTCTGCAGCTCCTTATATACTGAATCTTAGCGGCGGCGGCTCGTGGCGAAGCGGCGGCGGCTCGTAGCGAAGCGGCGGCGGCTTGGCTCTAAAAGGATGGTGATTGGCTGCCGTCTTCCCTTCTCTCGTCCTTGTTGGCGGTGGTGGGGTAGCGTGCGATGGTCCTGTGCGCGTTGAGCTGAAGCGCGTACTAGCGGTGGTAGGGATGAGCGTCTTGGCGTTACTTTGCTTGGCGTCAGCTGAATTCCGCGTGTGTGTGTTGGCCTAGGCCCGTGTGTGTGTTAGCTGTGCCATGTATCTTGTAACTTCGGAATTCTGAGTCCGTTCTGCAGACGCGCGTGATGACCACTTGTGGAGAGGTGCCGTAAGTGCCTGGTGGCCGCGTGCTTTCCCTAAGGCGCACGTGGTGGCCATGTGTGGGCGAAGGACCGGCTAGTCGGCGTTTACTTTCAGTCTCTTGTTAGGACTTTTGGTGACCTAAAGGCGCTTGTTAGGACTTCGCGTATATTATAAATGTGTGTGTTAAATACGTATCGATTATTATGTATCTATTATTTATAGGTAATTATTATATATGCATGTTCTAATCGTAAGGTGTTCCCCAGTGTAAATATAATATTTGTTAGTGTTGTAAAAGTTACTCCCTTCATGTCGGGCACGAATGTGTAAATTATAATATTGTTAATAAATGATATCAACTATACTATGAGTAATACATGATTTAATAAAAGACTCCCTATATAGCGGGCACGAGGAATTACATGTGATAATAAAAGACTCCCTATATAGCGGGCACGAGGAATATCTCTTTATATATTTTATAAGTCCGTACGTCGGGTGACGTAACACTACAATTAATATATCAATAACAATAACAATAATAATTACAATAACATTAACATTAACAATAACGATGACAATAACGAAAATAATAACTTTAACAACTACAATTACAATATCAATATCAATAAAAATATGAATATCAGTAACTATAAAAATAACAATAACGATGACAATAACTATAATAATTACTTTAACAACTACAATTACAATATCAATATCAATAAAAATATGAATATCAGTAACTATAAAAATAACAATAACGATAATTATAACTTTTACAGCTATAATTACAATATCAATAACAAAAACAATATGAATATCAATAACCATGACAATAACAATAACGGTGACAATAACGATAATAATAACTTTTAAAACTACAATTACAATATCAATATCTATAACATTATGAATATCAATAACCATAACAATATCTAAAACGATGAAAATAACGAAAACAATGACTTTAATAGCTACAATTAATATATCAATAACAATAACAATAATAATTACAATAACATTAACATTAACAATAACGATGACAATAAAGAAAATAATAACTTTAACAACTACAATTACAATATCAATATCATTAAAAATATGAATATCAGTAACTATAAAAATAACAATAACGATGACAATAACTATAATAATTACTTTAACAACTACAATTACAATATCAATAACAAAAACAATATGAATATCAATAACTATAACAATAACAATAAAGAATACAATAACGAAAATAATGGCGCTAATAGCTACAATTACAATATCAATAACAATAACAATATGAATATCAATAACCATAACAATATCTAAAACGATGAGAATAACGAAAATAATGACTTTAATAGCTACAATTAATATATCAATAACAATAACAATAATAATTACAATAACATTAACATTAACAATAACGATGACAATAACGATAATAATAACTTTAACAACTACAATTACAATATCAATAACAATAACAATATGAATATCAGTAACTATAAAAATAACAATAACGATGACAATAACGATAATTATAACTTTTACAGCTACAATTACAATATCAATAACAAAAACAATATGAATATCAATAACCATGACAATAACAATAACGGTGACAATAACGATAATAATAACTTTAACAACTACAATTACAATATCAATAACAATAACAATAATAATTACAATAACATTAACATTATCAATAACGATGACAATAACGAAAATAATAACTTTAACAACTACAATTACAATATCAATAACAATAAAAATATGAATATCAATAACCATAAAAATAACAATAACGATGACAATAACGATAAAATTAATATTATCAAGTACAAATACAATACCAAGAACAATAACAATAATAATTACAATAACATTAACATTGACAATAAAGATGACAATAACGATAATAATAACTTTAAACACTACAATTACAATATCAATAACAATAAAAATATGAATATCAGTAACTATAAAAATAACAATAACGATGACAATAACTATAATAATTACTTTAACAACTACAATTACAATATCAATAACAAAAACAATATGAATATCAATAACCATGACAATAACAATAACGGTGACAATAACGATAAAATTAATATTATCAAGTACAAATACAATACCAAGAACAATAACAATAATAATTACAATAACATTAACATTGACAATAAAGACGACAATAACGAAAATAATGGCGTTAATAGCTATAATTACCATATCAATAACAATAACAATATGAATATCAATAACCATAACAATATCTAAAACGATGAAAATAACGAAAATAATGACTTTAATAGCTACAATTAATATATCAATTACAATAACAATAATAATTACAATAACATTAACTTTAACAATAAAGATGACAATAACGATAGTAATAACTTTAACAACTACAATTACAATATCATTAACAATAACAATATGAATATCAGTAACTATAAAAATAACAATAACGATGACAATAACGATAATTATAACTTTTACAGCTACAATTACACTATCAATAACAAAAACAATATGAATAACAATAACTATAACAATAACAATAAGGATGACAGTAACGAAAATAATGACTTTAATAGCTACAATTACAATATCAATAACTATAACTGTATGAATATCAATAACCATAACAATATCTAAAACGATGAAAATAACGAAAGTAATGACTTTAATAGCTACAATTAATATATCAATAACAATAACAATAATATATACAATAACATTAACTTTAACTATAAAGATGACAATAACGATAGTAATAACTTTAACAACTACAATTACAATATCAATTACAATAACAATATGAATATCAATATCCATAAAAATAACAATAACGATAATAATTACTTTAACAACTACAATTACAATATCAATAACAATAACAATATGAATATCAATAACTATAACAATAACAATAAAGATGACAATAACGAAAATAATGGCGTTAATAGCTACAATTACAATATCAATAACAATAACAATATGAATATCAATAACCATAACAATATCTAAAACGATGAGAATAACGAAAATAATGGCGTTAATAGCTACAATTAATATATCAATAACATTAACAATAATATTTACAATAACATTAACTTTAACAATAACGATGACAATAACGATAGTAATAACTTTAACAACTACAATTACAATATCAATAACTATAACAGTATGAATATCAATAACCATAACAATATCTAAAACGATGAGAATAACGAAAATAATGACTTTAATAGCTACAATTATATATTAATAACAATAACAGTAATAATTACAATAACATTAACATTAACAATAACGATGACAATAACGATAGTAATAACTTTAACAACTACAATTACAATATCAATTACAATAACAATATGAATATCAGTAACTATAAAAATAACAATAACGATGACAATAACGATAATTATAACTTTTACACCAACAATAACAATATCAATAACAAAAACAATATGAATATCAATAACCATGACAATAACAATAACGGTGACAATAACGATAAAATTAATATTATCAAGTACAAATACAATACCAAGAACAATAACAATAATAATTACAATAACATTAACAATGACAATAAAGATGACAGTAACGATAATAATAACTTTAAACACTACAATTACAATATCAATAACTATAACAGTATGAATATCAATAATCACAGCAATATCTAAAAGGATGAAAATAACGAAAATAATGACTTTAATAGCTACAATTAATATATCAATAACAATAACAATAATAATTAAAATAACATTAACATTAACAATAACGATGACAATAACGATAATAATAACTTTAACAACTACAATTACAATATCAATTACAATAACAATATGAATATCAATATCCATAAATATAACAATAACGATGACAATAACGATAACATTAATTTTAACAACTACAATTACAATATCAATAACAATAACAATATGAATATCACTAACCATGACAATAACAATAACGGTGACAATAACGATAATAATAACTTTAACAACTACATTTACAATATCAATAACTATAACAGTATTTATATCAATAACCATATCAATACCTAAAACGATGAAAATAACGAAAATAATGACTTTAATAGCTACAATTAATATATCAATAACATTAACAATTATATTTACAATAACATTAACTTTAACAATAACGATGACAATAACGATAGTAATAACTTTAACAACTACAATTACAATATCAATTACAATAACAATATGAATATCAGTAACTATAAAAATAACAATAACGATGACAATAACGATAATTATAACTTTTACAGCTACAATAACAATATCAATAAAAAAACAATATGAATATCAATAACCATGACAATAACAATAACGGTGACAATAACGATAAAATTAATATTATCAAGTACAAATACAATACCAAGAACAATAACAATAATAATTACAATAACATTAACAATGACAATAAAGATGACAGTAACGATAATAATAACTTTAAACACTACAATTACAATATCAATAACTATAACAGTATGAATATCAATAACCATAACAATATCTAAAACGATGAGAATAACGAAAATAATGACTTTAATAGCTACAATTATATATTAATAACAATAACAGTAATAATTACAATAACATTAACATTAACAATAACGATGACAATAACGATAATAATAACTTTAACAACTACAATTACAATATCAATAACAATAATAATATGAATATCAGTAACTATAAAAATAACAATAACGATGACAATAACGATAATTAAAACTTTTACAGCTACAATTACAATATCAATAACAATAACAATATGAATATCACTAACCATGACAATAACAATAACGGTGACAATAACGATAATAATAACTTTAACAACTACATTTACAATATCAATAACTATAACAGTATGAATATCAATAACCATATCAATACCAAAAACGATGAAAATAACGAAAATAATGACTTTAATAGCTACAATTAATATATCAATAACATTAACAATTATATTTACTATAACATTAACTTTAACAATAACGATGACAATAACGATAGTAATAACTTTAACAACTACAATTACAATATCAATTACAATAACAATATGAATATCAGTAACTATAAAAATAACAATAACGATGACAATAACGATAATTATAACTTTTACACCAACAATAACAATATCAATAACAAAAACAATATGAATATCAATAACCATGACAATAACAATAACGGTGACAATAACGATAAAATTAATATTATCAAGTACAAATACAATACCAAGAACAATAACAATAATAATTACAATAACATTAACAATGACAATAAAGATGACAGTAACGATAATAATAACTTTAAACACTACAATTACAATATCAATAACTATAACAGTATGAATATCAATAACCATAGCAATATCTAAAAGGATGAAAATAACGAAAATAATGACTTTAATAGCTACAATTAATATATCAATAACAATAACAATAATAATTACAATAACATTAACATTAACAATAACGGTGACAATAACGATAATAATAACTTTAACAACTACATTTACAATATCAATAACTATAACAGTATGAATATCAATAACCATAACAATATCTAAAACGATGAGAATAACGAAAATAATGACTTTAATAGCTACAATTATATATTAATAACAATAACAGTAATAATTACAATAACATTAACATTAACAATAACGATGACAATAACGATAATAATAACTTTAACAACTACAATTACAATATCAATAACAATAATAATATGAATATCAGTAACTATAAAAATAACAATAACGATGACAATAACGATAATTAAAACTTTTACAGCTACAATTACAATATCAATAACAATAACAATATGAATATCACTAACCATGACAATAACAATAACGGTGACAATAACGATAATAATAACTTTAACAACTACATTTACAATATCAATAACTATAACAGTATGAATATCAATAACCATATCAATACCAAAAACGATGAAAATAACGAAAATAATGACTTTAATAGCTACAATTAATATATCAATAACATTAACAATTATATTTACTATAACATTAACTTTAACAATAACGATGACAATAACGATAGTAATAACTTTAACAACTACAATTACAATATCAATTACAATAACAATATGAATATCAGTAACTATAAAAATAACAATAACGATGACAATAACGATAATTATAACTTTTACACCAACAATAACAATATCAATAACAAAAACAATATGAATATCAATAACCATGACAATAACAATAACGGTGACAATAACGATAAAATTAATATTATCAAGTACAAATACAATACCAAGAACAATAACAATAATAATTACAATAACATTAACAATGACAATAAAGATGACAGTAACGATAATAATAACTTTAAACACTACAATTACAATATCAATAACTATAACAGTATGAATATCAATAACCATAGCAATATCTAAAAGGATGAAAATAACGAAAATAATGACTTTAATAGCTACAATTAATATATCAATAACAATAACAATAATAATTACAATAACATTAACATTAACAATAACGGTGACAATAACGATAATAATAACTTTAACAACTACATTTACAATATCAATAACTATAACAGTATGAATATCAATAACCATAACAATATCTAAAACGATGAGAATAACGAAAATAATGACTTTAATAGCTACAATTATATATTAATAACAATAACAGTAATAATTACAATAACATTAACATTAACAATAACGATGACAATAACGATAATAATAACTTTAACAACTACAATTACAATATCAATAACAATAATAATATGAATATCAGTAACTATAAAAATAACAATAACGATGACAATAACGATAATTAAAACTTTTACAGCTACAATTACAATATCAATAACAATAACAATATGAATATCACTAACCATGACAATAACAATAACGGTGACAATAACGATAATAATAACTTTAACAACTACATTTACAATATCAATAACTATAACAGTATGAATATCAATAACCATATCAATACTGTTACGTCCCACTCGGCACGGGCCTTAAAAAAAAGAACTATGTTCTTTCCTTCAAGGAGCTCCTGCTTCAATGGGATATTTGCCCAATTCGGCCGTTACCTACTACGTGTAGTTCGTGGCTCGGGACGGGCTTAACGATAAATTATGTCTTTCTTTGATGAGGATGATTCACTTACCCTTAATGCTTCTTTCCGTACAATTCTAAATAGCGAGCTGTTCGAGGGTCGCTTGGTGGTAGCTGTCCGGCAACGAAGGTACACTCCGGGCAGTCGATCGGTACGAGCCGATATTCAGTAATTCTGCAAGATGAAGACCTCAGGTCCTGCTGAGTATCGGGCCTGGGATGGCAGAGTGTGGTGTCCTCGATGATCCTAAGTCTGCAGGCCGACAGGTCGATGCCCAAGTTAGCCAGATGGTTTGTACCGTTATAATAGTTCGCGAGTAGTTCCCGGAGACGATGCTTGTGTCCGCCCCGACGTGTTTTCGGCATACGTATTCTCTAGGATACAACGGGACCTTCTAGGATGATTGAACCCGAGCGATTCGTACGCTCTGATAGTTCTATGAAGAGTGAACCCGGGCGATTCGTACGCCCCGATAGTTCTATGATTTAGGAATATGAACCCGGGCGATTCGTACGCCCCGATAGTTCTAAGACTTGGAAAGAGTGAACCCGGGCGATTCGTACGCCCCGATAGTTCTAGGATAAAAGGTTGGAAAATGCGGAGAGAGATATGAAGAGCTTGTCGACCACACGTCGGTTCAGGGACGCGTAGCTAATACGAGTCGCGAACGAGTAGTGACCGGGGTCCCGACTAATGAAACTCAGACGTCTACTACTAATAATTATTTATTCTAAATTTAAAATTATACTACGAATAGAATGGATACAGTGTAACAAGACTCTCTCGCGATTATTGGTCGGAACTAGCGTCCGTCGAAGTGAACTGTAGAAAATCTGATGTCGGAATAACCGTCGTAATGACCCGTAGGAGTCTGTTATCGGGAATGACCGTCGTGTGCTGCTCTGCAGCTCCTTATATACAAGTCCCAGCGGCGGCGGCTTGTGGCTTTGGCGGCGGCTTGTGGCTTTGGCGGCGGCGGCTCGTTGCTTTGGCGGCGGCTCGGTTCTTGGAAGATGGTGATTGGCTGCCGTCTTTCTTTCTTTCGTCCTTTTTGGATGGTCTATAGTGATGCGTACAACGGCTTTGTGTGCTTCGGTGCGAGGCGCTTACTGGTAGTAGTGAGGATGCGTCTCGGTGTTGTCGGCTCGTAGCCATCGGATTACCGCTTGTGTGTGGGTCCAGGTCCGTGTGCGAGTCTATGGCATTGTGTGGTGGTCCGTGTCTCTCCCTAAGGCGCACGTGGTGACCACTTGTGGAGTAGTACGGCGTGTGTGTGTGCCCGGCGACCGCGTTGTTTTCCCTAGGGCGTACGTGGTAACCGTTCGGCGACTATTTAGCACGTACTCTCCATTTGCGGCCATGTGTACTCGGTCGTTTACGGCCTTCCCTTTGCGGCGTGACATCATGACTTGTATACGAGCTTCCTTTACGTAAGACGCATTGTTGTTTGTCTGGCGCGACGCTTTGTGTTTTTCCGCGTATGACGCATCATTGTAGAATTAGAAATATATGTATATGTATTGTTTACAATATCTAAGCGTAAGGTATCTCCTTTGAAACTTATGTTATAGGTGTGTATTATAATAGTGGTTAGTATTGTAAAGATGACTCCCTTCATGTCGGGCACGAACGTGTGAAATATAATATTGTTAGTAAATGGTTAGTTATATTGAGTTTTATTAAATTACGTATTATTTGTACTATAATAAAAGACTCCCTATATAGCGGGCACGAGGACTTACATGTGCTAATAATAAAAGACTCCCTATATAGCGGGCACGAGGACTTACATGTGCTAATAATAAAAGACTCCCTATATAGCGGGCACGAGGATTTCTTTATGTATTTTATATGTCCATACGTCGGGTGACGTAACACCGGCAACGAAGGTACACTCCGGGCAGTCGATCGGTACGAGCCGATATTCAGTAATTCTGCAAGATGAAGACCTCAGGTCCTGCTGAGTATCGGGCCTGGGATGGCAGAGTGTGGTGTCCTCGATGATCCTAAGTCTGCAGGCCGACAGGTCGATGCCCAAGTTAGCCAGATGGTTTGTACCGTTATAATAGTTCGCGAGTAGTCCCCGGAGACGATGCTTGTGTCCGCCCCGACGTGTTTTCGGCATACGTATTCTCTAGGATACAACGGGACCTTCTAGGATGATTGAACCCGAGCGATTCGTACGCTCTGATAGTTCTATGAAGAGTGAACCCGGGCGATTCGTACGCCCCGATAGTTCTATGATTTAGGAATATGAACCCGGGCGATTCGTACGCCCCGATAGTTCTAAGACTTGGAAAGAGTGAACCCGGGCGATTCGTACGCCCCGATAGTTCTAGGATAAAAGGTTGGAAAATGCGGAGAGAGATATGAAGAGCTTGTCGACCACACGTCGGTTCAGGGACGCGTAACTAATACGAGTCGCGAACGAGTAGTGACCGGGGTCCCGACTAATGAAACTCAGACGTCTACTACTAATAATTATTTATTCTAAATTTAAAATTATACTACGAATAGAATGGATACAGTGTAACAAGACTCTCTCGCGATTATTGGTCGGAACTAGCGTCCGTCGAAGTGAACTGTAGAAAATCTGATGTCGGAATAACCGTCGTAATGACCCGTAGGAGTCTGTTATCGGGAATGACCGTCGTGTGCTGCTCTGCAGCTCCTTATATACAAGTCCCAGCGGCGGCGGCTTGTGGCTTTGGCGGCGGCTTGTGGCTTTGGCGGCGGCGGCTCGTTGCTTTGGCGGCGTCTCGGTTCTTGGAAGATGGTGATTGGCTGCCGTCTTTCTTTCTTTCGTCCTTTTTGGATGGTCTATAGTGATGCGTACAACGGCTTTGTGTGCTTCGGTGCGAGGCGCTTACTGGTAGTAGTGAGGATGCGTCTCGGTGTTGTCGGCTCGTAGCCATCGGATTACCGCTTGTGTGTGGGTCCAGGTCCGTGTGCGAGTCTATGGCATTGTGTGGTGGTCCGTGTCTCTCCCTAAGGCGCACGTGGTGACCACTTGTGGAGTAGTACGGCGTGTGTGTGTGCCCGGCGACCGCGTTGTTTTCCCTAGGGCGTACGTGGTAACCGTTCGGCGACTATTTAGCACGTACTCTCCATTTGCGGCCATGTGTACTCGGTCGTTTACGGCCTTCCCTTTGCGGCGTGACATCATGACTTGTATACGAGCTTCCTTTACGTAAGACGCATTGTTGTTTGTCTGGCGCGACGCTTTGTGTTTTTCCGCGTATGACGCATCATTGTAGAATTAGAAATATATGTATATGTATTGTTTACAATATCTAAGCGTAAGGTATCTCCTTTGAAACTTATGTTATAGGTGTGTATTATAATAGTGGTTAGTATTGTAAAGATGACTCCCTTCATGTCGGGCACGAACGTGTGAAATATAATATTGTTAGTAAATGGTTAGTTATATTGAGTTTTATTAAATTACGTATTATTTGTACTATAATAAAAGACTCCCTATATAGCGGGCACGAGGACTTACATGTGCTAATAATAAAAGACTCCCTATATAGCGGGCACGAGGACTTACATGTGCTAATAATAAAAGACTCCCTATATAGCGGGCACGAGGATTTCTTTATGTATTTTATATGTCCATACGTCGGGTGACGTAACACCGGCAACGAAGGTACACTCCGGGCAGTCGATCGGTACGAGCCGATATTCAGTAATTCTGCAAGATGAAGACCTCAGGTCCTGCTGAGTATCGGGCCTGGGATGGCAGAGTGTGGTGTCCTCGATGATCCTAAGTCTGCAGGCCGACAGGTCGATGCCCAAGTTAGCCAGATGGTTTGTACCGTTATAATAGTTCGCGAGTAGTCCCCGGAGACGATGCTTGTGTCCGCCCCGACGTGTTTTCGGCATACGTATTCTCTAGGATACAACGGGACCTTCTAGGATGATTGAACCCGAGCGATTCGTACGCTCTGATAGTTCTATGAAGAGTGAACCCGGGCGATTCGTACGCCCCGATAGTTCTATGATTTAGGAATATGAACCCGGGCGATTCGTACGCCCCGATAGTTCTAAGACTTGGAAAGAGTGAACCCGGGCGATTCGTACGCCCCGATAGTTCTAGGATAAAAGGTTGGAAAATGCGGAGAGAGATATGAAGAGCTTGTCGACCACACGTCGGTTCAGGGACGCGTAGCTAATACGAGTCGCGAACGAGTAGTGTGTTACGTCCCACTCGGCACGGGCCTTAAAAAAAAGAACTATGCTCTTTCCTTCAAGGAGCTCCTGCTTCAATGGGATATTTGCCCAATTCGGCCGTTACCTACTACGCGTAGTTCGTGGCACGGGACGGGCTTAACGATAGATTATGTCTTTGATAAGGATGATTCACTTACCTTTAATGCTTTTCTCCGTACAATTCTAAATAGCGAGCTGTTCGCGGGTCGCTCGGTGGTAGCTGTCCGGCAACGAAGGTACACTCCGGGCAGTTGATCGGTACGAGCCGATATTCAGTAATTCTGCAAGATGGAGACCTCAGGTCCTGCTGAGTATCGGGCCTGGGATGGCAGAGTGTGGTGTCCTCGATGATCCTAGGTCTGCAGGCCGACGGGTCGATGCCCAAGTTAGCCAGATGGTTTGTACCGCTATAGTAGTTCGCGAGTAGACGCCGGAGACTATGTTTGCGTCCGCCCCGACGTGTTTTCGGCATACGTATTCTATAGGATGCAACGGGACCTTTTAGGATGATTGAACCCGAGCGATTCGTACGCTCCGATAGTTCTGTGAAGAATGAACCCGGGCGATTCGTACGCCCCGATAGTTCTAGGATAAAAGGTTGGAAAATGCGGAGAGAGATGAAGAGCTTGTCGACCACACGTCGGTTCAGGAACACGTAGATAATACGAGTCGCGAATGAGTAGTGACCGGGGTCCCGACTAATGAAACACAGACTTCTACTAATTCTAATTTATTCTAAGTTTAAATTATAATATGAATACAGCGTAAAAGACTCTCCCGCGATTATTGTTCGAAACGTCCGTCGAAGTGATTCGTAGAAAATCTGTAGTCGAAAAAACCGTCGTGTGCTGCTCTGCAGCTCCTTATATACTGAATCTTAGCGGCGGCGGCTCGTGGCGAAGCGGCGGCGGCTCGTAGCGAAGCGGCGGCGGCTTGGCTCTAAGAGGATGGTGATTGGCTGCCGTCTTCCCTTCTCTCGTCCTTGTTGGCGGTGGTGGGGTAGCGTGCGATGGTCCTGCGCGCGTTGAGCTGAAGCACGTACTAGCGGTGGTAGGGATGAGCGTCTTGGCGTTACTTTGCTTGGCGTCAGCTGAATTCCGCGTGTGTGTGTTGGCCTAGGCCCGTGTGTGCGTTAGCTGTGCCATGTATCTTGTAACTTCGGAATTCTGAGTCCGTTCTGTAGACGCGCGTGATGACCACTTGTGGAGAGGTGCCGTAAGTGCCTGGCGGCCGCGTGCTTTCCCTAAGGCGCACGTGGTGGCCATGTGTGGGCGGAGGACAGGCCTGTCGACGTCGCCGGCTTTGTGCTCTTCTCCTCCGGTCCCAAGGTTTCAGGTAGAAGGTGCCCCTAGTGGCCGCGTAGTTTCCCTAAGGACCACGTGGTGACCATGTGTGGGCAGAGTACAGGCTACTTGATGGTGACGGCTTTCACTCTCTCCTCTGGTTCGAAAGGTTTCGTGTAGGAAGTATCCGAATGACCGCGTAGTTTCCCTAAGGACCACGTGAAGGCCATGTATGGATGAAGGACCGGCTAGTCGGCGTTTACTTTCAGTCTCTTGTTAGGACTTCGCGTATATTATAAATGTGTGTGTTAAATACGTATCAATTATTATGTATCTATTATTTATAGCTAATTATTATATATGCATGTTCTAATCGTAAGGTGTTCCTCAGTGTAAATATAATATTTGTTAGTGTTGTAAAAGTTACTCCCTTCATGTCGGGCACGAATGTGTATATTATAATATTGTTAATAAATGATATCAACTATACTATGAGTAATACATGATTTAATAAGCTGACTCCCTATATAGCGGGCACGAGGAAATTACACGTGATAATAAAAGACTCCCTATATAGCGGGCACGAGGAAATTCTCTTTATATATTTTATAAGTCCGTACGTCGGGTGACGTAACAAGTGACCGGGGTCCCGACTAATGAAACTCAGACGTCTACTACTAATAATTATTTATTCTAAATTTAAAATTATACTACGAATAGAATGGATACAGTGTAACAAGACTCTCTCGCGATTATTGGTCGGAACTAGCGTCCGTCGAAGTGAACTGTAGAAAATCTGATGTCGGAATAACCGTCGTAATGACCCGTAGGAGTCTGTTATCGGGAATGACCGTCGTGTGCTGCTCTGCAGCTCCTTATATACAAGTCCCAGCGGCGGCGGCTTGTGGCTTTGGCGGCGGCGGCTCGTTGCTTTGGCGGCGGCTCGGTTCTTGGAAGATGGTGATTGGCTGCCGTCTTTCTTTCTTTCGTCCCTTTTGGATGGTCTATAGTGATGCGTACAACGGCTTTGTGTGCTTCGGTGCGAGGCGCTTACTGGTAGTGGTGAGGATGCGTCTCGGTGTTGTCGGCTCGTAGCCATCGGATTACCGCTTGTGTGTGGGTCCACGTCCGTGTGCGAGTCTATGGCATTGTGTGGTGGTCCGTGTCTCTCCCTAAGGCGCACGTGGTGACCACTTGTGGAGTAGTACGGCGTGTGTGTGTGCCCGGCGACCGCGTTGTTTTCCCTAGGGCGTACGTGGTAACCGTTCGGCGACTATTTAGCACATACTCTCCATTTGCGGCCATGTGTACTCGGTCGTTTACGGCCTTCCCTTTGCGGCGTGACATCATGACTTGTATACGAGCTTCCTTTACGTAAGACGCATTGTTGTTTGTCTGGCGCGACGCTTTGTGTTTTTCCGCGTATGACGCATCATTGTAGAATTACAAATATATGTATATGTATTGTTTACAATATCTAAGCGTAAGGTATCTCCTTTGAAACTTATGTTATAGGTGTGTATTATAATAGTGGTTAGTATTGTAAAGATGACTCCCTTCATGTCGGGCACGAACGTGTGAAATATAATATTGTTAGTAAATGGTTAGTTATATTGAGTTTTATTAAATTACGTATTATTTGTACTATAATAAAAGACTCCCTATATAGCGGGCACGAGGAATTACGTGCTATAATAAAAGACTCCCTATATAGCGGGCACGAGGATTTCTTTATGTATTTTATATGTCCATACGTCGGGTGACGTAACACGTCATATTTTCTGTAAAGAAAACAAGCATCAAAACCAAAGAAGAATCTTCGAATCACAATGGAGAAATTAGCATTGGTAAGAGCTACGCAAAATATAACCAGATACGACTGTGCTGGTTTCACACTCAACGTAACTACATTCTCGCTGCTGGACGTCTCTGAATGACAGACGCCGAATCTTCAACCAACAAGCCAAGAACTATACGTGTCTGAATACCATCCAATAAATGCTATCCAGTGTAAAGAAAGGATCGATAGGACCATCTATCACTGCAAAGTGTACTCGCACGTCTCAATAGTACACAATAGCCAACACGAATACATTTATCCGCTCACCCAACGCCTATGCGAACAAGGAATAGTCTCCAGAAGCCTATCTCTGGGTCCCAACAGCCTCATAATGGGACGAAAAAGAAACAGCACGCACCTACACAGCTTGACCATAAGTGGGTTCGTCAGTACAGGCGGAGCCTGCAAGGGCTCGCAATATAGCGACCTATACGGTACCTGGAACGACGTCGTAACACAGGCCAACGACTTTGGGGAGCGTTTGTGACATTCGGATCAGCAAGCGCCGGAGTCATAAAAATGATACTCATGATCTTCCGATCAATAAAATATGTAACAGACACCGTCATCCACGGCTATGCATAACACCTACGGTTGGAGTATTCATCTAATGGGAGCCATTGGGGTTCGCCTACGCATCTTTTGCTTCACCTTGCCAAATCAACAAAGGCAGAAAAAGCGGAGAACGACCAAAAACCACCAGAAGATACTGAAACAATAGAGCTACCTACGACAAAACCAAAGGACGCCACCACCATCCTACCCTTCAATTAACAGATACTTGCAAGAGGAGCCAACATTCAAAATGCACGTATAACTACGTACATTTTTTTATAAGGAGGGAGGTGTTACGTCACCCGACGTATGGACATATAAAATACATAAAGAAGTCCTCGTGCCCGCTATATAGGGAGTCTTTTATTATAGTACAAATAATACGTAATTTAATAAAACTCAATATAATTAACCATTTACTAACAATATTATATTTCACACGTTCGTGCCTGACATGAAGGGAGTCATCTTTACAATACTAACCACTATTATAATACACACCTATAACATAAGTTTCAAAGGAGATACCTTACGCTTAGATATTGTAAACAATACATATACATATATTTGTAATTCTACAATGATGCGTCATACGCGGAAAAACACAAAGCGTCGCGCCAGACAAACAACAATGCGTCTTACGTAAAGGAAGCTCGTATACAAGTCATGATGTCACGCCGCAAAGGGAAGGCCGTAAACGACCGAGTACACATGGCCGCAAATGGAGAGTATGTGCCAAATAGTCGCCGAACGTTTACCACGTACGCCCTAGGGAAAACAACGCGGTCGCCGGGCACACACACACGCCGTACTACTCCACAAGTGGTCACCACGTGCGCCTTAGGGAGAGACACGGACCACCACACAATGCCATAGACTCGCACACGGACCTGGACCCACACACAAGCGGTAATCCGATGGCTACGAGCCGACAACACCGAGACGCATCCTCACCACTACCAGTAAGCGCCTCGCACCGAAGAACACAAAGCCGTTGTACGCATCACTATAGACCATCCAAAAGGGACGAAAGAAAGAAAGACGGCAGCCAATCACCATCTTCCAAGAACCGAGCCGCCGCCAAAGCAACGAGCCGCCGCCGCCAAAGCCACAAGCCGCCGCCAAAGCCACAAGCCGCCGCCGCTGGGACTTGTATATAAGGAGCTGCAGAGCAGCACACGACGGTCATTCCCGACAACAGATTCCTACGGGTCATTTCGGTGGTTATTCCGACAGTTCACTTCGACGGACGCTAGTTCCGACCAATAATCGCGAGAGAGTCTTGTTACACTGTATCCATTCTATTCGTAGTATAATTTTAAACTTAGAATAAATAATTATTAGTAGTAGACGTCTGAGTTTCATTAGTCGGGACCCCGGTCACTACTCGTTCGCGACTCGTATTAGCTACGTGTCCCTGAACCGACGTGTGGTCGACAAGCTCTTCATATCTCTCTCCGCATTTTCCAACCTTTTATCCTAGAACTATCGGGGCGTACGAATCGCCCGGGTTCATTCTTCATAGAACTATCGGAGCGTACGAATCGCTCGGGTTCAATCATCCTAGAAGGTCCCGTTGTATCCTAGAGAATACGTATGCCGAAAACACGTCGGGGCGGACACAAGCATCGTCTCCGGCGACTACTCGCGAACTATTATAACGGTACAAACCATCTGGCTAACTTGGGCATCGACCCATCGGCCTGTAGACTTAGGATCATCGAGGACACCACACTCTGCCATCCCAGGCCCGATACTCAGCAGGACCTGAGGTCTCCATCTTGCAGAATTACTGAATATCGGCTCGTACCGATCGACTGCCCGGAGTGTACCTTCGTTGCCGGACAGCTACCACCAAGCGACCCTCGAACAGCTCGCTATTTAGAATTGTACGGAAAGAAGCATTAAGGGTAAGTAAATCATCCTCATCAAAGAAAGACATAATTTATCGTTAAGCCCGTCCCGTGCCACGAACTACGCGTAGTAGGTAACGGCCGAATTGGGCAAATATCCCATTGAAGCAGGAGCTCCTTGAAGGAAAGAACATAGTTCTTTTTTTTTAAGGCCCGTGCCGAGTGGGACGTAACAATTGACAATAAAGATGACAATAACGATAATAATAACTTTAAACACTACAATTACAATATCAATAACAATAAAAATATGAATATCAGTAACTATAAAAATAACAATTACGATGACAATAACTATAATAATTACTTTAACAACTACAATTACAATATCAATAACAATAACAATATGAATATCAATAACTATAACAATAACAATAAAGATGACAATAACGAAAATAATAGCGTTAATAGCTACAATTACAATATCAATAACAATAACAATATTAATATCAATAACCATAACAATATCTAAAACGATGAGAATAACGAAAATAATGACTTTAATAGCTACAATTAATATATCAATAACAATAACAGTAATAATTACAATAACATTAACATTAACAATAACGATGACACTAACGATAATAATAACTTTAACAACTACAATTACAATATCAATAACAATAACAATATGAATATCAGTAACTATAAAAATAACAATAACGATGACAATAACGATAATTATAACTTTTACAGCTACAATTACAATATCAATAACAAAAACAATATGAATATCAATAACCATGACAATAACAATAACGGTGACAATATCGATAATAATAACTTTAACAACTACAATTACAATATCAATAACAATAACAATAATAATTACAATAACATTAACATTATCAATAACGATGACAATAACGATAAAATTAATATTATCAAGTACAAATACAATACCAAGAACAATAACAATAATAATTACAATAACATTAACATTGACAATAAAGATGACAATAACGATAATAATAACTTTAAACACTACAATTACAATATCAATAACTATAACAGTATGAATATCAATAACCATAACAATATCTAAAACGATGAAAATAACGAAAACAAAGACTTTAATAGCAACAATTAATTCATCAATAACAATAACAATAATAATTACAATAACATTAACATTAACAATAACGATGACAATAACGATAAAAATAACTTTAACAACTACAATTACAATATCAATAACAATAACAATATGAATATCAGTAACTATAAAAATAACAATAACGATGACAATAACAATAACATTAATTTTAACAACTACAATTACAATATCAATAACAATAACAATATGAATATCAATTACCATGACAATAACAATAACGGTGACAATAACGATAATAATAACTTTAACAACTACATTTACAATATCAATAACTATAACAGTATGAATATCAATAACCATAACAATATCTAAAACGATGAAAATAACGAAAACAATGACTTTAATACCTACAATTAATATATCAATAACAATAACAATAATAATTACAATAACATTAACATTAACAATAACGATGACAATAACGAAAATAATAACTTTAACAACTACAATTACAATATCAATATCAAAAAAAATATGAATATCAGTAACTATAAAAATAACAATAACGATGACAATAACTATAATAATTACTTTAACAACTACAATTACAATATCAATAAGAATAACAATATGAATATCAATAACAATAACAATATGAATATCAATAACAATAACAATAACAATAAAGATGACAATAACGAAAATAATGGCGTTAATAGCTACAATTACAATATCAATAACAATAACAATATGAATATCAATAACAATAACAATATCTAAAACGATGAGAATAACGAAAATAATGACTTTAATAGCTACAATTAATATATCAATAACAATAACAATAATGATTACAATAACATTAACATTAACAATAACGATGACAATAACGACAATAATAACTTTAACAACTACAATTACAATATCAATAACAATAACAATATCAATATCAATAACCATAACAATAACAATAAAGATGTCAATATCGAAAATAATGGCGTTAATAGCTACAAACACAATATCAATAACAATAACAATATGAATATCAAAAACCATAACAATATTTAAAATGATGAGAATGAGGAAAATAATGACTTAAAAGCTACAATTAATATATCAATAACAATACCAATAATAATTACAATAACATTAACATTATCAATAACGATGACAAAAACGAAAATAATAACTTTAACAACTGCAATTACAATATCAATAACAATAAAAATATGAATATCAATAACCATAACAATAACAATAACGATGACAATAACGATAATAATTACTTTAACAACTACAATTACAATATCAATAACAATAAAAATATGAATATCAATAACTATAAAAATAACAATAACAATGACAATAACGATAATTATAATTTTAACAGCTACAATTACAATATCAATAAAAAAACAATATGAATAACAATAACTATAACAATAACAATAAAGATGACAATTACGAAAATAATGACATTGATTGCTACAATTTCAATATCAATAACTATAACTGTATGAATATCAATAATCATAACAATATCTAAAACGATGAAAATAACGAAAATAATGACTTTAATAGCTACAATTAATATATCAATAACAATAACAATAATGATTACAATAACTTTAACATTATCAATAACGATGACAATAACGAAAATAATAACTTTAACAACTACAATTACAATATCAATAACAATAACAATAGTAATTACAATAACATTAACATTAACAATAACGGTGACAATAACGATAATAATAACTTTAACAACTACAATTACAATATCAATAACAATAACAATATGAATATCAATAACCATAAAAATAACAATAACGATGACAATAACGATAAAATTAATATTATCAAGTACAAATACAATACCAAGAACAATAACAATAATAATTACAATAACATTAACATTGACAATAAAGATGACAATAACGATAATAATAACTTTAAACACTACAATTACAATATCAATAACTATAACAGTATGAATATCAATAACCATAACAATATCTAAAACGATGAAAATAACGAAAATAATGACTTTAAACGCTACAATTAATATATCAATAACAATAACAATAATAATTACGATAACATTAACATTAACAATAACGATGACAATAACGATAATAATAACTTTAACAACTACAATTACAATATCAATAACAATAACAATATGAATATCAGTAACTATAAAAATAACAATAACGATGACAATATAGATAATTATAACTTTTACAGCTACAATTACAATATCAATAACAAAAACAATATGAATATCAATAACCATGACAATAACAATAACGTTGACAATAACGATAAAATTAATATTATCAAGTACAAATACAATACCAAGAACAATAACAATAATAATTACAATAACATTAACATTGACAATAAAGATGACAGTAACGATAATAATAACTTTAAACACTACAATTACAATATCAATAACTATAACAGTATGAATATCAATAACCATAGCAATATCTAAAAGGATGAAAATAACGAAAATAATGACTTTAATAGCTACAATTAATATATCAATAACAATAACAATAATAATTACAATAACATTAACATTAACAATAACGATGACAATAACGATAATAATAACTTTAACAACTACAATTACAATATCAATAACAATAACAATATGAATATCAATAACCATAACAATAACAATAAATATGACAATAACGATAAAATTAACATTTACAAGTACAATTACAATATCAATAACAATAACAGTATGAATATCAATAACCATAACAATAACAATAACGATGACAACAACGATAATAATAACTTTGGCAGCTACAATTACAATATCAATAACTATATCAGTATGAATATCAATAACCATAGCAATATCTAAAAGGATGAAAATAACGAAAATAATGACTTTAATAGCTACAATTAATATATCAATAACAATAACAATAATAATTACAATAACATTAACATTATCAATAACGATGACAATAACGAAAATAATAACTTTAACAACTACAATTACAATATCAATAACAATAAAAATATGAATATCAATAACTATAAAAATAACAATAACAATGACAGTAATGATAATTATAACTTTAACATCTACAATTACAATATCAATAACTAAAACAATATGAATATCAATAACTATAACAATAACATTAAAGATGACAATAACGAAAATAATGACTAATAGCTACTGTTACGTCACCCGACGTATGGACATATAAAATACATAAAGAAATCCTCGTGCCCGCTATATAGGGAGTCTTTTATTATTAGCACATGTAAGTTCTCGTGCCCGCTATATAGGGAGTCATTAATTATACTACAAATAATACGTAATTTAATAAAAAACTCAATATAATTAACCATTTACTAACAATATTATATTTTACACATTCGTGCCCGACATAAAGGGAGTCATCTTTACAATTCTAACCACTATTGTAATACACACCTATAACATATGTTTAAAAGGAGATACCTTACGCTTAGATATTGCCAACAATAGATATATATATATTTGTAATTCAATAAAAACACAAAGCGTCGCGCCAGATAAACAACAATGCGTCTTACGTAAAGGAAGCTCGTATACAAGTCATGATGTCACGCAGCAAAGGGAAGGCCGTAAACGACCGAGTACACATGGCCGCAAATGGAGAGTACGTGCTAAATAGTCGCCGAACGGTTACCACGTACGCCCTAGGGAAAACAACGAGGTCGCCGGGCACACACACACCGTACTACTCCACAAGTGGTCACCACGTGCGCCTTAGGGAGAGACACGGACCACCACACAATGCCATAGACTCGCACACGGACCTGGACCCACACACAAGCGGTAATCCGATGGCTACGAGCCGACAACACCGAGACGCATCCTCACCACTACCAGTAAGCGCCTCGTACCGAAGCACACAAAGCCGTTGTACGCATCACTATAGACCATCCAAAAGGGACGAAAGAAAGAAAGACGGCAGCCAATCACCATCTTCCAAGAACCGAGCCGCCGCCAAAGCAACGAGCCGCCGACGCCAAAGCCACAAGCCGCCGCCAAAGCCACAATCCAACGCCGCTGGGACTTGTATATAAGGAGCTGCAGAGCAGCACACGACGGATTCCGACATTAGATTTTCTACAGTCATTTTCTACGATTCACTTCGACGGACACTAGTTGCGACCAATAATCGCGAGAGAGTCTTTTTTTTACACTGTATCAATTCTATTCGTAGTATAATTTTAAATTTAGAATAAATAATTATTAGTAGTAGACGTCTGTGTTTCATTAGTCGGGACCCCGGTCACTACTCGTTCGCGACTCGTATTAGCTACGTGTTCCTGAACCGATGTGTGGTCGACAAGCTCTTCATCTCTCTCCGCATTTTCCAACATTTTATCCTAGAACTATCGGGGCGTACGAATCGCCCGGGTTCACTCTTTCCAAGTCTTAGAACTATCGGGGCGTACGAATCGCCCGGGTTCATACTCCTAAATCATAGAACTATCGGGGCATACGAATCGCCCGGGTTCATTCTTCACAGAACTATCGGAGCGTACGAATCGCTCGGGTTCAATCATCCTAAAAGGTCCCGTTGTATCCTAGAGAATACGTATGCCGAAAACACGTCGGGGCGGACGCAAACATCGTCTCCGGCGTCTACTCGCGAACTATTATAGCGGTACAAACCATCTGGCTAACTTGGGCATCGACCCGTTGGCCTGCAGAGCTAGGATCATCGAGGACACCACACTCTGCCATCCCAGGCCGGATACTCAGCAGGACCTGAGGTCTCCATCTTGCAGAATTACTGAATATCGGCTCGTACCGATCGACTGCCCGGCGTGTACCTTCGTTGCCGGACAGCTACCACCGAGCGACCCGCGAACAGCTCGCTATTTAGAATTGTACGGAGAGAAGCATTAAGGGTAAGTGAATCATCCTTATCAAAGACATAATCTATCGTTAAGCCCGTCCCGTGCCACGAAATACGCGTAGTAGGTAACGGCCGAATTGGGCAAATATCCCATTGAAGCAGGAGCTCCTTGAAGAAAAGAACATAGTTCTTTTTTTTTAAGGCCCGTGCCGAGTGGGACGTAACACTACAATTAATATATCAATAACAATAACAATAATAATTACAATAACATTAACATTAACAATAACGATGACAATAACGATAATAATAACTTTAACAACTACAATTACAATATCAATAACAAAAACAATATGAATACCAACAACCATATCTATAACAATAACGATGACAATAACTATAATAATAACTTTGACAACTACAATTACAATATCAATAACTATAACAGTATGAATATCAATAACCATAACAATATCTATAACGATGAAAATAACGAAAATAATGACTTTAATAGCTACAATTAATATATCAATAACAATAACAATAATAATTACAATAACATTAGCATTAACATTAACGATGACAATAACGATAATAATAACTTTAACAACTACAATTACAATATCAATAACAATAACAATATGAATATCAGTAACTATAAAAATAACAATAACGATGTCAATAACTATAATAATAACTTTGACAACTACAATTACAATATCAATAACTATAACAGTATGAATATCAATAACCATAACAATATCTAAAACGATGAAAATAATGAAAATAATGACTTTAATAGCTACAATTAATATATCAATAACAATAAAAAATAATAATTACAATAACATTAACTTTAACAATAACGATGACAATAACGACAGTAATAACTTTAACAACTATAATTACAATATCAATAACAATAACAATATGAATATCAATAACCATATCTATAACAATAACGATGTCAATAACTATAATAATAACTATGACAACTACAATTACAATATCAATAACTATAACAGTATGAATATCAATAACCATAACAATATCTATAACGATGAAAATAACGAAAATAATGACTTTAATAGCTACAATTAATATATCAATAACAATAACAATAATAATTACAATAACATTAACATTAACAATAACGATGGTAATAACGATAATAATAACATTAACAACTACAATTACAATATCAATAACAATAACAATATGAATATCAATAACTATAAAAATAACAATAACGATGACAATAACGATAATTATAACTTTTACAGCTACAATTACAATATTAATAACAAAAACAATATGAATAACAATAACTATAACAATAACAATAAAGATGACAGTAACGAAAATAATGACTTTAATAGCTAAAATTACAATATCAATAACTATAACTGTATGAATATCAATAACCATAACAATATCTAAAACGATAAAAATAACGAAAATAATGACTTTAATAGCTACAATTAATATATCAATAACAATAACAATGATAATTACAATAACATTAACATTAACAATAACGATGACAATAACGATAATAATAACATTAACAACTACAATTACAATATCAATAACAATAACAATATGAATATCAATAACCATAACAATAACAATAACGATGACAATAACGATAATAATAACTTTAACAACTACAATTACAATATCAATAACAATAACAATATGAATATCAGTAATTATAAAAATAACAATAACGATGACAATAACGATAATTATAACTTTTACAGCTACAATTACAATATCAATAACAAAAACAATATGAATAACAATAACTATAACATTGACAATAAAGATGACAATAACGATAATAATAACTTTAAACACTACAATTACAATATCAATAACTATAACTGTATGAATATCAATAACCATAACAATATCTAAAACGATGAAAATAACGAAAATAATGACTTTAATAGCTACAATTAATATATCAATAACAATAACAATAATAATTTCAATAACATTAACATTAACAAAAACGAAGACAATAACGATAATAATAACTTTAACAACTACAATTACAATATCAATAACAATAACAAAATGAATATCAATAACCATGAAAATAACAATAACGATGACAATAACGATAATTAAAACTTTAACAGCTACGATTAAAATATCATCGACAATAACAATATGAATATCAACAACCATAAAAATAATAATAACGATGACAATAACGATAACATTAATTTTAACAACTACAAATACAATATCAATAACAAAGACAATATGAATATCAATAAACCTAACAATAACAATAACGATGACAATAACGATAATAATAACTTTAACAGCTACAATTACAATATCAATACCAAAAACAATATGAATATCAATAACTATAACAATAACATTAAAGATGACAATAGCGATAAAATTAACAGATACAAGTTCAATTACATTATCAATAACAATAACAATATGAATATCAATAACCATAACAATATTAATAACGCTGACAATAACTATAATAATAACTTTAAACACTACAATTTCAATATCAATAACAATAACAATATGAATATCAATAACCATAACAATAACAATAACGATGACAATAACGATAATAATAACTTTAATAGCTACAAATACAATATCAATAACAAAAACAATATGAATATCAATAACTATAACAAGAACAATAAAGATGACAATAACGATAAAATTAACATTTACAAGTACAATTACAATATCAATAACAAAAACAATATGAATTTGAATAACCATAACAATGACAATAACGATGACAATAACGATAATAATAACATTAACAATTACAATTACAATATCAATAAATATAACAGTATGAATATCAATAACCATAACAATATCTAAAACGATGAAAATATCGAAAATAATGACTTTAATAGCTACAATTAATATATCACTAAAAATAACAATAATAATTACAATAACATTAACATTAACAATAACGATGACAATAACGATAATAATAACTTTGACAGCTACAATTACAATATCAATAACTATAACAGTATGAATATCAATAACCATATCAATATCTAAAACGATGAAAATAACGAAAATAATGACTTTAATAGCTACAATTAATATTTCACTAACAATAACAATAATAATTACAATAACATTAACATTAACAATAACGATGACAATATCGATAATAATAACTTTAACAATCACAATTACAATATCAATAACAAAAACAATATGAATATCAATAACCATAACAATGACAAAAACGATGACAATAGCGATAATAATAACTTTGACAGCTACAATTAATATATCAATTACAATAACAATAATAATTACAATAACATTAACTTTAACAATAAAGATGACAATAACGATAGTAATAACTTTAAAAACTACAATTACAATATCAATAACTGTAACAGTATGAATATCAATAACCATATCAATACCTAAAACGATGAAAATAACGAAAATAATGACTTTAATAGCTACAATTAATATATCAATAACATTCACAATTATATTTACAATAACATTAACTTTAACAATAACGATGACAATAACGATAGTAATAACTTTAACAACTACAATTACAATATCAATTACAATAACAATATGAATATCAATATCCATAAAAATAACAATAACGATGACAATAACGATAACATTAATTTTAACAACTACAATTACAATATCAATAACAATAACAATATGAATATCACTAACCTTGACAATAACAATAACGGTGACAATAACGATAATAATAACTTTAACAACTACATTTACAATATCAATAACTATAACAGTATTTATATCAATAACCATATCAATACCTAAAACGATGAAAATAACGAAAATAATGACTTTAATAGCTACAATTAATATATCAATAACATTAACAATTATATTTACAATAACATTAACTTTAACAATAACGATGACAATAACGATAGTAATAACTTTAACAACTACAATTACAATATCAATTACAATAACAATATGAATATCAGTAACTATAAAAATAACAATAACGATGACAATAACGATAATTATAACTTTTACAGCTACAATAACAAAAACAATATGAATATCAATAACCATGACAATAACAATAACGGTGACAATAACGATAAAATTAATATTATCAAGTACAAATACAATACCAAGAACAATAACAATAATAATTACAATAACATTAACAATGACAATAAAGATGACAGTAACGATAATAATAACTTTAAACACTACAATTACAATATCAATAACTATAACAGTATGAATATCAATAACCATAGCAATATCTAAAAGGATGAAAATAACGAAAATAATGACTTTAATAGCTACAATTAATATATCAATAACAATAACAATAATAATTACAATAACATTAACATTAATAATAACGATGACAATAACGATAATAATAACTTTAACAACTACAATTACAATATCAATTACAATAACAATATGAATATCAATATCCATAAAAATAACAATAACCATGACAATAACAATAACGGTGACAATAACGATAATAATAACTTTAACAACTACATTTACAATATCAATAACTATAACAGTATGAATATCAATAACCATAACAATATCTAAAACGATGAAAATAACGAAAACAATGACTTTAATAGCTACAATTAATATATCAATAACAATAACAATAATAATTACAATAACATTAACATTAACAATAACGATGACAATAACGAAAATAATAACTTTAACAACTACAATTACAATATCAATATCAATAAAAATATGAATATCAGTAACTATAAAAATAACAATAACGATGACAATAACGATAATTATAACATTTACAGCTATAATTACAATATCAATAACAAAAACAATATGAATATCAATAACCATGACAATAACAATAACGGTGACAATAACGATAATAATAACTTTAACAACTACAATTACAATATCAATATCTATAACATTATGAATATCAATAACCATAACAATATCTAAAACGATGAAAATAACGAAAACAATGACTTTAATAGCTACAATTAATATATCAATAACAATAACAATAATAATTACAATAACATTAACATTAACAATAACGATGACAATAACGAAAATAATAACTTTAACAACTACAATTACAATATCAATATCAATAAAAATATGAATATCAGTAACTATAAAAATAACAATAACGATGACAATAACTATAATAATTACTTTAACAACTACAATTACAATATCAATATCAATAAAAATATGAATATCAGTAACTATAAAAATAACAATAACGATAATTATAACTTTTACAGCTATAATTACAATATCAATAACAAAAACAATATGAATATCAATAACCATGACAATAACAATAACGGTGACAATAACGATAATAATAACTTTTAAAACTACAATTACAATATCAATATCTATAACATTATGAATATCAATAACCATAACAATATCTAAAACGATGAAAATAACGAAAACAATGACTTTAATAGCTACAATTAATATATCAATAACAATAACAATAATAATTACAATAACATTAACATTAACAATAACGATGACAATAAAGAAAATAATAACTTTAACAACTACAATTACAATATCAATATCATTAAAAATATGAATATCAGTAACTATAAAAATAACAATAACGATGACAATAACTATAATAATTACTTTAACAACTACAATTACAATATCAATAACAAAAACAATATGAATATCAATAACTATAACAATAACAATAAAGATGACAATAACGAAAATAATGGCGCTAATAGCTACAATTACAATATCAATAACAATAACAATATGAATATCAATAACCATAACAATATCTAAAACGATAAGAATAACGAAAATAATGACTTTAATAGCTACAATTAATATATTAATAACAATAACAGTAATAATTACAAGAACATTAACATTGACAATAAAGATGACAATAACGATAATAATAACTTTAAACACTACAATTACAATATCAATAACAATAAAAATATGAATATCAGTAACTATAAAAATAACAATAACGATGACAATAACTATAATAATTACTTTAACAACTACAATTACAATATCAATAACAATAACAATATGAATATCAATAACTATAACAATAACAATAAAGATGACAATAACGAAAATAATGGCGTTAATAGCTACAATTACAATATCAATAACAATAACAATATGAATATCAATAACCATAACAATATCTAAAACGATGAGAATAACGAAAATAATGACTTTAATAGCTACAATTAATATATCAATAACAATAACAATAATAATTACAATAACATTAACTTTAACAATAAAGATGACAATAACGATAGTAATAACTTTAAAAACTACAATTACAATATCAATAACTGTAACAGTATGAATATCAATAACCATATCAATACCTAAAACGATGAAAATAACGAAAATAATGACTTTAATAGCTACAATTAATATATCAATAACATTCACAATTATATTTACAATAACATTAACTTTAACAATAACGATGACAATAACGATAGTAATAACTTTAACAACTACAATTACAATATCAATTACAATAACAATATGAATATCAGTAACTATAAAAATAACAATAACGATGACAATAACGATAATTATAACTTTTACACCAACAATAACAATATCAATAACAAAAACAATATGAATATCAATAACCATGACAATAACAATAACGGTGACAATAACGATAAAATTAATATTATCAAGTACAAATACAATACCAAGAACAATAACAATAATAATTACAATAACATTAACAATGACAATAAAGATGACAGTAACGATAATAATAACTTTAAACACTACAATTACAATATCAATAACTATAACAGTATGAATATCAATAACCACAGCAATATCTAAAAGGATGAAAATAACGAAAATAATGACTTTAATAGCTACAATTAATATATCAATAACAATAACAATAATAATTACAATAACATTAACATTAACAATAACGATGACAATAACGATAATAATAACTTTAACAACTACAATTACAATATCAATTACAATAACAATATGAATATCAATATCCATAAAAATAACAATAACGATGACAATAACGATAACATTAATTTTAACAACTACAATTACAATATCAATAACAATAACAATATGAATATCACTAACCTTGACAATAACAATAACGGTGACAATAACGATAATAATAACTTTAACAACTACATTTACAATATCAATAACTATAACAGTATTTATATCAATAACCATATCAATACCTAAAACGATGAAAATAACGAAAATAATGACTTTAATAGCTACAATTAATATATCAATAACATTAACAATTATATTTACAATAACATTAACTTTAACAATAACGATGACAATAACGATAGTAATAACTTTAACAACTACAATTACAATATCAATTACAATAACAATATGAATATCAGTAACTATAAAAATAACAATAACGATGACAATAACGATAATTATAACTTTTACAGCTACAATAACAAAAACAATATGAATATCAATAACCATGACAATAACAATAACGGTGACAATAACGATAAAATTAATATTATCAAGTACAAATACAATACCAAGAACAATAACAATAATAATTACAATAACATTAACAATGACAATAAAGATGACAGTAACGATAATAATAACTTTAAACACTACAATTACAATATCAATAACTATAACAGTATGAATATCAATAACCATAGCAATATCTAAAAGGATGAAAATAACGAAAATAATGACTTTAATAGCTACAATTAATATATCAATAACAATAACAATAATAATTACAATAACATTAACATTAATAATAACGATGACAATAACGATAATAATAACTTTAACAACTACAATTACAATATCAATAACAATAACAATATGAATATCAATATCCATAAAAATAACAATAACCATGACAATAACAATAACGGTGACAATAACGATAATAATAACTTTAACAACTACAATTACAATATCAATAACTATAACAGTATGAATATCAATAACCATAACAATATCTAAAACGATGAAAATAACGAAAACAATGACTTTAATAGCTACAATTAATATATCAATAACAATAACAATAATAATTACAATAACATTAACATTAACAATAACGATGACAATAACGAAAATAATAACTTTAACAACTACAATTACAATATCAATATCAATAAAAATATGAATATCAGTAACTATAAAAATAACAATAACGATGACAATAACGATAATTATAACTTTTACAGCTACAATTACAATATCAATAACAAAAACAATATGAATATCAATAACCATGACAATAACAATAACGGTGACAATAACGATAATAATAACTTTAACAACTACAATTACAATATCAATATCTATAACAATATGAATATCAATAACCATAACAATATCTAAAACGATGAAAATAACGAAAACAATGACTTTAATAGCTACAATTAATATATCAATAACAATAACAATAATAATTACAATAACATTAACATTAACAATAACGATGACAATAACGATAATAATAACTTTAACAACTACAATTACAATATCAATAACAATAACAATATGAATATCAGTAACTATAAAAATAACAATAACGATGACAATAACTATAATAATTACTTTAACAACTACAATTACAATATCAATATCAATAAAAATATGAATATCAGTAACTATAAAAATAACAATAACGATAATTATAACTTTTACAGCTATAATTACAATATCAATAACAAAAACAATATGAATATCAATAACCATGACAATAACAATAACGGTGACAATAACGATAATAATAACTTTTAAAACTACAATTACAATATCAATATCTATAACATTATGAATATCAATAACCATAACAATATCTAAAACGATGAAAATAACGAAAACAATGACTTTAATAGCTACAATTAATATATCAATAACAATAACAATAATAATTACAATAACATTAACATTAACAATAACGATGACAATAAAGAAAATAATAACTTTAACAACTACAATTACAATATCAATATCATTAAAAATATGAATATCAGTAACTATAAAAATAACAATAACGATGACAATAACTATAATAATTACTTTAACAACTACAATTACAATATCAATAACAAAAACAATATGAATATCAATAACTATAACAATAACAATAAAGAATACAATAACGAAAATAATGGCGCTAATAGCTACAATTACAATATCAATAACAATAACAATATGAATATCAATAACCATAACAATATCTAAAACGATAAGAATAACGAAAATAATGACTTTAATAGCTACAATTAATATATTAATAACAATAACAATAATAATTACAATAACATTAACATTGACAATAAAGATGACAATAACGATAATAATAACTTTAAACACTACAATTACAATATCAATAACAATAAAAATATGAATATCAGTAACTATAAAAATAACAATAACGATGACAATAACTATAATAATTACTTTAACAACTACAATTACAATATCAATAACAATAACAATATGAATATCAATAACTATAACAATAACAATAAAGATGACAATAACGAAAATAATGGCGTTAATAGCTACAATTACAATATCAATAACAATAACAATATGAATATCAATAACCATAACAATATCTAAAACGATGAGAATAACGAAAATAATGACTTTAATAGCTACAATTAATATATCAATTACAATAACAATAATAATTACAATAACATTAACTTTAACAATAAAGATGACAATAACGATAGTAATAACTTTAAAAACTACAATTACAATATCAATAACTGTAACAGTATGAATATCAATAACCATATCAATACCTAAAACGATGAAAATAACGAAAATAATGACTTTAATAGCTACAATTAATATATCAATAACATTCACAATTATATTTACAATAACATTAACTTTAACAATAACGATGACAATAACGATAGTAATAACTTTAACAACTACAATTACAATATCAATTACAATAACAATATGAATATCAGTAACTATAAAAATAACAATAACGATGACAATAACGATAGTAATAACTTTAAAAACTACAATTACAATATCAATAACTGTAACAGTATGAATATCAATAACCATAACAATATCTAAAACGATGAGAATAACGAAAATAATGACTTTAATAGCTACAATTATATCTTAATAACAATAACAGTAATAATTACAATAACATTAACATTAACAATAACGATGACAATAACGATAGTAATAACTTTAACAACTACAATTACAATATCAATTACAATAACAATATGAATATCAGTAACTATAAAAATAACAATAACGATGACAATAACGATAATTATAACTTTTACACCAACAATAACAATATCAATAACAAAAACAATATGAATATCAATAACCATGACAATAACAATAACGGTGACAATAACGATAAAATTAATATTATCAAGTACAAATACAATACCAAGAACAATAACAATAATAATTACAATAACATTAACAATGACAATAAAGATGACAGTAACGATAATAATAACTTTAAACACTACAATTACAATATCAATAACTATAACAGTATGAATATCAATAATCACAGCAATATCTAAAAGGATGAAAATAACGAAAATAATGACTTTAATAGCTACAATTAATATATCAATAACAATAACAATAATAATTAAAATAACATTAACATTAACAATAACGATGACAATAACGATAATAATAACTTTAACAACTACAATTACAATATCAATTACAATAACAATATGAATATCAATATCCATAAATATAACAATAACGATGACAATAACGATAACATTAATTTTAACAACTACAATTACAATATCAATAACAATAACAATATGAATATCACTAACCATGACAATAACAATAACGGTGACAATAACGATAATAATAACTTTAACAACTACATTTACAATATCAATAACTATAACAGTATTTATATCAATAACCATATCAATACCTAAAACGATGAAAATAACGAAAATAATGACTTTAATAGCTACAATTAATATATCAATAACATTAACAATTATATTTACAATAACATTAACTTTAACAATAACGATGACAATAACGATAGTAATAACTTTAACAACTACAATTACAATATCAATTACAATAACAATATGAATATCAGTAACTATAAAAATAACAATAACGATGACAATAACGATAATTATAACTTTTACAGCTACAATAACAATATCAATAAAAAAACAATATGAATATCAATAACCATGACAATAACAATAACGGTGACAATAACGATAAAATTAATATTATCAAGTACAAATACAATACCAAGAACAATAACAATAATAATTACAATAACATTAACAATGACAATAAAGATGACAGTAACGATAATAATAACTTTAAACACTACAATTACAATATCAATAACTATAACAGTATGAATATCAATAACCATAGCAATATCTAAAAGGATGAAAATAACGAAAATAATGACTTTAATAGCTACAATTAATATATCAATAACAATAACAATAATAATTACAATAACATTAACATTAACAATAACGATGACAATAACGATAATAATAACTTTAACAACTACAATTACAATATCAATTACAATAACAATATGTATATCAATATCCATAAAAATAACAATAACGATGACAATAACGATAACATTAATTTTAACAACTACAATTACAATATCAATAACAATAACAATATGAATATCACTAACCATGACAATAACAATAACGGTGACAATAACGATAATAATAACTTTAACAACTACATTTACAATATCAATAACTATAACAGTATGAATATCAATAACCATATCAATACCAAAAACGATGAAAATAACGAAAATAATGACTTTAATAGCTACAATTAATATATCAATAACATTAACAATTATATTTACTATAACATTAACTTTAACAATAACGATGACAATAACGATAGTAATAACTTTAACAACTACAATTACAATATCAATTACAATAACAATATGAATATCAGTAACTATAAAAATAACAATAACGATGACAATAACGATAATTATAACTTTTACACCAACAATAACAATATCAATAACAAAAACAATATGAATATCAATAACCATGACAATAACAATAACGGTGACAATAACGATAAAATTAATATTATCAAGTACAAATACAATACCAAGAACAATAACAATAATAATTACAATAACATTAACAATGACAATAAAGATGACAGTAACGATAATAATAACTTTAAACACTACAATTACAATATCAATAACTATAACAGTATGAATATCAATAACCATAGCAATATCTAAAAGGATGAAAATAACGAAAATAATGACTTTAATAGCTACAATTAATATATCAATAACAATAACAATAATAATTACAATAACATTAACATTAACAATAACGGTGACAATAACGATAATAATAACTTTAACAACTACATTTACAATATCAATAACTATAACAGTATGAATATCAATAACCATAACAATATCTAAAACGATGAGAATAACGAAAATAATGACTTTAATAGCTACAATTATATATTAATAACAATAACAGTAATAATTACAATAACATTAACATTAACAATAACGATGACAATAACGATAATAATAACTTTAACAACTACAATTACAATATCAATAACAATAATAATATGAATATCAGTAACTATAAAAATAACAATAACGATGACAATAACGATAATTAAAACTTTTACAGCTACAATTACAATATCAATAACAATAACAATATGAATATCACTAACCATGACAATAACAATAACGGTGACAATAACGATAATAATAACTTTAACAACTACATTTACAATATCAATAACTATAACAGTATGAATATCAATAATCATATCAATACTGTTACGTCCCACTCGGCACGGGCCTTAAAAAAAAGAACTATGTTCTTTCCTTCAAGGAGCTCCTGCTTCAATGGGATATTTGCCCAATTCGGCCGTTACCTACTACGTGTAGTTCGTGGCTCGGGACGGGCTTAACGATAAATTATGTCTTTCTTTGATGAGGATGATTCACTTACCCTTAATGCTTCTTTCCGTACAATTCTAAATAGCGAGCTGTTCGAGGGTCGCTTGGTGGTAGCTGTCCGGCAACGAAGGTACACTCCGGGCAGTCGATCGGTACGAGATGATATTCAGTAATTCTGCAAGATGAAGACCTCAGGTCCTGCTGAGTATCGGGCCTGGGATGGCAGAGTGTGGTGTCCTCGATGATCCTAAGTCTGCAGGCCGTGTTACGTCCCACTCGGCACGGGCCTTAAAAAAAAAGAACTATGTTCTTTCCTTCAAGGAGCTCCTGCTTCAATGGGATATTTGCCCAATTCGGCCGTTACCTACTACGTGTAGTTCGTGGCTCGGGACGGGCTTAACGATAAATTATGTCTTTCTTTGATGAGGATGATTTACTTACCCTTAATGCTTCTTTCCGTACAATTCTAAATAGCGAGCTGTTCGAGGATCGCTTGGTGGTAGCTGTCCGGCAACGAAGGTACACTCCGGGCAGTCAATCGGTACGAGCCGATATTCGGTAATTCTGCAAGATGGAGACCTCAGGTCCTGCTGAGTATCGGGCCTGGGATGGCAGAGTGTGGTGTCCTCGATGATCCTAAGTCTGCAGGCCGACGGGTCGATGCCCAAGTTAGCCAGATGGTTTGTACCGTTATAATAGTTCGCGAGTAGTCGCCGGAGACGATGCTTGTGTCCGCCCCGACGTGTTTTCGGCATACGTATTCTCTAGGATACAACGGGACCTTCTAGGATGATTGAACCCGAGCGATTCGTACGCTCCGTTAGTTCTATGAAGAATGAACCCGGGCGATTCGTACGCCCCGATGGTTCTATGATTTAGGAATATGAACCCGGGCGATTCGTACGCCCCGATAGTTCTATGACTAGGAAAGAGTGAACCCGGGCGATTCGTACGCCCCGATAGTTCTATGATAAAAGGTTGGAAAATGCGGAGAGAGATATGAAGAGCTTGTCGACCACACGTCGGTTCAGGAACACGTAGCTAATACGAGTCGCGAACGAGTAGTGACCGGGGTCCCGACTAATGAAACTCAGACGTCTACTACTAATAATTATTTATTCTAAATTTAAAATTATACTACGAATAGAATTGATACAGTGTAAAAAAGACTCTCTCGCGATTATTGGTCGGAACTAGCGTCCGTCGAAGTAAATCGTAGAAAATCTGATGCCGGAATAACCGTCGAAATGACCCGTAGGAATCTGTTGTCGGGAATGACCGTCGTGTGCTGCTCTGCAGCTCCTTATATACAAGTCCCAGCGGCGGCGGCTTGTGGCTTTGGCGGCGGCTTGTGGCTTTGGCGGCGGCGGCTTGTTGCTTTGGCGGCGGCTCGGTTCTTGGAAGATGGTGATTGGCTGCCGTCTTTCTTTCTTTCGTCCCTTTTGGATGGTCTATAGTGATGCGCACAACGGCTTTGTGTGCTTCGGTGCGAGGCGCTTACTGGTAGTGGTGAGGATGCGTTTCGGTGTTGTCGGCTCGTAGCCATCGGATTACCGCTTGTGTGTGGGTCCAGGTCCGTGTGCGAGTCTATGGCATTGTGCGGTGGTCCGTGTCTCTCCCTAAGGCGCACGTTGTGACCCTTGTGGAGTAGTACGGCGTGTGTGTGTGTGCCCGGCGACCGCGTTGTTTTCCCTAGGGCGTACGTGGTAACCGTTAGGCGACTGTTTAGCACGTACTCTCCATTTGCGGCCATGTGTACTCGGTCGTTTACGGCCTTCCCTTTGCGGCGTGACATCATGACTTGTATACGAGCTTCCTTTACGTAAGACGCATTGTTGTTTGTCTGGCGCGACGCTTTGTGTTTTTCCGCGTATGACGCATCATTGTAGAATTACAAATATATGTATATGTATTGTTTACAATATCTAAGCGTAAGGTATCTCCTTTGAAACTTATGTTATATGTGTGTATTATAATAGTGGTTAGTATTGTAAAGATGACTCCCTTCATGTCGGGCACGAACGTGTGAAATATAATATTGTTAGTAAATGGTTAGTTATATTGAGTTTTTATTAAATTACGTATTATTTGTACTATAATAAAAGACTCCCTATATAGCGGGCACGAGGACTTACATGTGCTAATAATAAAAGACTCCCTATATAGCGGGCACGAGGATTTCTTTATGTATTTTATATGTCCATACGTCGGGTGACGTAACAGCCGACAGGTCGATGCCCAAGTTAGCCAGATGGTTTGTACCGTTATAATAGTTCGCGAGTAGTCCCCGGAGACGATGCTTGTGTCCGCCCCGACGTGTTTTCGGCATACGTATTCTCTAGGATACAACGGGACCTTCTAGGATGATTGAACCCGAGCGATTCGTACGCTCTGATAGTTCTATGAAGAGTGAACCCGGGCGATTCGTACGCCCCGATAGTTCTATGATTTAGGAATATGAACCCGGGCGATTCGTACGCCCCGATAGTTCTAAGACTTGGAAAGAGTGAACCCGGGCGATTCGTACGCCCCGATAGTTCTAGGATAAAAGGTTGGAAAATGCGGAGAGAGATATGAAGAGCTTGTCGACCACACGTCGGTTCAGGGACGCGTAGCTAATACGAGTCGCGAACGAGTAGTGACCGGGGTCCCGACTAATGAAACTCAGACGTCTACTACTAATAATTATTTATTCTAAATTTAAAATTATACTACGAATAGAATGGATACAGTGTAACAAGACTCTCTCGCGATTATTGGTCGGAACTAGCGTCCGTCGAAGTGAACTGTAGAAAATCTGATGTCGGAATAACCGTCGTAATGACCCGTAGGAGTCTGTTATCGGGAATGACCGTCGTGTGCTGCTCTGCAGCTCCTTATATACAAGTCCCAGCGGCGGCGGCTTGTGGCTTTGGCGGCGGCTTGTGGCTTTGGCGGCGGCGGCTCGTTGCTTTGGCGGCGGCTCGGTTCTTGGAAGATGGTGATTGGCTGCCGTCTTTCTTTCTTTCGTCCTTTTTGGATGGTCTATAGTGATGCGTACAACGGCTTTGTGTGCTTCGGTGCGAGGCGCTTACTGGTAGTAGTGAGGATGCGTCTCGGTGTTGTCGGCTCGTAGCCATCGGATTACCGCTTGTGTGTGGGTCCAGGTCCGTGTGCGAGTCTATGGCATTGTGTGGTGGTCCGTGTCTCTCCCTAAGGCGCACGTGGTGACCACTTGTGGAGTAGTACGGCGTGTGTGTGTGCCCGGCGACCGCGTTGTTTTCCCTAGGGCGTACGTGGTAACCGTTCGGCGACTGTTTAGCACGTACTCTCCATTTGCGGCCATGTGTACTCGGTCGTTTACGGCCTTCCCTTTGCGGCGTGACATCATGACTTGTATACGAGCTTCCTTTACGTAAGACGCATTGTTGTTTGTCTGGCGCGACGCTTTGTGTTTTTCCGCGTATGACGCATCATTGTAGAATTACAAATATATGTATATGTATTGTTTACAATATCTAAGCGTAAGGTATCTCCTTTGAAACTTATGTTATAGGTGTGTATTATAATAGTGGTTAGTATTGTAAAGATGACTCCCTTCATGTCGGGCACGAACGTGTGAAATATAATATTGTTAGTAAATGGTTAGTTATATTGAGTTTTATTAAATTACGTATTATTTGTACTATAATAAAAGACTCCCTATATAGCGGGCACGAGGACTTACATGTGCTAATAATAAAAGACTCCCTATATAGCGGGCACGAGGACTTACATGTGCTAATAATAAAAGACTCCCTATATAGCGGGCACGAGGATTTCTTTATGTATTTTATATGTCCATACGTCGGGTGACGTAACACCGGCAACGAAGGTACACTCCGGGCAGTCGATCGGTACGAGCCGATATTCAGTAATTCTGCAAGATGAAGACCTCAGGTCCTGCTGAGTATCGGGCCTGGGATGGCAGAGTGTGGTGTCCTCGATGATCCTAAGTCTGCAGGCCGACAGGTCGATGCCCAAGTTAGCCAGATGGTTTGTACCGTTATAATAGTTCGCGAGTAGTCCCCGGAGACGATGCTTGTGTCCGCCCCGACGTGTTTTCGGCATACGTATTCTCTAGGATACAACGGGACCTTCTAGGATGATTGAACCCGAGCGATTCGTACGCTCTGATAGTTCTATGAAGAGTGAACCCGGGCGATTCGTACGCCCCGATAGTTCTATGATTTAGGAATATGAACCCGGGCGATTCGTACGCCCCGATAGTTCTAAGACTTGGAAAGAGTGAACCCGGGCGATTCGTACGCCCCGATAGTTCTAGGATAAAAGGTTGGAAAATGCGGAGAGAGATATGAAGAGCTTGTCGACCACACGTCGGTTCAGGGACGCGTAACTAATACGAGTCGCGAACGAGTAGTGACCGGGGTCCCGACTAATGAAACTCAGACGTCTACTACTAATAATTATTTATTCTAAATTTAAAATTATACTACGAATAGAATGGATACAGTGTAACAAGACTCTCTCGCGATTATTGGTCGGAACTAGCGTCCGTCGAAGTGAACTGTAGAAAATCTGATGTCGGAATAACCGTCGTAATGACCCGTAGGAATCTGTTATCGGGAATGACCGTCGTGTGCTGCTCTGCAGCTCCTTATATACAAGTCCCAGCGGCGGCGGCTTGTGGCTTTGGCGGCGGCTTGTGGCTTTGGCGGCGGCGGCTCGTTGCTTTGGCGGCGGCTCGGTTCTTGGAAGATGGTGATTGGCTGCCGTCTTTCTTTCTTTCGTCCTTTTTGGATGGTCTATAGTGATGCGTACAACGGCTTTGTGTGCTTCGGTGCGAGGCGCTTACTGGTAGTAGTGAGGATGCGTCTCGGTGTTGTCGGCTCGTAGCCATCGGATTACCGCTTGTGTGTGGGTCCAGGTCCGTGTGCGAGTCTATGGCATTGTGTGGTGGTCCGTGTCTCTCCCTAAGGCGCACGTGGTGACCACTTGTGGAGTAGTACGGCGTGTGTGTGTGCCCGGCGACCGCGTTGTTTTCCCTAGGGCGTACGTGGTAACCGTTCGGCGACTGTTTAGCACGTACTCTCCATTTGCGGCCATGTGTACTCGGTCGTTTACGGCCTTCCCTTTGCGGCGTGACATCATGACTTGTATACGAGCTTCCTTTACGTAAGACGCATTGTTGTTTGTCTGGCGCGACGCTTTGTGTTTTTCCGCGTATGACGCATCATTGTAGAATTAGAAATATATGTATATGTATTGTTTACAATATCTAAGCGTAAGGTATCTCCTTTGAAACTTATGTTATAGGTGTGTATTATAATAGTGGTTAGTATTGTAAAGATGACTCCCTTCATGTCGGGCACGAACGTGTGAAATATAATATTGTTAGTAAATGGTTAGTTATATTGAGTTTTATTAAATTACGTATTATTTGTACTATAATAAAAGACTCCCTATATAGCGGGCACGAGGACTTACATGTGCTAATAATAAAAGACTCCCTATATAGCGGGCACGAGGACTTACATGTGCTAATAATAAAAGACTCCCTATATAGCGGGCACGAGGATTTCTTTATGTATTTTATATGTCCATACGTCGGGTGACGTAACACCGGCAACGAAGGTACACTCCGGGCAGTCGATCGGTACGAGCCGATATTCAGTAATTCTGCAAGATGAAGACCTCAGGTCCTGCTGAGTATCGGGCCTGGGATGGCAGAGTGTGGTGTCCTCGATGATTCTAAGTCTGCAGGCCGACAGGTCGATGCCCAAGTTAGCCAGATGGTTTGTACCGTTATAATAGTTCGCGAGTAGTCCCCGGAGACGATGCTTGTGTCCGCCCCGACGTGTTTTCGGCATACGTATTCTCTAGGATACAACGGGACCTTCTAGGATGATTGAACCCGAGCGATTCGTACGCTCTGATAGTTCTATGAAGAGTGAACCCGGGCGATTCGTACGCCCCGATAGTTCTATGATTTAGGAATATGAACCCGGGCGATTCGTACGCCCCGATAGTTCTAAGACTTGGAAAGAGTGAACCCGGGCGATTCGTACGCCCCGATAGTTCTAGGATAAAAGGTTGGAAAATGCGGAGAGAGATATGAAGAGCTTGTCGACCACACGTCGGTTCAGGGACGCGTAGCTAATACGAGTCGCGAACGAGTAGTGTGTTACGTCCCACTCGGCACGGGCCTTAAAAAAAAGAACTATGCTCTTTCCTTCAAGGAGCTCCTGCTTCAATGGGATATTTGCCCAATTCGGCCGTTACCTACTACGCGTAGTTCGTGGCACGGGACGGGCTTAACGATAGATTATGTCTTTGATAAGGATGATTCACTTACCTTTAATGCTTTTCTCCGTACAATTCTAAATAGCGAGCTGTTCGCGGGTCGCTCGGTGGTAGCTGTCCGGCAACGAAGGTACACTCCGGGCAGTTGATCGGTACGAGCCGATATTCAGTAATTCTGCAAGATGGAGACCTCAGGTCCTTGTTACGTCCCACTCGGCACGGGCCTTAAAAAAAAGAACTATGTTCTTTCCTTCAAGGAGCTCCTGCTTCAATGGGATATTTGCCCAATTCGGCCGTTACCTACTACGTGTAGTTCGTGGCTCGGGACGGGCTTAACGATAAATTATGTCTTTGACGAGAGGATGATTTACTTACCCTTAATGCTTCTTTCCATATAATTCTAGATAGCGAGCTGTTCGAGGGTCGCTTGGTGGTAGCTGTCCGGCAACGAAGGTACACTCCGGGCAGTCGATCGGTACGAGCCGATATTCAATAATTCTGCAAGATGAAGACCTCAGGTCCTGCTGAGTATCGGGCCTGGGATGGCAGAGTGTGGTGTCCTCGATGATCCTAAGTCTGCAGGCCGACGGGTCGATGCCCAAGTTAGCCAGATGGTTTGTACCGTTATAATAGTTCGCGAGTAGTCGCCGGAGACGATGCTTGTGTCCGCCCCGACGTGTTTTCGGCATACGTATTCTCTAGGATACAACGGGACCTTCTAGGATGATTGAACCCGAGCGATTCGTACGCTCCGTTAGTTCTATGAAGAATGAACCCGGGCGATTCGTACGCCCCGATGGTTCTATGATTTAGGAATATGAACCCGGGCGATTCGTACGCCCCGATAGTTCTATGACTTGGAAAGAGTGAACCCGGGCGATTCGTACGCCCCGATAGTTCTAGGATAAAAGGTTGGAAAATGCGGAGAGAGATATGAAGAGCTTGTCGACCACACGTCGGTTCAGGAACACGTAGCTAATACGAGTCGCGAACGAGTAGTGACCGGGGTCCCGACTAATGAAACTCAGACGTCTACTACTAATAATTATTTATTCTAAATTTAAAATTATACTACGAATAGAATTGATACAGTGTAAAACAAAGACTCTCTCGCGATTATTGGTTGGAACTAGCGTCCGTCGAAGTGAATCGTAGAAAATCTGATGCCGGAATAACCACCGTGTGCTGCTCTGCAGCTCCTTATATACAAGTCCCAGCGGCGGCGGCTTGTGGCTTTGGCGGCGGCTTGTGGCTTTGGCGGTGGCGGTTTGTTGCTTTGGCGGCGGCTCGGTTCTTGGAAGATGGTGACTGGCTGCCGTCTTTCTTTCTTTCGTCCTTCCTGGATGGTCTATAGTGATGCGTGCAACGGCTTTGTGTGCTTTGGTGCGAGGCGCTTACTGGTAGTAGTGAGGATGCGTCTCGGTGTTGTCGGCTCGTAGCCATCGGATTACCGCTTGTGTGTGGGTCCAGGTCCGTGTGCGAGTCTATGGCATTGCGTGGTGGTCCGTGTCTCTCCCTAAGGCGCACGTGGTGACCACTTGTGGGGTAGTACGGCGTGTGTGTGTGCCCGGCGACCGCGTTGTTTTCCCTTGGGCGTACGTGGTAACCGTTCGGCGACTATTTAGCACGTACTCTCCATTTGCGGCCATGTGTACTCGGTCGTTTACGGCCTTCCCTTTGCGGCGTGACATCATGACTTGTATACGAGCTTCCTTTACGTAAGACGCGTTGTTGTTTGTCTGGCGCGACGCTTTGTGTTTTTCCGCGTATGACGCATCATTGTAGAATTACAAATATATGTATATGTATTGTTTACAATATCTAAGCGTAAGGTATCTCCCTTGAAACTTATGTTATAGGTGTGTATTATAATAGTGGTTAGTATTGTAAAGATGACTCCCTTCATGTCGGGCACGAACGTGTGAAATATAATATTGTTAGTAAATGGTTAGTTATATTGAGTTTTTATTAAATTACGTATTATTTGTACTATAATAAAAGACTCCCTATATAGCGGGCACGAGGACTTACATGTGCTAATAATAAAAGACTCCCTATATAGCGGGCACGAGGAATTCTTTATGTATTTTATATGTCCATACGTCGGGTGACGTAACACCTCCCTCCTTATAAAAAAATGTACGTAGTTATACGTGCATTTTGAATGTCGGCTCCTCTTGCAAGTATCTGCTATTCGAAGGGTAGGGTGGTGGTGGCGTCCTTTGGTTTTGTCGTAGGTAGCTCTATTGTTTCAGCATCTTCTGGCGGGTTTTGGTCGTTCTCCGCTTTTTCTTCCTTTGTTGACTTGGCAAGGTGAAGCAAAAGTTGCGTAGGCGAACCCCAATGGCTCCCATTAGATGAATACTTCAACCGTAAGTGTTATGCATAGCCGTGGATGACGGTGTCTGTTACATATTTTATTGATCGGAGGATCATGAGTATCGTTTTTATGACTCCGGCGCTTGCTGATCCGAATGTCACAAACGCTCCCCAAAAGTCGTTGGCCTGTGTTACTACGTCGTTCCAGGTACCGTATAGGTTGCTATGTTGTGAGCCCTTGCAGGCTCCGCCTGTACTGACGAACCCACTTATGGTCAAGCTGTGTAGGTGCGTGCTGTTCCTTTTTCGTCCCATTATGAGGCTGTTGGGACCCAGAGATAGGCTTCTGGAGACTATTCCTTGTTAGCATAGGCGTTGGGTGAGCGGATGAATGTATTCGTGTTGGCCATTGTGCACTATTGAGACGTGCGAGTACACTTCGCAGTGATAGATGGTCCTATCGGTCCTTTCTTTACACTGGATGGCATTTATTGGATGGTATTCAGACACGTATAGTTCTTGGCTTGTTGGTTGAAGATTCTTCTTTGGTTTTGATGCTTGTTTTCTTTACAGAAAATATGACGCTTTGCTCGGACTGCGGTGACTTATGTTATAATAATAAAAATAAAATAAAGAGGAGACACCTTAACGACCGTCGTCCTAGACTCTTAGATCTACTGTGGCTTCATGCTGTGCCGTGTCAACCGTTAGTCGGTTTTATAGAGTCCTGGACGAAGGTTTTGACTTATTTTCTAACTTTATTTAATTTTAATCTGTCCGTATGAACGACAGAGAGGCCTTTTGGCGTTTCTATTTTTACATTGTTATTATTTAAAATTTGTATGATTTTATACGGTCCTTCGTACTGGCTGTCTAACTTGCCTTTGATTTTTCCCTTTAGGAGGTATACGGAGTCGCCCATTGAGAAGTTCACCACCCTCTGTTTTTTATCGTAATAATTTTTAGATTTTATTTTCGCGCGTTCGAGGTTCTCTTTGGCGGCCTCCTGCGATTTCTGTAACTGTTCCGTCAATTCAGCCAAGTACGATGCGTAAGTTTCGTCCTTTAAGTCGTTAAGTGTGCTTTCGTTCGGAGTTTTCGCTAACTGGCCAAAGATTAATTCGTGTGGAGTGTATTGTGTACCTTCATGTATACTTGTATTATAGGAAAACATCGCTATATCGACCCAATCGTCCCATTCAGAATTATCCTTTATGAAGTGTTTCAAAAATTCTGCTAACACGTGGTGTGAGCGTTCTATTGATCCGTTGGATTGCGGTCGATAAGCGGTGGTTTGGTATGTTTCTATTCTAAATTTCTTGGCCACTGCTTTCATCAATTCTGATAAGAAAGCAGTGCCTTGATCAGTTAGTATCCCTTTCGGGCTGCCGTATTTACATATTAAATTTTTTATAAATGCGTCAGCTATTTCGATCGAAGAAGCTTGTTGTAGTGGTACCGCTATAGAATATTTGGTAAGGAGATCTTGTATTGTTAAAATGTAATTATTGCCTAGTTTACTAGTAGGCATCGGTCCTACTATATCCATCGAAATTTTGTCGAAGGCCCTTCCTGGTGTGTCGGTAAGGGTCATCGGTTGTCTGGTTTTTTGTCGAACAAGTTTCTTGATCTGACAGCTGCGGCAGTTTTGGACAAAGTTTTGTATATCTGTTTTAAGGTTAGGCCAGTAGTACCGTTGTTTTATACGCCAATATGTCTTAGTGACTCCTTTGTGACCTCCCATTGGAGTAGCATGATTGTCATGGATAATTTGGACGCGTTCGATCTCCCTGGGTATTATGATTTCATGTTTTAATATAATAATTTTTGTTTTGTGACCCGCGAAGATCGAGCTTATCTTGCGTTTAATGTTTATCCATGGTACGTCTGCTATATTGTCCCTTGAAATAGCTATTGTCTCTAAATTCAATTCAATTGCCGCGTCCAAAAGAGAATGTAATACTTCATCTAGAATTTCTAATTGAATAGAGACGGATGTTCTCTCCTGGACGGGTAATGCGATGAGGTATCTATTGTCCCGTTTTGTAATTTTTACTCTACCAAGCGTTACGTCGGTAATGTTTGGTAGTCTTTTATTGTCGGCTAGTTCTTTAGCTCCTTTGTCAATAGGAGTTCCGGTCTTTGTCACAAAAAATGCTATGTGTCCTTTGTGCATTGTTATTCTGTCTTTTATTTCTATAATATTACTTTCGTAGCGTGATAGATCCAGTTCGTCGTCGTTCGTTTCGTCTGTAACGTTTATGTTTATGTTTATATTAGGTATTTCCGTTTCACGTGCGGTCTCGGGTTTTGATATTTCTTGCATGCGACGTCTCTTAGTGAGCGACGAGAATATTTCGTCGTCACTCGAGCTGGTCCCTGCTATCGGAAGGATCTGTTTACTCAACTCTATAGGGTTACGCGATAGCGCGTCGGCATTGACGTTTCGTTTTCCGGCTTTGTAGACAATATCGTATTCATACTCGGCGAGTTTGAGTCGCCATCTAATAAGCCGAGACGTCGGGTCTTTCACAGAATTTAACCACACTAGCGGACGGTGGTCAGTGATTAAACTGAATTTACGACCGTATAGATAAGGTCGGAAGTAATTAACAGCGTATATAATGGCAAGCAGCTCTTTTTCTATTGTTGAATAATTTTGTTCCGCTTGATTTAAGATCCTTGACGTGTAGGCTATGGGCAGATCTTTACCGATTTCTCCCTGACTGAGAATTCCCCCGATCGCGTAATTTGATGCGTCGGTAGTTACTAGGAAAGGCTTTGTAAAATCAGGGAATTGCAAAAGCGGTTGCTCACACAAAAGGCTTGTTAAAGTTTTGAATGCCTTGTCTTGAGCGTCTTCCCATTTAAATGGTACGTCTTTCTTTAAGAGGTTTGTCAGCGGTTTACTTGTACCTGAGAAGTTTGGTATGAAGCGTCGATAATAACCTGCCAGTCCCAGGAATTGTTTTATGTTCTTTGCATTCTTTGGCGTCGGGAAGTTCTTGACTGCTTCTATTTTTCCTGGGTCTGGTTTCACTCCATCCGCGCTAATGATATGCCCGAGATATACAACTTCCTTCCTGAGAAGATTGCATTTCTCGGGTTGTAATTTTAGATTGGCGTCACGGAGACGCGCACATAAATTTCGGTATTTCAAAAGGTGCTCTTGTAGCGAGCTGGAGTATATGACTATGTCATCTAGGTAAACGAATAATCCATTACCTTGCAATCCGGTCAGGACATTGTTCATCAAGCGTTGGAAGGTGGAAGGAGCGTTTTTGAGACCAAAGGGCATACGTTTAAATTCGTAATGCCCGAATGGCGTGGAGAAAGCCGTTTTCGGCGCGTCTTCTTTGTCCATGCCGATCTGATGGAAACCTGATGCGAGATCGAACGTACTAAAATATTTCGCGCTTCCTAATTGATCTAATATTTCTGTTATGTTCGGCAGTGGATAACTGTCTTTAATAGTTTTTTCGTTTAATATCCGGTAGTCGATGACTAATCTCCATCTTTTATTCCCTTTTGCGTCCGGTTTCTTCGGAACTATCCATAGTGGAGAATTATACGGAGACGTAGATGATTTGATTACATTGTTTTCTAGAAGTTCTCCTATCTGTTTGTTTATCTCCTCCTTATGGATGGGCGGGAAGCGGTACTGTCGGACATTTACTGGAATAGAGTCCACTGTCTCTATTTTGTGTGTTACGGTGTCGGAGTACGTCAGTCTGTCGCCCGGCAGGTGAAATAAATCTATGGATTCTCTGATCATATCTTTTGCTACGGATTTCTCTTCATCATTCAGTTCGTCCAAGTTAATGTTCTGTAGGGCTAGTACGTAACGTTCGTCTGTCTTTTTTGTGTATTTGCAGGATTTGGAATGGGTAATGTGAGTAGGGAGGACGGTATGTTGGGTCTCGGTTTCCTGCTCGAATTCGTTATTCTTTATTTTTATTTTACAGACATTGCTCGTTCGCCCCGGAATAGTTATCTCCTTTGATTGAACAAAGGGCATAACTATTCCGTGCCACTTTATAGATTCTCTCTCATAATCGATTTTGGCTGTTTTATGAAAGAAGTCGGAGCCCAAAATACCGTCGTAGGGGATAGGAAAGGAATTTGGTACCAGTTGGAATTTAACCGGGTATCCGTGAATGTGTACGGTCATCGAACCGTATGTGGTAACAGTTTTGTCGGTGATACCGATCAGTCTGACCTTGTCGTTTTCGTCACATAGTATGTCTCCATTTGCCATTGTTATTTTTAATATGTTTAGTTCCGAACCCGTGTCGATTAAAAATTCTGTTTCCTTGGCTAAATCGTCGGAAGAAAGGACGATAGACGGAGAGGTGCATTCTTCCTTTAATTGGAAGAAGTAGACGCGAGTGGCTTCTCTTCCTTTATTGTTCGTACTGGGCGCGCTGACGCGGTCTCTGCGGGTGCGCCCTTCCCCAGAGACGTCAATTCGTTTCCCGACTGGGTTTCCCTCCACTTTTTCTTTCGGCATTCCTCTATCGTATGTCCGATGTGCTTACAATACGAGCATTTCTTTATATACCTTTGGTCTCGTGACGAGTGAGGGGAGTAGTGAGAGGATGGAGAGGATTGACGGGAGTTCTCGGGAGGTGGAGTGTAAGGTTCTTGAACTTGTGTCTGTGACCGGCGTTGCAGGTCACGCGATTTCCTATAACATTGTGCTTGAGTGTGACCGATCCTCTTGCAATAAGAACATGCATCTGGGTCCGGAGGAGGTCTAGTAGGCCGGGTACTGGGTTTACTATTTCTTTTTGATTCATAATAATAATAATCCATTGGTCTTTCTTGATAGGCCTTAGTCTTGTATTGTGGCCGCGGCCTCGCCAGACCTCGTCTGTCCCATTCATGTTGTATAGACGAATGTAGCTGAATCGCCTTATCGTATGCGTCGCTTAGGTCTCCGCACCGTAAGTCGTTTAGATACGGGTGATAATCTAATGGTAGACCCGAACAAAAACTTTTTAGAGCTAATTCGTCTATTTCCTGTTTTTTACTTTCTGTAAGCCCTCCCCAGAATCTTTCTTCGTCAAGGAGACTTTCGTGTAAGTCTTGTACGCGACCGATGTAATCTATTATCGGTTCATTTTCGGACATAAGCACGTTTCTTAGTTCAGTCCTATAAAAATCTAACGAGTAGTATGTCCCCAAAGTTTGCCTGAGTCTGCTGCCTAATTCAAGCATTGTTTTAGGATGGTGTCTCTCGATCGCGACATAAGCGGAATCCTGTAGTTTCCTTATCGCGGCTAGAGTAAACAGTTCCTCCGGATAGGTGGGGATCATTTGACGTGCGCGTTTGCATGCTCTAATGTAAGAAGATAAAGGCATATTTTTTCCGTCGTACCGTGGAATAGATGCTAGAGCTTCGCTAACCTGATGATTAGGCAAGTGAAGCTGATTTTCCGTTCGTAGCGCGACGATTTCTCTCATTAGGAACGCGAGAGTATCTGTTTCTCCCAATTTTGCTTCCTCTGATGTGGTACGGAGAGTCTCTTCGCGTTCGCGTAGTCTTTGTTCGCGTTCGAAAAGGTCGCGTTCCCGCGAATCTAACTGAGCCATTGTATTGGCTATACGCCGCCTTTCGTCGGGGCTTATTTCGTCTGTTTGACGCGTAGTCATGCTGCGCGTTTCAATGCGATCGCTCCTCTCAATTGACATAATGTATCGCTAGTATCCCACCGCTGTCACCAATTTTATGTTGTTACGTCCCACTCGGCACGGGCCTTAAAAAAAAGAACTATGTTCTTTCCTTCAAGGAGCTCCTGCTTCAATGGGATATTTGCCCAATTCGGCCGTTACCTACTACGTGTAGTTCGTGGCTCGGGACGGGCTTAACGATAAATTATGTCTTTGACGAGAGGATGATTCACTTACCTTTAATGCTTTTCTCCGTACAATTCTAAATAGCGAGCTGTTCGCGGGTCGCTCGGTGGTAGCTGTCCGGCAACGAAGGTACACTCCGGGCAGTTGATCGGTACGAGCCGATATTCAGTAATTCTGCAAGATGGAGACCTCAGGTCCTGCTGAGTATCGGGCCTGGGATGGCAGAGTGTGGTGTCCTCGATGATCCTAGGTCTGCAGGCCGACGGGTCGATGCCCAAGTTAGCCAGATGGTTTGTACCGCTATAGTAGTTCGCGAGTAGACGCCGGAGACTATGTTTGCGTCCGCCCCGACGTGTTTTCGGCATACGTATTCTATAGGATGCAACGGGACCTTTTAGGATGATTGAACCCGAGCGATTCGTACGCTCCGATAGTTCTGTGAAGAATGAACCCGGGCGATTCGTACGCCCCGATAGTTCTAGGATAAAAGGTTGGAAAATGCGGAGAGAGATGAAGAGCTTGTCGACCACACGTCGGTTCAGGAACACGTAGATAATACGAGTCGCGAATGAGTAGTGACCGGGGTCCCGACTAATGAAACACAGACTTCTACTAATTCTAATTTATTCTAAGTTTAAATTATAATATGAATACAGCGTAAAAGACTCTCCCGCGATTATTGTTCGAAACGTCCGTCGAAGTGATTCGTAGAAAATCTGTAGTCGAAAAAACCGTCGTGTGCTGCTCTGCAGCTCCTTATATACTGAATCTTAGCGGCGGCGGCTCGTGGCGAAGCGGCGGCGGCTCGTAGCGAAGCGGCGGCGGCTTGGCTCTAAGAGGATGGTGATTGGCTGCCGTCTTCCCTTCTCTCGTCCTTGTTGGCGGTGGTGGGGTAGCGTGCGATGGTCCTGCGCGCGTTGAGCTGAAGCGCGTACTAGCGGTGGTAGGGATGAGCGTCTTGGCGTTACTTTGCTTGGCGTCAGCTGAATTCCGCGTGTGTGTGTTGGCCTAGGCCCGTGTGTGCGTTAGCTGTGCCATGTATCTTGTAACTTCGGAATTCTGAGTCCGTTCTGTAGACGCGCGTGATGACCACTTGTGGAGAGGTGCCGTAAGTGCCTGGCGGCCGCGTGCTTTCCCTAAGGCGCACGTGGTGGCCATGTGTGGGCGGAGGACAGGCCTGTCGACGTCGCCGGCTTTGTGCTCTTCTCCTCCGGTCCCAAGGTTTCAGGTAGAAGGTGCCCCTAGTGGCCGCGTAGTTTCCCTAAGGACCACGTGGTGACCATGTGTGGGCAGAGTACAGGCTACTTGATGGTGACGGCTTTCACTCTCTCCTCTGGTTCGAAAGGTTTCGTGTAGGAAGTATCCGAATGACCGCGTAGTTTCCCTAAGGACCACGTGAAGGCCATGTATGGATGAAGGACCGGCTAGTCGGCGTTTACTTTCAGTCTCTTGTTAGGACTTCGCGTATATTATAAATGTGTGTGTTAAATACGTATCAATTATTATGTATCTATTATTTATAGCTAATTATTATATATGCATGTTCTAATCGTAAGGTGTTCCTCAGTGTAAATATAATATTTGTTAGTGTTGTAAAAGTTACTCCCTTCATGTCGGGCACGAATGTGTATATTATAATATTGTTAATAAATGATATCAACTATACTATGAGTAATACATGATTTAATAAGCTGACTCCCTATATAGCGGGCACGAGGAAATTACACGTGATAATAAAAGACTCCCTATATAGCGGGCACGAGGAAATTCTCTTTATATATTTTATAAGTCCGTACGTCGGGTGACGTAACAAGTGACCGGGGTCCCGACTAATGAAACTCAGACGTCTACTACTAATAATTATTTATTCTAAATTTAAAATTATACTACGAATAGAATGGATACAGTGTAACAAGACTCTCTCGCGATTATTGGTCGGAACTAGCGTCCGTCGAAGTGAACTGTAGAAAATCTGATGTCGGAATAACCGTCGTAATGACCCGTAGGAGTCTGTTATCGGGAATGACCGTCGTGTGCTGCTCTGCAGCTCCTTATATACAAGTCCCAGCGGCGGCGGCTTGTGGCTTTGGCGGCGGCGGCTCGTTGCTTTGGCGGCGGCTCGGTTCTTGGAAGATGGTGATTGGCTGCCGTCTTTCTTTCTTTCGTCCCTTTTGGATGGTCTATAGTGATGCGTACAACGGCTTTGTGTGCTTCGGTGCGAGGCGCTTACTGGTAGTGGTGAGGATGCGTCTCGGTGTTGTCGGCTCGTAGCCATCGGATTACCGCTTGTGTGTGGGTCCACGTCCGTGTGCGAGTCTATGGCATTGTGTGGTGGTCCGTGTCTCTCCCTAAGGCGCACGTGGTGACCACTTGTGGAGTAGTACGGCGTGTGTGTGTGCCCGGCGACCGCGTTGTTTTCCCTAGGGCGTACGTGGTAACCGTTCGGCGACTATTTAGCACATACTCTCCATTTGCGGCCATGTGTACTCGGTCGTTTACGGCCTTCCCTTTGCGGCGTGACATCATGACTTGTATACGAGCTTCCTTTACGTAAGACGCATTGTTGTTTGTCTGGCGCGACGCTTTGTGTTTTTCCGCGTATGACGCATCATTGTAGAATTACAAATATATGTATATGTATTGTTTACAATATCTAAGCGTAAGGTATCTCCTTTGAAACTTATGTTATAGGTGTGTATTATAATAGTGGTTAGTATTGTAAAGATGACTCCCTTCATGTCGGGCACGAACGTGTGAAATATAATATTGTTAGTAAATGGTTAGTTATATTGAGTTTTATTAAATTACGTATTATTTGTACTATAATAAAAGACTCCCTATATAGCGGGCACGAGGAATTACGTGCTATAATAAAAGACTCCCTATATAGCGGGCACGAGGATTTCTTTATGTATTTTATATGTCCATACGTCGGGTGACGTAACACGTCATATTTTCTGTAAAGAAAACAAGCATCAAAACCAAAGAAGAATCTTCGAATCACAATGGAGAAATTAGCATTGGTAAGAGCTACGCAAAATATAACCAGATACGACTGTGCTGGTTTCACACTCAACGTAACTACATTCTCGCTGCTGGACGTCTCTGAATGACAGACGCCGAATCTTCAACCAACAAGCCAAGAACTATACGTGTCTGAATACCATCCAATAAATGCTATCCAGTGTAAAGAAAGGATCGATAGGACCATCTATCACTGCAAAGTGTACTCGCACGTCTCAATAGTACACAATAGCCAACACGAATACATTTATCCGCTCACCCAACGCCTATGCGAACAAGGAATAGTCTCCAGAAGCCTATCTCTGGGTCCCAACAGCCTCATAATGGGACGAAAAAGAAACAGCACGCACCTACACAGCTTGACCATAAGTGGGTTCGTCAGTACAGGCGGAGCCTGCAAGGGCTCGCAATATAGCGACCTATACGGTACCTGGAACGACGTCGTAACACAGGCCAACGACTTTGGGGAGCGTTTGTGACATTCGGATCAGCAAGCGCCGGAGTCATAAAAATGATACTCATGATCTTCCGATCAATAAAATATGTAACAGACACCGTCATCCACGGCTATGCATAACACCTACGGTTGGAGTATTCATCTAATGGGAGCCATTGGGGTTCGCCTACGCATCTTTTGCTTCACCTTGCCAAATCAACAAAGGCAGAAAAAGCGGAGAACGACCAAAAACCACCAGAAGATACTGAAACAATAGAGCTACCTACGACAAAACCAAAGGACGCCACCACCATCCTACCCTTCAATTAACAGATACTTGCAAGAGGAGCCAACATTCAAAATGCACGTATAACTACGTACATTTTTTTATAAGGAGGGAGGTGTTACGTCACCCGACGTATGGACATATAAAATACATAAAGAAGTCCTCGTGCCCGCTATATAGGGAGTCTTTTATTATAGTACAAATAATACGTAATTTAATAAAACTCAATATAATTAACCATTTACTAACAATATTATATTTCACACGTTCGTGCCCGACATGAAGGGAGTCATCTTTACAATACTAACCACTATTATAATACACACCTATAACATAAGTTTCAAAGGAGATACCTTACGCTTAGATATTGTAAACAATACATATACATATATTTGTAATTCTACAATGATGCGTCATACGCGGAAAAACACAAAGCGTCGCGCCAGACAAACAACAATGCGTCTTACGTAAAGGAAGCTCGTATACAAGTCATGATGTCACGCCGCAAAGGGAAGGCCGTAAACGACCGAGTACACATGGCCGCAAATGGAGAGTATGTGCCAAATAGTCGCCGAACGTTTACCACGTACGCCCTAGGGAAAACAACGCGGTCGCCGGGCACACACACACGCCGTACTACTCCACAAGTGGTCACCACGTGCGCCTTAGGGAGAGACACGGACCACCACACAATGCCATAGACTCGCACACGGACCTGGACCCACACACAAGCGGTAATCCGATGGCTACGAGCCGACAACACCGAGACGCATCCTCACCACTACCAGTAAGCGCCTCGCACCGAAGAACACAAAGCCGTTGTACGCATCACTATAGACCATCCAAAAGGGACGAAAGAAAGAAAGACGGCAGCCAATCACCATCTTCCAAGAACCGAGCCGCCGCCAAAGCAACGAGCCGCCGACGCCAAAGCCACAAGCCGCCGCCAAAGCCACAATCCAACGCCGCTGGGACTTGTATATAAGGAGCTGCAGAGCAGCACACGACGGATTCCGACATTAGATTTTCTACAGTCATTTTCTACGATTCACTTCGACGGACACTAGTTGCGACCAATAATCGCGAGAGAGTCTTTTTTTTACACTGTATCAATTCTATTCGTAGTATAATTTTAAATTTAGAATAAATAATTATTAGTAGTAGACGTCTGTGTTTCATTAGTCGGGACCCCGGTCACTACTCGTTCGCGACTCGTATTAGCTACGTGTTCCTGAACCGATGTGTGGTCGACAAGCTCTTCATCTCTCTCCGCATTTTCCAACATTTTATCCTAGAACTATCGGGGCGTACGAATCGCCCGGGTTCACTCTTTCCAAGTCTTAGAACTATCGGGGCGTACGAATCGCCCGGGTTCATACTCCTAAATCATAGAACTATCGGGGCATACGAATCGCCCGGGTTCATTCTTCACAGAACTATCGGAGCGTACGAATCGCTCGGGTTCAATCATCCTAAAAGGTCCCGTTGTATCCTAGAGAATACGTATGCCGAAAACACGTCGGGGCGGACGCAAACATCGTCTCCGGCGTCTACTCGCGAACTATTATAGCGGTACAAACTATCTGGCTAACTTGGGCATCGACCCGTTGGCCTGCAGAGCTAGGATCATCGAGGACACCACACTCTGCCATCCCAGGCCGGATACTCAGCAGGACCTGAGGTCTCCATCTTGCAGAATTACTGAATATCGGCTCGTACCGATCGACTGCCCGGCGTGTACCTTCGTTGCCGGACAGCTACCACCGAGCGACCCGCGAACAGCTCGCTATTTAGAATTGTACGGAGAGAAGCATTAAGGGTAAGTGAATCATCCTTATCAAAGACATAATCTATCGTTAAGCCCGTCCCGTGCCACGAAATACGCGTAGTAGGTAACGGCCGAATTGGGCAAATATCCCATTGAAGCAGGAGCTCCTTGAAGAAAAGAACATAGTTCTTTTTTTTTAAGGCCCGTGCCGAGTGGGACGTAACACTACAATTAATATATCAATAACAATAACAATAATAATTACAATAACATTAACATTAACAATAACGATGACAATAACGATAATAATAACTTTAACAACTACAATTACAATATCAATAACAAAAACAATATGAATACCAACAACCATATCTATAACAATAACGATGTCAATAACTATAATAATAACTTTGACAACTACAATTACAATATCAATAACTATAACAGTATGAATATCAATAACCATAACAATATTTATAACGATGAAAATAACGAAAATAATGACTTTAATAGCTACAATTAATATATCAATAACAATAACAATAATAATTACAATAACATTAGCATTAACATTAACGATGACAATAACGATAATAATAACTTTAACAACTACAATTACAATATCAATAACAATAACAATATGAATATCAGTAACTATAAAAATAACAATAACGATGTCAATAACTATAATAATAACTTTGACAACTACAATTACAATATCAATAACTATAACAGTATGAATATCAATAACCATAACAATATCTAAAACGATGAAAATAATGAAAATAATGACTTTAATAGCTACAATTAATATATCAATAACAATAAAAAATAATAATTACAATAACATTAACTTTAACAATAACGATGACAATAACGACAGTAATAACTTTAACAACTATAATTACAATATCAATAACAATAACAATATGAATATCAATAACCATATCTATAACAATAACGATGTCAATAACTATAATAATAACTATGACAACTACAATTACAATATCAATAACTATAACAGTATGAATATCAATAACCATAACAATATCTATAACGATGAAAATAACGAAAATAATGACTTTAATAGCTACAATTAATATATCAATAACAATAACAATAATAATTACAATAACATTAACATTAACAATAACGATGGTAATAACGATAATAATAACATTAACAACTACAATTACAATATCAATAACAATAACAATATGAATATCAATAACTATAAAAATAACAATAACGATGACAATAACGATAATTATAACTTTTACAGCTACAATTACAATATTAATAACAAAAACAATATGAATAACAATAACTATAACAATAACAATAAAGATGACAGTAACGAAAATAATGACTTTAATAGCTAAAAATTACAATATCAATAACTATAACTGTATGAATATCAATAACCATAACAATATCTAAAACGATAAAAATAACGAAAATAATGACTTTAATAGCTACAATTAATATATCAATAACAATAACAATGATAATTACAATAACATTAACATTAACAATAACGATGGCAATAACGATAATAATAACATTAACAACTACAATTACAATATCAATAACAATAACAATATGAATATCAATAACCATAACAATAACAATAACGATGACAATAACGATAATAATAACTTTAACAACTACAATTACAATATCAATAACAATAACAATATGAATATCAGTAATTATAAAAATAACAATAACGATGACAATAACGATAATTATAACTTTTACAGCTACAATTACAATATCAATAACAAAAACAATATGAATAACAATAACTATAACATTGACAATAAAGATGACAATAACGATAATAATAACTTTAAACACTACAATTACAATATCAATAACTATAACTGTATGAATATCAATAACCATAACAATATCTAAAACGATGAAAATAACGAAAATAATGACTTTAATAGCTACAATTAATATATCAATAACAATAACAATAATAATTTCAATAACATTAACATTAACAAAAACGAAGACAATAACGATAATAATAACTTTAACAACTACAATTACAATATCAATAACAATAACAAAATGAATATCAATAACTATGAAAATAACAATAACGATGACAATAACGATAATTAAAACTTTAACAGCTACGATTAAAATATCATCGACAATAACAATATGAATATCAACAACCATAAAAATAATAATAACGATGACAATAACGATAACATTAATTTTAACAACTACAAATACAATATCAATAACAAAGACAATATGAATATCAATAAACCTAACAATAACAATAACGATGACAATAACGATAATAATAACTTTAACAGCTACAATTACAATATCAATACCAAAAACAATATGAATATCAATAACTATAACAATAACATTAAAGATGACAATAGCGATAAAATTAACAGATACAAGTTCAATTACATTATCAATAACAATAACAATATGAATATCAATAACCATAACAATATTAATAACGCTGACAATAACTATAATAATAACTTTAAACACTACAATTACAATATCAATAACAATAACAATATGAATATCAATAACCATAACAATAACAATAACGATGACAATAACGATAATAATAACTTTAATAGCTACAAATACAATATCAATAACAAAAACAATATGAATATCAATAACTATAACAAGAACAATAAAGATGACAATAACGATAAAATTAACATTTACAAGTACAATTACAATATCAATAACAAAAACAATATGAATTTGAATAACCATAACAATGACAATAACGATGACAATAACGATAATAATAACATTAACAATTACAATTACAATATCAATAAATATAACAGTATGAATATCAATAACCATAACAATATCTAAAACGATGAAAATATCGAAAATAATGACTTTAATAGCTACAATTAATATATCACTAAAAATAACAATAATAATTACAATAACATTAACATTAACAATAACGATGACAATAACGATAATAATAACTTTGACAGCTACAATTACAATATCAATAACTATAACAGTATGAATATCAATAACCATATCAATATCTAAAACGATGAAAATAACGAAAATAATGACTTTAATAGCTACAATTAATATTTCACTAACAATAACAATAATAATTACAATAACATTAACATTAACAATAACGATGACAATATCGATAATAATAACTTTAACAATCACAATTACAATATCAATAACAAAAACAATATGAATATCAATAACCATAACAATGACAAAAACGATGACAATAGCGATAATAATAACTTTGACAGCTACAATTACAATATCAATAACTATAACAGTATGAATATCAATGACCATAACAATATCTAAAGCCATGAAAATAACGAAAATAATGACTTTAGTAGCTACAATTAATATATCAATAACAATAACAATAATAATTACAATAATATTAACATTAACAATAACGATGACAATAACGATAACATTAATTTTAACAACTACAAATACTATATCAATAACAAACACAATATGAATATCAATAACACTAACAATAATAATAACGATGACAATAACGATAATAATTACTTTAACAACTACAATTACTATATCAATAACAATAACAATATGAATATCAATAACCATAAAAATAACAATAACGATGACAATAAAGATAACATTAATATTAACAACTATAATTACAATATCAATAACAATAACAATATGAATAACAATAACTATAACAATAACAATAAAGATGACAATAACGATAAAATTAACATTTACAAGTACAATTACAATATCAATAACAAAAACAATATGAATTTGAATAACCATAACAATGACAATAACGATGACAATAACGATAATAATAACATTAACAATTACAATTACAATATCAATAACTATAACAGTATGAATATCAATAACCATAACAATATCTAAAACGATGAAAATAACGAAAATAATGACTTTAATAGCTACAATTAATATATCAATAACAATAACAATAATAATTACAATAACCATAACAATACCAATATCGATGACAATAACGATAATAATAACTTTGACAGCTACAATTACAATATCAATAACTATAACAGTATGAATATCAATAACCATATCAATATCTAAAACGATGAAAATAACGAAAATAATGACTTTAATAGCTACAATTAATATATCAATAACAATAACAATAATAATTTCAATAACATTAACATTAACAAAAACGAAGACAATAACGATAATAATAACTTTAACAACTGCAATTACAATATCAATAACAATAACAATATGAATATTAATAACCATAAAAGTAACAATAACGATGACAATAACGATAACATTAATTTTAACAACTACAAATACTATATCAATAACAAAGACAATATGAATATCAATAACTATAGCAATAACAATAACGATGACAGTAATGATAATAATAACGTTGACAGCTACAATTACAATATCAATAACTATAACAGTATGAATATCAATAACCATAACAATATCTAAAACGATGAAAATAACGAAAATAATGATTTTAATAGCTACAATTAATATATCAATAACAATAACAATAATAATTACAATAACCATAACAATACCAATATCGATGACAATAACGATAATAATAACTTTGACAGCTACAATTACAATATCAATAACTATAACAGTATGAATATCAATAACCATATCAATATCTAAAACGATGAAAATAACGAAAATAATGACTTTAATAGCTACAATTAATATATCAATAACAATAACAATAATAATTACAATAACATTAACATTAACAATAACGGTGACAATAACGATAATAATAACTTTAACAACTACAATTACAATATCAATAACTATAACAGTATGAATATCAATAACCATAGCAATATCTAAAACGATGAAAATAACGATAACATTAATTTTAGCAACTACAAATAATATATCAATAACAAAGACAATATGAATATCAATAACCCTAACAATTACAATAACGATGACAATAACGATAATAATAACTTTAACATATACAATTACAATATCAATAACAATAACAATATGAATATCAATAACAATAACAATAACAATAACGATGACAACAACGATAATAATAACTTTGGCAGCTACAATTACTATATCAAAAACTATATCAGTATGAATATCAATAACCATAATAATATCTTAAACGATGAAAATAACGAAAATAATGACTTTAATAGCTACAATTAATATATCAATAATAATAACAATAATAATTACAATAACATTAACATTAACAATAACGGTGACAATAACGATAATAATAACTTTAACAACTACAATTACAAAATCAATAACAATAACAATATGAATATCAATAGCCATAACAATTACAATAACGATGACAATAACGATAATAATAACTTTAACTACTACAATTACAATATCAATAACAATAACAATATGAATATCTATAACCATAACAATAACAATAACGATGACAATAACGATAATAATAACTTTAATAGCTACAAATACAATATCAATAACAAAAACAATATGAATATCAATAACTATAACAAGAACAATAAAGATGACAATAACGATAAAATTAACATTTACAAGTACAATTACAATATCAATAACAAAAACAATATGAATTTGAATAACCATAACAATGACAATAACGATGACAATAACGATAATAATAACATTAACAATTACAATTACAATATCAATAAATATAACAGTATGAATATCAATAACCATAACAATATCTAAAACGATGAAAATATCGAAAATAATGACTTTAATAGCTACAATTAATATATCACTAAAAATAACAATAATAATTACAATAACATTAACATTAACAATAACGATGACAATAACGATAATAATAACTTTGACAGCTACAATTACAATATCAATAACTATAACAGTATGAATATCAATAACCATATCAATATCTAAAACGATGAAAATAACGAAAATAATGACTTTAATAGCTACAATTAATATTTCACTAACAATAACAATAATAATTACAATAACATTAACATTAACAATAACGATGACAATAACGATAATAATAACTTTAACAACTACAATTACAATATCAATAACAATAACAATATGAATATCAATAACCATAAAAATAACAATAACGATGACAAAAACGATAACATTAATTTTAACAAATACAAATACTATATCAATAACAAAGACAATATGAATATCAATAACCATAAAAATAACAATAACGATTTCAAAAACGATAACATTAATTTTAACAACTACAAATACTATATCAATATCAAAGACAATATGAATATCAATAACTATAACAATAACAATAACGATGACAGTAACGATAATAATAACGTTGACAGCTACAATTACAATATCAATAACTATAACAGTATGAATATCAATAACCATAACAATATCTAAAACGATGAAAATAACGAAAATAATGACTTTAATAGCTACAATTAATATTTCAATAACAATAACAATAATAATTACAATAACCATAATGTTACGTCCCACTCGGCACGGGCCTTAAAAAAAAGAACTATGCTCTTTCCTTCAAGGAGCTCCTGCTTCAATGGGATATTTGCCCAATTCGGCCGTTACCTACTACGCGTAGTTCGTGGCACGGGGCGGGCTTAACGATAGATTATGTCTTTGATAAGGATGATTCACTTACCTTTAATGCTTCTCTCCGTACAATTCTAAATAGCGAGCTGTTCGCGGGTCGCTTGGTGGTAGCTGTCCGGCAACGAAGGTACACTCCGGGCAGTTGATCGGTACGAGCCGATATTCAGTAATTCTGCAAGATGGAGACCTCAGGTCCTGCTGAGTATCGGGCCTGGGATGGCAGAGTGTGGTGTCCTCGATGATCCTAGGTCTGCAGGCCGACGGGTCGATGCCCAAGTTAGCCAGATGGTTTGTACCGCTATAATAGTTCGCGAGTAGACGCCGGAGACTATGTTTACGTCCGCCCCGACGTGTTTTCGGCATAGGTATTCTCTAGGATGCAATGGGACCTTTTAGGATGATTGAACCCGAGCGATTCGTACGCTCCGATAGTTCTGTGAAGAATGAACCCGGGCGATTCGTACGCCCCGATAGTTCTATGATTTAGGAGTATGAACCCGGGCGATTCGTACGCCCCGATAGTTCTAAGACTTGGAAAGAGTGAACCCGGGCGATTCGTACGCCCCGATAGTTCTAGGATAAAAGGTTGGAAAATGCGGAGAGAGATGAAGAGCTTGTCGACCACACGTCGGTTCAGGAACACGTAGATAATACGAGTCGCGAATGAGTAGTGACCGGGGTCCCGACCAATGAAACACAGACTTCTACTAATTCTAATTTATTCTAAGTTTAAATTATAATATGAATAGAATTGATACAGCGTAAAAGACTCTCCCGCGATTATTGTTCGAAACGTCCGTCGAAGTGATTCGTAGAAAATCTGTAGTCGAAAAAACCGTCGTGTGCTGCTCTGCAGCTCCTTATATACTGAATCTTAGCGGCGGCGGCTCGTGGCGAAGCGGCGGCGGCTCGTAGCGAAGCGGCGGCGGCTTGGCTCTAAGAGGATGGTGATTGGCTGCCGTCTTCCCTTCTCTCGTCCTTGTTGGCGGTGGTGGGGTAGCGTGCGATGGTCCTGCGCGCGTTGAGCTGAAGCGCGTACTAGCGGTGGTAGGGACGAGCGTCTTGGCGTTACTTTGCTTGGCGTCAGCTGAATTCCGCGTGTGTGTGTTGGCCTAGGCCCGTGTGTGCGTTAGCTGTGCCATGTATCTTGTAACTTCGGAATTCTGAGTCCGTTCTGTAGACGCGCGTGATGACCACTTGTGGAGAGGTGCCGTAAGTGCCTGGCGGCCGCGTGCTTTCCCTAAGGCGCACGTCGTGGCCATGTGTGGGCGGAGGACAGGCCTGTCGACGTCGCCGGCTTTGTGCTCTTCTCCTCCGGTCCCAAGGTTTCAGGTAGAAGGAGCCCCTAGTGGCCGCGTAGGTTCCCTAAGGACCACGTGGTGACCATGTGTGGGCAGAGTACAGGCTACTTGATGGTGACGGCTTTCACTCTCTCCTCTGGTTCGAAAGGTTTCGTGTAGGAAGTATCCGAATGACCGCGTAGTTTCCCTAAGGACCACGTGAAGGCCATGTATGGATGAAGGACCGGCTAGTCGGCGTTTACTTTCAGTCTCTTGTTAGGACTTTTGGTGACTTAAAGGCGCTTGTTAGGACTTCGCGTATATTATAAATGTGTGTGTTAAATACGTATCGATTATTATGTATCTATTATTTATAGCTAATTATTATATATGCATGTTCTAATCGTAAGGTGTTCCCCAGTGTAAATATAATATTTGTTAGTGTTGTAAAAGTTACTCCCTTCATGTCGGGCACGAATGTGTAAATTATAATATTGTTAATAAATGATATCAACTATACTATGAGTAATACATGATTTAATAAGCTGACTCCCTATATAGCGGGCACGAGGAGATTACACGTGATAATAAAAGACTCCCTATATAGCGGGCACGAGGAATATCTCTTTATATATTTTATAAGTCCGTACGTCGGGTGACGTAACACTTCCCCCCTTATAATAAAATGTACGTAGTTATACGTGCATTTTGAAGGCTGATTCTTCTTGTAAGTACTTACTAATTGAAGGGAAAGTGTTTACGGCTTCTTTCTGTCCTGTCGTAGGTGGTTCTATCGCGTCAGCATCTTCTGGCGGTTTTTGTTCGCTCTCCACCTTCTCTTCCGTTGGTGACTTAGCGAGGTGGAGCAAAAGGTGTGTAAGTGAGCCCCAAAGTGCTCCTACTAAATGAATACTCCAACCATAGATGCTATGTAGTGCATAGCCGTGGATGACGGTGTCTGCTACATATTTTATCAATCGGAGGATCATGAGTATCGCTATGACTCCGGCGCTTGCTGATCCGAATGTCACGAACGCTCCCCATAGTCGTTGGCCTGTGCTGGTCGCTATTTTGTCTAATGCTTCTTCGTCCATAAGGTTGTATAGCGAGATCTGTCCTTTTGGTATGTGTTGTCCGCTGACTCCACGTAATAGTGTGTTCAAAACAGCGGGTTTTTCCGCAGGTTCCATGATATGCGAACGTAGTTTATTTAGATCTTCGTTGGAGTAGATTCCGCTCGTTGACAAATGTTGCGGGCTGATGTATTTCCATTGTGGTTTTGTTAATGGCTGAATCGTCGGCGGTGGTACGCTTTCAACGAGTTTCGGTGTTATTCTGTACCATGATCCATGTAGTAGGTACATTGCTGGTAGTAGCTCGTTGCAATCCGCCATTGCTGCTTCTTGTGTGATGATATGGGTTTTTGGTGTTAGGAAGCAAGACTGATTGCGGTAAGTTATTGGTAGGCTTTTGTAGCAGTTTTCCGTAGAGCGTACTTTTATTTCCACCGGTGTACATTTAATCAAGTGTATTACTTCTCCCGCTATCACTGCCATATAACCTGGTTCTTTCATGAAGGAATATGCATTTTCTTCAGGAGACAAGTTTGCTAAGGATAAAGCGTTCTTCAAAATTTGTCTCTCGAGCGCACATTTCTGGCGGGTTATGTCTATATATAAATCAGTAAGTTGTGTTTTTAAATGGCGTTCGACGTATATGAATTTAGAATTTATATATGCGAAGATGTCTAAATTTTCTACAGGGGTTTTTGTCTTAGCTTTGAAGATTCTTCCAGGAGAGGTTTCCAATATGAAAAGTTTCGGATGTTCGGTACGGATGATCGTATATCCGCACAGTGTAAATTCTTCTGTTTTTGTAAGTGCGAAGGTGACATCCTTGGACGTAACTGTGTATAGGACTGGTCCTTTTACTGGTCCTTTAGTTGTGAGTTTTGTTGCGAGGCCTTCGTACAAAACGTCGTATTCATTGAATCCGCAACTATCCGAAGGTAGAGTTTCCCAAAAGTTTTCGGCTCCTCCTTCGTCTTGACAATTTTCGGCTGTGTAAGCGCAGATGGTACCCGATTGCAGATGTATCTGGTCTGCTTTGATGGAGGCGGCTGCATAGTAGTCTTTCAAGGTGACTTCTACCGAGGCCTGTACAACGACGTCGTCCCAGGTACCATAGGGGTCGCTATATTGCGAACCCTTGCAGGCTCCGTCTGTACCGACGGATCCACTTATGGTCAGGCTGTGAAGGTGCGTGCTGTTTCTCTTAAGTCCCGTTATGAGGCTGTTGGGGCCCAGAGATAGGCTTCCGGTGACTTGCGCTTGTTCGCATAGGCGTTGGGTGAGCGGATGAATGTATTCGCGTCGGCCATTGTGTACGATTGAAACGTGCGAGTACATTCCGCAGTGATAGATGGTCCTATCGATCCTCACTTTACATTGTATTACATTTATTGGGTGGTATTCAGACACTTGTAGTAATTGAATGTATAGTTCTTGGCTTGTTGGTTGGAGATTCGGCGTCTCGCATTCAGAGACGTCCAGCAACGAGAATGTAGTCACGTTGAGTGAGGAACCGGCACAGTCGTATCCGGTTAGGCTCTGCGTAGTTCCTACTATTGTAAGTAGTATAACGAATGATAATTTCTTCATTATGATTCGAGGTTTCTTCTTTAGCTTCGATGCCTTTGCTTCTTTATGGACAATTGACGCTCTGCTCGGACTGGAGTGGCTTATATTATAATGAAAATGGAGGGGAGACACCTTATCGACCGTCGTCCCGGACTCTGAGAACTACTGTGGCGCCATGCTGCGCCGTGGCAACCGTTAGTCGGTAGGGTAGAGTCCTAGACGTAGGCTTTAACTTATTTTCTAGCCTTATTTAATTTGAGTCTGTCCGTATGAACGACAGAGAGGCCTTTTGGCGTTTCTATTTTTACATTGCTATTATTAAGAATTTGTACAATTTTATATGGTCCCTCGTACTGGCTGTCTAACTTGCCTTTGATTTTTCCCTTTAGGAGGTACACGGAGTCGCCCGTCGAGAAGCTCACCACCCTCTGTTTTTTATCGTAATAATTTTTAGATTTTATTTTCGCGCGTTCGAGGTTCTCTTTGGCGGCCTCCTGCGATTTCTGTAATTGTTCCGTCAATTCAGCCAAGTACGATGCGTAAGTTTCGTCTTTTAAGTCGTTAAGTATGCTATCGTTCGGAGTTTTCGCTAACTGGCCAAAGATTAATTCATGTGGAGTGTATTGTGTACCTTCATGTATACTTGTATTATAAGAAAACATCGCTATATCGACCCAATCGTCCCATTCAGAATTATCCTTTATAAAGTGTTTCAAAAATTCTGCTAACACGTGGTGTGAGCGTTCTATTGATCCGTTGGATTGCGGTCGATAAGCGGTGGTTTGGTATGTTTCTATTCTAAATTTCTTGGCCACTGCTTTCATCAATTCTGATAAGAAAGCAGTACCTTGATCAGTTAGTATCCCTTTCGGGCTGCCGTATTTACATATTAAATTTTTTATAAATGCATCAGCTTCTTCGACCGAAGAAGCTTGTTGTAGTGGTACCGCTATAGAATATTTGGTAAGGAGATCTTGTATTGTTAGGATATAATTATTGCCTTGTTTACTGGTAGGCATCGGTCCTACTATATCCATCGAAACTTTGTCGAAGGCCCTTCCCGGCGTGTCGGTAAGGGTCATCGGTTGTCTGGTTTTTTTGTCGAACGAGCTTCTTGGTCTGGCAGCTGCGGCAGTTTTGGATAAAGTTTTGTATATCGGGTTTAAGGTTAGGCCAGTAGTACCGTTGTTTTATACGCCAATATGTCTTAGTGACTCCTTTGTGACCTCCCACAGGAGTAGCGTGATTGTCATGGATAATTTGGACGCGTTCGATCTCCCTGGGTATTATGATTTCATGCTTTAGTATAATAATTTTAGTTTCGTGGCCCGCGAAGATCGAACTTATCTTGCGTTTAATGTTTATCCATGATACGTCTGCAATATTATCCCTTGAAATAGCTATTGTCTTTAAGTTTAATTCAATTGCCGCGTCCAAAAGAGAATGTAATACTTCGTCTAAAATTTCTAATTGAATAGAGACGGATGTTCTCTCCTGGACGGGTAACGCGATGAGGTATCTATTGTCCCGTTTTGTAATCTTTACTCTACCAAGCGTTACGTCGGTAATGTTTGGTAGTCTTTTATTGTCGGCAAGTTCTTTGGCTCCTTTGTCAATAGGGGTTCCGGTCTTTGTTACAAAAAATGCTATGTGTCCTTTGTGCATTGTTATCCTGTCTTTTATTTCTATAATATTACCTTCGTAACGTGAAAGATCCAGTTCGTCGTCGTTCGTTTCGTCTGTATCGTTCGTCTGTTCGTTTATGTTTATGTTTATGTTAGGTGTTTCCGTTTCAAGTGCGGTCTCGGGTTTTGATATTTCTTGCGTGCGACGTCTCTTAGCGAGCGATGAGAATATTTCGTCGTCACTCGAGCTGGTCCCTGCTATCGGAAGGATCTGTTTACTCACCTCGATAGGGTTACGCGATAGCGCGTCGGCATTGACGTTTCGTTTACCGGCTTTATAAACAATATCGTATTCATACTCGGCGAGTTTGAGTCGCCATCTGATAAGCCGAGACGTCGGGTCTTTCACAGAATTTAACCACACTAACGGACGGTGGTCGGTGATTAAACTGAATTTACGACCGTATAGATAAGGTCGGAAGTAATTAACGGCGTATATAATGGCAAGCAGCTCTTTCTCTATTGTCGAATAATTTTGTTCCGCTTGATTTAAGATTCTTGACGTGTAAGCTATGGGCAGATCTTTACCGACTTCTCCTTGACTGAGAATTCCCCCGATCGCGTAATTTGATGCGTCGGTAGTTACTAGGAAAGGTTTGGTAAAATCAGGGAATTGCGAGAGCGGTTGTTCACACAAAAGGCTTGTTAAAGTTTTGAATGCCTTGTTTTGAGCGTCCTCCCACTTAAACGGTACGTCTTTCTTTAAGAGATTCGTCAGCGGTTTACTTGTACCTGAGAAATTTGGTATGAAGCGTCGATAATAGCCTGCCAGTCCCAGGAATTGTTTTATGTTCTTTGCATTCTTTGGCGTCGGGAAGTTCTTGACTGCCTCTATTTTTCCTGGGTCTGGTTTCACTCCATCCGCGCTAATGATATGTCCGAGATATACAACCTCCTTCCTGAGAAGATTGCATTTCTCGGGCTGTAGTTTTAGATTGGCGTCACGGAGACGCGCACATAATTTCCGGTATTTCAAAAGATGCTCTCGTAGCGAGCTGGAGTATATGACTATGTCGTCTAGGTAAACGAATAATTCATTACCTTGCAATCCGGTCAGGACATTGTTCATCAAGCGTTGGAAGATGGAAGGAGCGTTTTTGAGACCGAAGGGCATACGTTTAAATTCGTAATGCCCGAATGGCGTGGAGAAAGCCGTTTTCGGCGCGTCTTCTTTATCCATGCCGATCTGATGGAAGCCCGATGCGAGATCGAACGTACTAAAATATTTCGCGCTTCCTAGTTGATCTAATATTTCCGTTATGTTCGGCAGTGGATAACTGTCTTTAATAGTTTTTTCGTTTAACATCCGGTAGTCGATGACTAATCTCCATCTTTTATTCCCTTTTGCGTCCGGTTTCTTCGGAACTATCCATAGTGGAGAATTATACGGGGACGTAGATGATTTGATCACGTTGTTTTCTAGAAGTACTCCTATCTGTTTGTTTATCTCTTCCTTATGAATGGGCGGGAAGCGGTACTGTCGGACATTCACTGGAATAGAGTCCACTGTCTCTATCTTGTGTGTTACGGTGTCGGAGTACGTCAGTCTGTCGCCCGGTAAATGAAATAAATCTATGGATTCTCTGATCATATCTTTTGCTACGGATTTCTCTTCGTCGTTCAGTTCGTCCAAATTAATATTCTGTAGGGCTAGTGCGTAACGTTCGTCTGTCTTGTTTATGTGTTTGCAGGATTTGGAAGGGGTAATGTGAGTAGGGAGGACGGTATGTTGGGTCTCGGTTTCCTGTTCGAGTTTCGGAGAATTGTTTATTAGACTGCTTATGTCATCGTCTTTCGATTCGAGTCGAGGCACTTGAGACGTGATTTCCTCTGAACGCGATAAGAGTTCGGTATTATTTATCTCGAACTCTTCTAGTGTTACAGACGGAGGTTTTATGTTGACGTCCGTATCGTTGGTGTTAATTATTTTGATATATGCTTCGCCGTGGTTATTTGACACCACTGCTTCTCCGGCATAAATTCCTTCTCCGAAATTCAAACGCGGCAAATATCCCGTTTCTAAATCGCTATTTTTTATCTTTATTTTACAGACATTGCTCGTTCGCCCCGGAATGGTTATCTCCTTTGATTGAACAAAGGGCATAACTATTCCGTGCCACTCTATAGACTCTCTTTCATAATCAATTTTGGCTGTTTTTTGAAAGAAGTCGGAACCCAAAATACCGTCGTAGGGGATAGGAAAGGAATTTGGTACTAATTGGAATTTAAGCGGATATCCGTGAATTCGTATGGTTACCGAACCGTACGTGGTAACGGTTTCGTCGGTGATACCGCTCAGTCTGACTTTGTCGTTTTCGTTGCATATTATATCCCCGTTTGCCATTTTTATTTTTAATATGTTGAGTTCCGAACCCGTATCAACTAGGAACTCCGTCTCTTTAGCTAGGTCGTCAGAGGAAAGGACGATAGATGGGGAGGTAGCTTCTTCCTTTAGTTGGAGGACGTAGACACGATTGGCTTCTCTTCTTTTGTTATCGTTCTCACCGGGCGCCCTGGCGCGGTCTCTGCGGATGCGCCTTTCCTCAGAGACGTTGGTTCGTTTCCCGACTGAGATTCTCTCCATCTTTTCTTTCGGCATTCTTCTATTGTATGACCGATATTTTTGCAATACGAGCATTCTTTCTTATGCTTTTGGTCTCGTGGTGAGGAAGGAGAGTAGTGAGAGGATGGAGAGGATTGACGGGAATTTCCGGGAGGTGGAGTATAAGGCCCATGAACTTGTGTCTGTGACCGGCGTTGCTGGTCACGCGATTTCTTGTAACATTGGGTTTGTGTATGACCAATTCTCTTACAATACGAACACGAATCTGGGTCTGGAGGAGTTCTAGTAGGTCGGATATTTGGTCTATTGTTTCTTTTAGATTCAAAGTAATAATAATCCATAGGTTTTTCTTGGTATGTTTTTGCCTTATATTGTGGTCGCGGCCTTACTAATCCTCTTCTATCCCATTCGTGTTGTATTGACGAGTGTAATTGGATTGCTTTGTCATATGCATCGCCTAAGTCTCGGCAACGTAACGCGTTTAAGTAGGGATGGTAATCCATCGGTAACCCAGAACAAAAGCTTTTTAATGCCAATTCATCTATTTCTCGTTTCTTGCTATCCGTGATTTCTCCCCAAAACCTTTCTTCATCGAGAAGACCCTCGTATAAATCCTGTACACGGCCAATGTAATCGATAATCTGTTCGTTCTCCGACATGAGTACGTTTCTTAATTCTGTCCGGTAATAATCTAAAGAATGGTATGTGCCCAATGTCTGTCGGAGTCGACTATACAACTCGAACATCGTTTTCGGATTATGTCTATCTATCGCAATGTGTGCCGAATCTTGGAGCTTCCGTATCGCGGCTTGAGTAAACAAATCTTCCGGGTACGCGGGAATCATTTGTCGCGCGCGTTTACAAGCTCTAATAAATGAGGATAGAGGCATATTTTTCCCATCGTATCGTGGTATAGACGCGAAAGCCTCATTAATTTGATGATTAGGAAGGTGATGTTGGCTCTCCGTCCTGAGCGCTAAAATCTCCCTCATCAAGAACGTGAGAGGGTCTGCCTCTTCTGATTTTGCAGCGTTAAGACGCTGCGCGTGATCGCGAAGTTCTTGTTCGCGTTCTCGAATGACGCGTTCGCGTTCAAGGAGGGCCCGTTCGGCCGCGTCTAATTTAGTCATTCGTAGTCGTACTTCATCGATCATAACTTCATCAGGCTGACGCGCAGCCATGCTGCGTGTTTCAATACGTTCGCTCCTTTCAGTAGACATAATGTATCGTTTCTATCCCACCGCTGTCACCAATTTTATGTTACGTCCCACTCGGCACGGGCCTTAAAAAAAAAAGAACTATGCTCTTTCCTTCAAGGAGCTCCTGCTTCAATGGGATATTTGCCCAATTCGGCCGTTACCTACTACGCGTAGTTCGTGGCACGGGACGGGCTTAACGATAGATTATGTCTTTGATAAGGATGATTCACTTACCTTTAATGCTTCTCTCCGTACAATTCTAAATAGCGAGCTGTTCGCGGGTCGCTTGGTGGTAGCTGTCCGGCAACGAAGGTACACTCCGAGCAGTTGATCGGTACGAGCCGATATTCAGTAATTCTGCAAGATGGAGACCTCAGGTCCTGCTGAGTATCGGGCCTGGGATGGCAGAGTGTGGTGTCCTCGATGATCCTAGGTCTGCAGGCCGACGGGTCGATGCCCAAGTTAGCCAGATGGTTTGTACCGCTATAATAGTTCGCGAGTAGACGCCGGAGACTATGTTTGCGTCCGCCCCGACGTGTTTTCGGCATACGTATTCTATAGGATGCAACGAGACCTTTTAGGATGATTGAACCCGAGCGATTCGTACGCTCCGATAGTTCTGTGAAGAATGAACCCGGGCGATTCGTACGCCCCGATAGTTCTATGATTTAGGAGTATGAACCCGGGCGATTCGTACGCCCCGATAGTTCTAAGACTTGGAAAGAGTGAACCCGGGAGATTCGTACGCCCCGATAGTTCTAGGATAAAAGGTTGGAAAATGCGGAGAGAGATGAAGAGCTTGTCGACCACACGTCGGTTCAGGAACACGTAGATAATACGAGTCGCGAATGAGTAGTGACCGGGGTCCCGACTAATGAAACACAGACTTCTACTAATTCTAATTTATTATAAGTTTAAATTATAATATGAATAGAATTGATACAGCGTAAAGGACTCTCCCGCGATTATTGCTCGAAACGTCCGTCGAAGTGATTCGTAGAAAATCTGTAGTCGAAAAAACCGTCGTGTGCTGCTCTGCAGCTCCTTATATACTGAATCTTAGCGGCGGCGGCTCGTGGCGAAGCGGCGGCGGCTCGTAGCGAAGCGGCGGCGGCTTGGCTCTAAGAGGATGGTGATTGGCTGCCGTCTTCCCTTCTCTCGTCCTTGTTGGCGGTGGTGGGGTAGCGTGCGATGGTCCTGCGCGCGTTGAGCTGATGCGCGTACTAGCGGTGGTAGGGATGAGCGTCTTGGCGTTACTTTGCTTGGCGTCAGCTGAATTCCGCGTGTGTGTGTTGGCCTAGGCCCGTGTGTGCGTTAGCTGTGCCATGTATCTTGTAACTTCGGAATTCTGAGTCCGTTCTGTAGACGCGCGTGATGACCACTTGTGGAGAGGTGCCGTAAGTGCCTGGCGGCCGCGTGCTTTCCCTAAGGCGCACGTGGTGGCCATGTGTGGGCGGAGGACAGGCCTGTCGACGTCGCCGGCTTTGTGCTCTTCTCCTCCGGTCCCAAGGTTCCAGGTAGAAGGTGCCCCTAGTGGCCGCGTAGTTTCCCTAAGGACCACGTGGTGACCATGTGTGGGCAGAGTACAGGCTACTTGATGGTGACGGCTTTCACTCTCTCCTCTGGTTCGAAAGGTTTCGTGTAGGAAGTATCCGAATGACCTCGTAGTTTCCCTAAGGACAACGTGAAGGCCATGTATGGATGAAGGACCGGCTAGTCGGCGTTTACTTTCAGTCTCTTGTTAGGACTTTTGGTGACTTAAAGGCGCTTGTTAGGACTTCGCGTATATTATAAATGTGTGTGTTAAATACGTATCGTTTATTATGTATCTATTATTTATAGCTAATTATTATATATGCATGTTCTAATCGTAAGGTGTTCCCCAGTGTAAATATAATATTTGTTAGTGTTGTAAAAGTTACTCCCTTCATGTCGGGCACGAATGTGTAAATTATAATATCGTTAATAAATGATATCAACTATACTATGAGTAATACATGTGTTACGTCACCCGACGTACGGACTTATAAAATATATAAAGAGATATTCCTCGTGCCCGCTATATAGGGAGTCTTTTATTAACACATGTAATTCCTCGTGCCCGCTATATAGGGAGTCAGCTTATTAAATCATGTATTACTCATAGTATAGTTGATATCATTTATTAACAATATTATAATTTACACATTCGTGCCCGACATGAAGGGAGTAACTTTTACAACACTAACAAATATTATATTTACACTGGGGAACACCTTACGATTAGAACATGCATATCTAATAATTAGTTATAAATAATAGATACATAATAATTGATACGTATTTAACACACACACTTATAATATACGCGAAGTCCTAACAAGCGCCTTTAAGTCACCAAAAGTCCTAACAAGAGACTGAAAGTAAACGCCGACTAGCCGGTCCTTCATCCATACATGGCCTTCACGTGGTCCTTAGGGAAACTACGCGGTCATTCGGATACTTCCTACACGAAACCTTTCGAACCAGAGGAGAGAGTGAAAGCCGTCACCATCAAGTAGCCTGTACTCTGCCCACACATGGTCACCACGTGGTCCTTAGGGAAACTACGCGGCCACTAGGGGCTCCTTCTACCTGAAACCTTGGGACCGGAGGAGAAGAGCACAAAGCCGGCGACGTCGACAGGCCTGTCCTCCGCCCACACATGGCCACGACGTGCGCCTTAGGGAAAGCACGCGGCCGCCAGGCACTTACGGCACCTCTCCACAAGTGGTCATCACGCGCGTCTACAGAACGGACTCAGAATTCCGAAGTTACAAGATACATGGCACAGCTAACGCACACACGGGCCTAGGCCAACACACACACGCGGAATTCAGCTGACGCCAAGCAAAGTAACGCCAAGACGCTCGTCCCTACCACCGCTAGTACGCGCTTCAGCTCAACGCGCGCAGGACCATCGCACGCTACCCCACCACCGCCAACAAGGACGAGAGAAGGGAAGACGGCAGCCAATCACCATCCTCTTAGAGCCAAGCCGCCGCCGCTTCGCTACGAGCCGCCGCCGCTTCGCCACGAGCCGCCGCCGCTAAGATTCAGTATATAAGGAGCTGCAGAGCAGCACACGACGGTTTTTTCGACTACAGATTTTCTACGAATCACTTCGACGGACGTTTCGAACAATAATCGCGGGAGAGTCTTTTACGCTGTATCAATTCTATTCATATTATAATTTAAACTTAGAATAAATTAGAATTAGTAGAAGTCTGTGTTTCATTGGTCGGGACCCCGGTCACTACTCATTCGCGACTCGTATTATCTACGTGTTCCTGAACCGACGTGTGGTCGACAAGCTATCGGGGCGTACGAATCGCCCGGGTTCACTCTTTCCAAGTCTTAGAACTATCGGGGCGTACGAATCGCCCGGGTTCATACTCCTAAATCATAGAACTATCGGGGCGTACGAATCGCCCGGGTTCATTCTTCACAGAACTATCGGAGCGTACGAATCGCTCGGGTTCAATCATCCTAAAAGGTCCCATTGCATCCTAGAGAATACCTATGCCGAAAACACGTCGGGGCGGACGTAAACATAGTCTCCGGCGTCTACTCGCGAACTATTATAGCGGTACAAACCATCTGGCTAACTTGGGCATCGACCCGTCGGCCTGCAGACCTAGGATCATCGAGGACACCACACTCTGCCATCCCAGGCCCGATACTCAGCAGGACCTGAGGTCTCCATCTTGCAGAATTACTGAATATCGGCTCGTACCGATCAACTGCTCGGAGTGTACCTTCGTTGCCGGACAGCTACCACCAAGCGACCCGCGAACAGCTCGCTATTTAGAATTGTACGGAGAGAAGCATTAAAGGTAAGTGAATCATCCTTATCAAAGACATAATCTATCGTTAAGCCCGTCCCGTGCCACGAACTACGCGTAGTAGGTAACGGCCGAATTGGGCAAATATCCCATTGAAGCAGGAGCTCCTTGAAGGAAAGAGCATAGTTCTTTTTTTTTTTAAGGCCCGTGCCGAGTGGGACGTAACACATGATTTAATAAGCTGACTCCCTATATAGCGGGCACGAGGAGATTACACGTGATAATAAAAGACTCCCTATATAGCGGGCACGAGGAATATCTCTTTATATATTTTATAAGTCCGTACGTCGGGTGACGTAACAATATCAATAACAATAACAATATGAATATCAATAACCATATCTATAACAATAACGTTGTCAATAACTATAATAATAACTATGACAACTACAATTACAATATCAATAACTATAACAGTATGAATATCAATAACCATAACAATATCTATAACGATGAAAATAACGAAAATAATGACTTTAATAGCTACAATTAATATATCAATAACAATAACAATAATAATTACAATAACATTAACATTAACAATAACGATGGCAATAACGATAATAATAACATTAACAACTACAATTACAATATCAATAACAATAACAATATGAATATCAATAACTATAAAAATAACAATAACGATGACAATAACGATAATTATAACTTTTACAGCTACAATTACAATATTAATAACAAAAACAATATGAATAACAATAACTATAACAATAACAATAAAGATGACAGTAACGAAAATAATGACTTTAATAGCTAAAATTACAATATCAATAACTATAACTGTATGAATATCAATAACCATAACAATATCTAAAACGATAAAAATAACGAAAATAATGACTTTAATAGCTACAATTAATATATCAATAACAATAACAATGATAATTACAATAACATTAACATTAACAATAACGATGGCAATAACGATAATAATAACATTAACAACTACAATTACAATATCAATAACAATAACAATATGAATATCAATAACCATAACAATAACAATAATGATGACAATAACGATAATAATAACTTTAACAACTACAATTACAATATCAATAACAATAACAATATGAATATCAGTAACTATAAAAATAACAATAACGATGACAATAACGATAATTATAACTTTTACAGCTACAATTACAATATCAATAACAAAAACAATATGAATAACAATAACTATAACATTGACAATAAAGATGACAATAACGATAATAATAACTTTAAACACTACAATTACAATATCAATAACTATAACTGTATGAATATCAATAACCATAACAATATCTAAAACGATGAAAATAACGAAAATAATGACTTTAATAGCTACAATTAATATATCAATAACAATAACAATAATAATTTCAATAACATTAACATTAACAAAAACGATGACAATAACGATAATAATAACTTTAACAACTACAATTACAATATCAATAACAATAACAATATGAATATCAATAACCATGAAAATAACAATAACGATGACAATAACGATAATTAAAACTTTAACAGCTACGATTAAAATATCATCGACAATAACAATATGAATATCAACAACCATAAAAATAATAATAACGATGACAATAACGATAACATTAATTTTAACAACTACAAATACAATATCAATAACAAAGACAATATGAATATCAATAAACCTAACAATAACAATAACGATGACAATAACGATAATAATAACTTTAACAGCTACAATTACAATATCAATACCAAAAACAATATGAATATCAATAACTATAAAAATAACAATAACGATGACAATAACGATAATTATAACTTTTACAGCTACAATTACAATATTAATAACAAAAACAATATGAATAACAATAACCATAACAATAACAATAAAGATGACAATAACGATAATAATAAATTTGACAGGTACAATTACATTATCAATAACTATAACAGTATGAATATCAATAACCATAACAATATCTAAAACGATGAAAATAACGAAAATAATGACTTTAATAGCTACAATTAATATATCAATAATAATAACAATAATAATTACAATAACATTAACATTAACAATAACGATGACAATAACGATAATAATAACTTTGACAGCTACAATTACAATATCAATAACTATAACAGTATGAATATCAATAACAATAACAATATCTAAAACGATGAAAATAACGAAAATAATGACTTTAATAGCTACAATTAATATATCAATAACAATAACAATAATAATTACAATAACATTAACATTAACAATAACGGTGACAATAACGATAATAATAACTTTAACAACTACAATTACAATATCAATAACAATAACAATATGAATATCAATAACCGTAAAAATAACAATGACAATGACAATAACGATAAAATTAACATTTACAAGTACAATTACAATATCAATAACAAAAACAATATGAATATCAATAACCATAACAATGACAATAACGATGACAATAGCGATAATAATAACTTTAACAACTACAATTACAATTCAATAACTATAACAGTATGAATATCAATAACCATATCAATACCTAAAACGATGAAAATAACGAAAATAATAACTTTAATAGCTACAATTAGTATATCAATAAAAATAACAATAATAATTACAATTACAGTAACATTAACAATAACGATGACAATATCGATAATAATAACTTTAACAATCACAATTACAATATCAATAACAAAAACAATATGAATATCAATAACCATAACAATGACAAAAACGATGACAATAGCGATAATAATAACTTTGACAGCTACAATTACAATATCAATAACTATAACAGTATGAATATCAATGACCATAACAATATCTAAAACCATGAAAATAACGAAAATAATGACTTTAGTAGCTACAATTAATATATCAATAACAATAACAATAATAATTACAATAATATTAACATTAACAATAACGATGACAATAACGATAACATTAATTTTAACAACTACAAATACTATATCAATAACAAACACAATATGAATATCAATAACACTAACAATAATAATAACGATGACAATAACGATAATAATTACTTTAACAACTACAATTACTATATCAATAACAATAACAATATGAATAACAATAACTATAACAATAACAATAAAGATGACAATAACGATAAAATTAACATTTACAAGTACAATTACAATATCAATAACAAAAACAATATGAATTTGAATAACCATAACAATGACAATAACGATGACAATAACGATAAAAATAACATTAACAATTACAATTACAATATCAATAACTATAACAGTATGAATATCAATAACCATAACAATATCTAAAACGATGAAAATATCGAAAATAATGACTTTAATAGCTACAATTAATATATCACTAACAATAACAATAATAATTACAATAACATTAACATTAACAATAACGATGACAATAACGATAATAATAACTTTAACAACTACAATTACAATATCAATAACAATAACAATATGAATATCAATAACCATAAAAATAACAATAACGGTGACAATAACGATAATAATAACTTTAACAACTACAATTACAATATCAATAACAATAACAATATGAATATCAATAACCATAAAAATAACAATAACGATGACAATAACGATAACATTAATTTTAACAACTACAAATACTACATCAATAACAAAGACAATACGAATATAAATAACCCTAACAATAACAATAACGATGACAATAACGATAACATTAATTTTAACAACTACAAATACTATATCAATAACAAAGACAATATGAATATCAATAACTATAGCAATAACAATAACGATGACAGTAATGATAATAATAACGTTGACAGCTACAATTAATATATCAATAACAATAACAATAATAATTACTATAACATTAACATTAACAATAACGATGGCAATAACGATAATAATAACATTAACAACTACAATTACAATATCAATAACAATAACAATATGAATATCAATAACCATAACAATAACAATAACGATGACAATAACGATAATAATAACTTTAACAACTACAATTACAATATCAATAACAATAACAATATGAATATCAGTAACTATAAAAATAACAATAACGATGACAATAACGATAATTATAACTTTTACAGCTACAATTACAATATCAATAACAAAAACAATATGAATAACAATAACTATAACATTGACAATAAAGATGACAATAACGATAATAATAACTTTAAACACTACAATTACAATATCAATAACTATAACTGTATGAATATCAATAACCATAACAATATCTAAAACGATGAAAATAACGAAAATAATGACTTTAATAGCTACAATTAATATATCAATAACAATAACAATAATAATTTCAATAACATTAACATTAACAAAAACGATGACAATAACGATAATAATAACTTTAACAACTACAATTACAATATCAATAACAATAACAATATGAATATCAATAACCATGAAAATAACAATAACGATGACAATAACGATAATTAAAACTTTAACAGCTACGATTAAAATATCATCGACAATAACAATATGAATATCAACAACCATAAAAATAATAATAACGATGACAATAACGATAACATTAATTTTAACAACTACAAATACAATATCAATAACAAAGACAATATGAATATCAATAACCCTAACAATAACAATAACGATGACAATAACGATAATAATAACTTTAACAGCTACAATTACAATATCAATACCAAAAACAATATGAATATCAATAACTATAACAATAACATTAAAGATGACAATAGCGATAAAATTAACAGATACAAGTTCAATTACATTATCAATAACAATAACAATATGAGTATCAATAACCATAACAATATTAATAACGCTGACAATAACTATAATAATAACTTTAAACACTACAATTACAATATCAATTACAATAACAATATGAATATCAATAACCATAACAATAACAATAAAGATGACAATAACGATAATAATAAATTTGACAGGTACAATTACATTATCAATAACTATAACAGTATGAATATCAATAACCATAACAATATCTAAAACGATGAAAATAACGAAAATAATGACTTTAATAGCTACAATTAATATATCAATAATAATAACAATAATAATTACAATAACATTAACATTAACAATAACGATGACAATAACGATAATAATAACTTTGACAGCTACAATTACAATATCAATAACTATAACAGTATGAATATCAATAACAATAACAATATCTAAAACGATGAAAATAACGAAAATAATGACTTTAATAGCTACAATTAATATATCAATAACAATAACAATAATAATTACAATAACATTAACATTAACAATAACGGTGACAATAACGATAATAATAACTTTAACAACTACAATTACAATATCAATAACAATAACAATATGAATATCAATAACCGTAAAAATAACAATAACGATGACAATAACGATAATAATAACTTTAACAACTACAATTACAATATCAATAACAATAACAATATGAATATCAGTAACTATAAAAATAACAATAACGATGACAATAACGATAATTATAACTTTTACAGCTACAATTACAATATTAATAACAAAAACAATATGAATAACAATAACTATAACAATAACAATAAAGATGACAGTAACGAAAATAATAACTTTAATAGCTAAAATTACAATATCAATAACTATAACTGTATGAATATCAATAACCATAACAATATCTAAAACGATAAAAATAACTAAAATAATGACTTTAATAGCTACAATTAATATATCAATAACAATAACAATGATAATTACAATAACATTAACATTAACAATAACGATGGCAATAACGATAATAATAACATTAACAACTACAATTACAATATCAATAACAATAACAATATGAATATCAATAACCATAACAATAACAATAACGATGACAATAACGATAATAATAACTTTAACAACTACAATTACAATATCAATAACAATAACAATATGAATATCAGTAACTATAAAAATAACAATAACGATGACAATAACGATAATTATAACTTTTACAGCTACAATTACAATATCAATAACAAAAACAATATGAATAACAATAACTATAACATTGACAATAAAGATGACAATAACGATAATAATAACTTTAAACACTACAATTACAATATCAATAACTATAACTGTATGAATATCAATAACCATAACAATATCTAAAACGATGAAAATAACGAAAATAATGACTTTAATAGCTACAATTAATATATCAATAACAATAACAATAATAATTTCAATAACATTAACATTAACAATAACGATGACAATAACGATAATAATAACTTTAACAACTACAATTACAATATCAATAACAATAACAATATGAATATCAATAACCATGAAAATAACAATAACGATGACAATAACGATAATTAAAACTTTAACAGCTACGATTAAAATATCATCGACAATAACAATATGAATATCAACAACCATAAAAATAATAATAACGATGACAATAACGATAACATTAATTTTAACAACTACAAATACAATATCAATAACAAAGACAATATGAATATCAATAAACCTAACAATAACAATAACGATGACAATAACGATAATAATAACTTTAACAGCTACAATTACAATATCAATACCAAAAACAATATGAATATCAATAACTATAACAATAACATTAAAGATGACAATAGCGATAAAATTAACAGATACAAGTTCAATTACATTATCAATAACAATAACAATATGAATATCAATAACCATAACAATATTAATAACGCTGACAATAACTATAATAATAACTTTAAACACTACAATTACAATATCAATTACAATAACAATATGAATATCAATAACCATAACAATAACAATAAAGATGACAATAACGATAATAATAAATTTGACAGGTACAATTACATTATCAATAACTATAACAGTATGAATATCAATAACCATAACAATATCTAAAACGATGAAAATAACGAAAATAATGACTTTAATAGCTACAATTAATATATCAATAATAATAACAATAATAATTACAATAACATTAACATTAACAATAACGATGACAATAACGATAATAATAACTTTGACAGCTACAATTACAATATCAATAACTATAACAGTATGAATATCAATAACAATAACAATATCTAAAACGATGAAAATAACGAAAATAATGACTTTAATAGCTACAATTAATATATCAATAACAATAACAATAATAATTACAATAACATTAACATTAACAATAACGGTGACAATAACGATAATAATAACTTTAACAACTACAATTACAATATCAATAACAATAACAATATGAATATCAATAACCGTAAAAATAACAATGACAATGACAATAACGATAAAATTAACATTTACAAGTACAATTACAATATCAATAACAAAAACAATATGAATATCAATAACCATAACAATGACAATAACGATGACAATAGCGATAATAATAACTTTAACAACTACAATTACAATTCAATAACTACAACAGTATGAATATCAATAACCATATCAATACCTAAAACGATGAAAATAACGAAAATAATAACTTTAATAGCTACAATTAGTATATCAATAAAAATAACAATAATAATTACAATAACAGTAACATTAACAATAACGATGACAATATCGATAATAATAACTTTAACAATCACAATTACAATATCAATAACAAAAACAATATGAATATCAATAACCATAACAATGACAAAAACGATGACAATAGCGATAATAATAACTTTGACAGCTACAATTACAATATCAATAACTATAACAGTATGAATATCAATGACCATAACAATATCTAAAGCCATGAAAATAACGAAAATAATGACTTTAGTAGCTACAATTAATATATCAATAACAATAACAATAATAATTACAATAATATTATCATTAACAATAACGATGACAATAACGATAACATTAATTTTAACAACTACAAATACTATATCAATAACAAACACAATATGAATATCAATAACACTAACAATAATAATAACGATGACAATAACGATAATAATTACTTTAACAACTACAATTACTATATCAATAACAATAACAATATGAATATCAATAACCATAAAAATAACAATAACGATGACAATAAAGATAACATTAATATTAACAACTATAATTACAATATCAATAACAATAACAATATGAATAACAATAACTATAACAATAACAATAAAGATGACAATAACGATAAAATTAACATTTACAAGTACAATTACAATATCAATAAAAAAACAATATGAATTTGAATAACCATAACAATGACAATAAGGATGACAATAACGATAAAAATAACATTAACAATTACAATTACAATATCAATAACTATAACAGTATGAATATCAATAACCATAACAATATCTAAAACGATGAAAATATCGAAAATAATGACTTTAATAGCTACAATTAATATATCACTAACAATAACAATAATAATTACAATAACATTAACATTAACAATAACGATGACAATAACGATAATAATAACTTTAACAACTACAATTACAATATCAATAACAATAACAATATGAATATCAATAACCATAAAAATAACAATAACGGTGACAATAACGATAATAATAACTTTAACAACTACAATTACAATATCAATAACAATAACAATATGAATATTAATAACCATAAAAATAACAATAACGATGACAATAACGATAACATTAATTTTAACAACTACAAATACTACATCAATAACAAAGACAATATGAATATAAATAACCCTAACAATAACAATAACGATGACAATAACGATAACATTAATTTTAACAACTACAAATACTATATCAATAACAAAGACAATATGAATATCAATAACCATAAAAATAACAATAACGATTTCAAAAACGATAACATTAATTTTAACAACTACAAATACTATATCAATAACAAAGACAATATGAATATCAATAACTATAGCAATAACAATAACGATGACAGTAATGATAATAATAACGTTGACAGCTACAATTACAATATCAATAACTATAACGGTATGAATATCAATAACCATAACAATATCTAAAACGATGAAAATAACGAAAATAATGACTTTAATAGCTACAATTAATATATCAATAACAATAACAATAATAATTACAATAACCATAACAATACCAATATCGATGACAATAACGATAATAATAACTTTGACAGCTACAATTACAATATCAATAACTATAACAGTATGAATATCAATAACCATATCAATATCTAAAACGATGAAAATAACGAAAATAATGACTTTAATAGCTACAATTAATATATCAATAACAATAACAATAATAATTACAATAACATTAACATTAACAATAACGGTGACAATAACGATAATAATAACTTTAACAACTACAATTACAATATCAATAACTATAACAGTATGAATATCAATAACCATAGCAATATCTAAAACGATGAAAATAACGATAACATTAATTTTAGCAACTACAAATAATATATCAATAACAAAGACAATATGAATATCAATAACCCTAACAATTACAATAACGATGACAATAACGATAATAATAACTTTAACATATACAATTACAATATCAATAACAATAACAATATGAATATCAATAACAATAACAATAACAATAACGATGACAACAACGATAATAATAACTTTGGCAGCTACAATTACTATATCAAAAACTATATCAGTATGAATATCAATAACCATAATAATATCTTAAACGATGAAAATAACGAAAATAATGACTTTAATAGCTACAATTAATATATCAATAATAATAACAATAATAATTACAATAACATTAACATTAACAATAACGGTGACAATAACGATAATAATAACTTTAACAACTACAATTACAAAATCAATAACAATAACAATATGAATATCAATAACCATAACAATAACAATAACGATGACAATAACGATAATAATAACTTTAACAGCTACAAATACAATATCAATAACAATAACAATATGAATATCAATAACCATAACAATAACAATAACGATGACAATAACGATAATAATAACTTTAATAGCTACAAATACAATATCAATAACAAAAACAATATGAATATCAATAACTATAACAAGAACAATAAAGATGACAATAACGATAAAATTAACATTTACAAGTACAATTACAATATCAATAACAAAAACAATATGAATTTGAATAACCATAACAATGACAATAACGATGACAATAACGATAATAATAACATTAACAATTACAATTACAATATCAATAAATATAACAGTATGAATATCAATAACCATAACAATATCTAAAACGATGAAAATAACGAAAATAATGACTTTAATAGCTACAATTAATATATCACTAAAAATAACAATAATAATTACAATAACATTAACATTAACAATAACGATGACAATAACGATAATAATAACTTTGACAGCTACAATTACAATATCAATAACTATAACAGTATGAATATCAATAACCATATCAATATCTAAAACGATGAAAATAACGAAAATAATGACTTTAATAGCTACAATTATTATTTCACTAACAATAACAATAATAATTACAATAACATTAACATTAACAATAACGATGACAATAACGATAATAATAACTTTAACAACTACAATTACAATATCAATAACAATAACAATATGAATATCAATAACCATAAAAATAACAATAACGATGACAAAAACGATAACATTAATTTTAACAAATACAAATACTATATCAATAACAAAGACAATATGAATATCAATAACCATAAAAATAACAATAACGATTTCAAAAACGATAACATTAATTTTAACAACTACAAATACTATATCAATAACAAAGACAATATGAATATCAATAACTATAACAATAACAATAACGATGACAGTAACGATAATAATAACGTTGACTGCTACAATTACAATATCAATAACTATATCAGTAGGAATATCAATAACCATAATAATATCTTAAACGATGAAAATAACGAAAATAATGACTTTAATAGCTACAATTAATATATCAATAATAATAACAATAATAATTACAATAACCATAATGTTACGTCCCACTCGGCACGGGCCTTAAAAAAAAGAACTATGCTCTTTCCTTCAAGGAGCTCCTGCTTCAATGGGATATTTGCCCAATTCGGCCGTTACCTACTACGCGTAGTTCGTGGCACGGGACGGGCTTAACGATAGATTATGTCTTTGATAAGGATGATTCACTTACCTTTAATGCTTCTCTCCGTACAATTCTAAATAGCGAGCTGTTCGCGGGTCGCTTGGTGGTTACTGTCCGGCAACGAAGGTACACTCCGGGCAGTTGATCGGTACGAGCCGATATTCAGTAATTCTGCAAGCTGGAGACCTCAGGTCCTGGTGAGTATCGGTCCTGGGATGGCAGAGTGTGGTGTCCTCGATGATCCTAGGTCTGCAGGCCGACGGGTCGATGCCCAAGTTAGCCAGATGGTTTGTACCGCTATAATAGTTCGCGAGTAGACGCCGGAGACTATGTTTACGTCCGCCCCGACGTGTTTTCGGCATAGGTATTCTCTAGGATGCAATGGGACCTTTTAGGATGATTGAACCCGAGCGATTCGTACGCTCCGATAGTTCTGTGAAGAATGAACCCGGGCGATTCGTACGCCCCGATAGTTCTATGATTTAGGAGTATGAACCCGGGCGATTCGTACGCCCCGATAGTTCTAGGATAAAAGGTTGGAAAATGCGGAGAGAGATGAAGAGCTTGTCGACCACACGTCGGTTCAGGAACACGTAGATAATACGAGTCGCGAATGAGTAGTGACCGGGGTCCCGACTAATGAAACACAGACTTCTACTAATTCTAATTTATTCTAAGTTTAAATTATAATATGAATAGAATTGATACAGCGTAAAAGACTCTCCCGCGATTATTGTTCGAAACGTCCGTCGAAGTGATTCGTAGAAAATCTGTAGTCGAAAAAACCGTCGTGTGCTGCTCTGCAGCTCCTTATATACTGAATCTTAGCGGCGGCGGCTCGTGGCGAAGCGGCGGCGGCTCGTAGCGAAGCGGCGGCGGCTTGGCTCTAAGAGGATGGTGATTGGCTGCCGTCTTCCCTTCTCTCGTCCTTGTTGGCGGTGGTGGGGTAGCGTGCGATGGTCCTGCGCGCGTTGAGCTGAAGCGCGTACTAGCGGTGGTAGGGACGAGCGTCTTGGCGTTACTTTGCTTGGCGTCAGCTGAATTCCGCGTGTGTGTGTTGGCCTAGGCCCGTGTGTGCGTTAGCTGTGCCATGTATCTTGTAACTTCGGAATTCTGAGTCCGTTCTGTAGACGCGCGTGATGACCACTTGTGGAGAGGTGCCGTAAGTGCCTGGCGGCCGCGTGCTTTCCCTAAGGCGCACGTGGCGGCCATGTGTGGGCGGAGGACAGGCCTGTCGACGTCGCCGGCTTTGTGCTCTTCTCCTCCGGTCCCAAGGTTTCAGGTAGAAGGAGCCCCTAGTGGCCGCGTAGTTTCCCTAAGGACCACGTGGTGACCATGTGTGGGCAGAGTACAGGCTACTTGATGGTGACGGCTTTCACTCTCTCCTCTGGTTCGAAAGGTTTCGTGTAGGAAGTATCCGAATGACCTCGTAGTTTCCCTAAGGACCACGTGAAGGCCATGTATGGATGAAGGACCGGCTAGTCGGCGTTTACTTTCAGTCTCTTGTTAGGACTTTTGGTGACTTAAAGGCGCTTGTTAGGACTTCGCGTATATTATAAATGTGTGTGTTAAATACGTATCAATTATTATGTATCTATTATTTATAGCTAATTATTATATATGCATGTTCTAATCGTAAGGTGTTCCCCAGTGTAAATATAATATTTGTTAGTGTTGTAAAAGTTACTCCCTTCATGTCGGGCACGAATGTGTAAATTATAATATTGTTAATAAATGATATCAACTATACTATGAGTAATACATGATTTAATGAGCCGACTCCCTATATAGCGGGCACGAGGAAATTACACGTGATAATAAAAGACTCCCTATATAGCGGGCACGAGGAATATCTCTTTATATATTTTATAAGTCCGTACGTCGGGTGACGTAACAATAACAATACCAATATCGATGACAATAACGATAATAATAACTTTGACAGCTACAATTACAATATCAATAACTATAACAGTATGAATATCAATAACCATATCAATATCTAAAACGATGAAAATAACGAAAATAATGACTTTAATAGCTACAATTAATATATCAATAACAATAACAATAATAATCACAATAACATTAACATTAACAATAACGATGACAATAACGATAATAATAACTTTAACAACTACAATTAAAATATCAATAACAATAAAAATATGAATATCAATAACTATAAAAATAACAATAACAATGACAATATCGATAATTATAACTTTAACAGCCACAATTACAATATCAATAAAAAAACAATATGAATAACAATAACTATAACAATAACAATAAAGATGACAATAACGAAAATAATGACTTTAATTGCTACAATTACAATATCAATAACTATAACTGTATGAATATCAATAACCATAACAATATCTAAAACGAAGAAAATAACAAAAATAATGGCTTTAATAGCAACAATTAATTTATCAATAACAATAACAATAATAATTACAATAACATTAACATTAACAATAACGATGACAATAACGATAACATTAATTTTAACAACTACAAATAGTATATCATTAAAAAAGACAATATGAATATCAATTACCCTCACAATAACAATGACGATGACAATAACGACAATAATAACTTTAACAAATACAATTACAATATCATTAATTTTAACAATATGAATATCAATAACCATAACAATAACAATAACGATAACATTAATTTTAAAAACTACAAATACTATATCAATAACAGAAAGAATTTGAATATCAATAACTATAACAATAACAATAAATATGACAATAACGATAAAATCAACATTTACAAGTACAATTACAATATCAATAAAAATAACAATATGAATATCAATAACCATAAAAATAACAATAACGATGACAATAACGAAAATAATGACTTTAATAGCTACAATTACAATATCAATAACAATAAAAATATGAATATCAATAACTATAAAAATAACAATAAAGATGACAATAACGAAAATAATGACTTTAATAGCTAAAATTAATATATAAATAACAATAACAATAATAATTACAATAACATTAACATTATCAATAACGATGACAATAAAGAAAATAATAACTTTAACAACTACAATTACAATATCAATAACAATAAAAATATGAATATCAATAACTATAAAAATAACAATAACAATGACAATATCGATAATTATAACTTTAACAGCCACAATTACAATATCAATAAAAAACAATATGAACAACAGTAACTATAACAATAACAATAAAGATGACAATAACGAAAATAATGACTTTAATTGCTACAATTACAATATCAATAACTATAACTGTATGAATATCAATAACCATAACAATATCTAAAACGATGAAAATAACGAAAATAATGACTTTAATAGCTACAATTAATATATCAATAACAATAACAATAATAATTTCAATAACATTAACATTAACAATAACGATGACAATAACGATAATAATAACTTTAACAACTACAATTACAATATCAATAACAATAACAATATGAATATCAATAACCATGAAAATAACAATAACGATGACAATAACGATAATTAAAACTTTAACAGCTATGATTACAATATCATCGACAATAACAATATGAATATCAACAACCATAAAAATAATAATAACGATGACAATAACGATAATAATAACTTTAACAGCTACAATTACAATATCAATACCAAAAACAATATGAATATCAATAACTATAACAATAACATTAAAGATGACAATAGCGATAAAATTAACAGATACAAGTTCAATTACAATATCAATAACAATAACAATATGAATATCAATAACCATAACAATATTAATAACGCTGACAATAACTATAATAATAACTTTAAACACTACAATTACAATATCAATTACAATAACAATATGAATATCAATAACCATAACAATAACAATAAAGATGACAATAACGATAATAATAACTTTGACATGTACAATTACAATATCGATAACTATAACAGTATGAATATCAATAACCATAACAATATCTAAAACGATGAAAATAACGAAAATAATGACTTTAATAGCTACAATTAATATATCAATAATAATAACAATAATAATTACAATAACATTAACATTAACAATAACGATGACAATAACGATAATAATAACTTTGACAGCTACAATTACAATATCAATAACTATAACAGTATGAATATCAATAACCATAACAATATCTAAAACGATGAAAATAACGAAAATAATGACTTTAATAGCTACAATTAATATTTCAATAACAATAACAATAATAATTACAATAACCATAACAATACCAATATCGATGACAATAACGATAATAATAACTTTGACAGCTACAATTACAATATCAATAACTATAACAGTATGAATATCAATAAACATAACAATATCTAAAACGATGAAAATAACGATAACATTAATTTTAACAACTACAAATACAATATCAATAACAAAGACAATATGAATATCAATAACCCTAACAATTACAATAACGATGACAATAACGATAATAATAAATTTAACATATACAATTACAATATCAATAACAATAACAATATGAATATCAATAACCATAACAATAACAATAAATATGACAATAACGATAAAATTAACATTTGCAAGTACAATTACAATATCAATAACAATAACAATATGAATATCAATAACCATAACAATAACAATAACGATGACAACAACGATAATAATAACTTTGGCAGCTACAATTACAATATCAATAACTATATCAGTAGGAATATCAATAACCATAATAATATCTTAAACGATGAAAATAACGAAAATAATGACTTTAATAGCTACAATTAATATATCAATAATAATAACAATAATAATTACAATAACCATAATGTTACGTCCCACTCGGCACGGGCCTTAAAAAAAAGAACTATGCTCTTTCCTTCAAGGAGCTCCTGCTTCAATGGGATATTTGCCCAATTCGGCCGTTACCTACTACGCGTAGTTCGTGGCACGGGACGGGCTTAACGATAGATTATGTCTTTGATAAGGATGATTCACTTACCTTTAATGCTTCTCTCCGTACAATTCTAAATAGCGAGCTGTTCGCGGGTCGCTTGGTAGTAGCTGTCCGGCAACGAAGGTACACTCCGGGCAGTTGATCGGTACGAGCCGATATTCAGTAATTCTGCAAGCTGGAGACCTCAGGTCCTGGTGAGTATCGGTCCTGGGATGGCAGAGTGTGGTGTCCTCGATGATCCTAGGTCTGCAGGCCGACGGGTCGATGCCCAAGTTAGCCAGATGGTTTGTACCGCTATAATAGTTCGCGAGTAGACGCCGGAGACTATGTTTACGTCCGCCCCGACGTGTTTTCGGCATAGGTATTCTCTAGGATGCAATGGGACCTTTTAGGATGATTGAACCCGAGCGATTCGTACGCTCCGATAGTTCTGTGAAGAATGAACCCGGGCGATTCGTACGCCCCGATAGTTCTATGATTTAGGAGTATGAACCCGGGCGATTCGTACGCCCCGATAGTTCTAGGATAAAAGGTTGGAAAATGCGGAGAGAGATGAAGAGCTTGTCGACCACACGTCGGTTCAGGAACACGTAGATAATACGAGTCGCGAATGAGTAGTGACCGGGGTCCCGACTAATGAAACACAGACTTCTACTAATTCTAATTTATTCTAAGTTTAAATTATAATATGAATAGAATTGATACAGCGTAAAAGACTCTCCCGCGATTATTGTTCGAAACGTCCGTCGAAGTGATTCGTAGAAAATCTGTAGTCGAAAAAACCGTCGTGTGCTGCTCTGCAGCTCCTTATATACTGAATCTTAGCGGCGGCGGCTCGTGGCGAAGCGGCGGCGGCTCGTAGCGAAGCGGCGGCGGCTTGGCTCTAAGAGGATGGTGATTGGCTGCCGTCTTCCCTTCTCTCGTCCTTGTTGGCGGTGGTGGGGTAGCGTGCGATGGTCCTGCGCGCGTTGAGCTGAAGCGCGTACTAGCGGTGGTAAGGATGAGTGTCTTGGCGTTACTTTGCTTGGCGTCAGCTGAATTCCGCGTGTGTGTGTTGGCCTAGGCCCGTGTGTGCGTTAGCTGTGCCATGTATCTTGTAACTTCGGAATTCTGAGTCCGTTCTGTAGACGCGCGTGATGACCACTTGTGGAGAGGTGCCGTAAGTGCCTGGCGGCCGCGTGCTTTCCCTAAGGCGCACGTGGCGGCCATGTGTGGGCGGAGGACAGGCCTGTCGACGTCGCCGGCTTTGTGCTCTTCTCCTCCGGTCCCAAGGTTTCAGGTAGAAGGAGCCCCTAGTGGCCGCGTAGTTTCCCTAAGGACCACGTGGTGACCATGTGTGGGCAGAGTACAGGCTACTTGATGGTGACGGCTTTCACTCTCTCCTCTGGTTCGAAAGGTTTCGTGTAGGAAGTATCCGAATGACCTCGTAGTTTCCCTAAGGACCACGTGAAGGCCATGTATGGATGAAGGACCGGCTAGTCGGCGTTTACTTTCAGTCTCTTGTTAGGACTTTTGGTGACTTAAAGGCGCTTGTTAGGACTTCGCGTATATTATAAATGTGTGTGTTAAATACGTATCAATTATTATGTATCTATTATTTATAGCTAATTATTATATATGCATGTTCTAATCGTAAGGTGTTCCCCAGTGTAAATATAATATTTGTTAGTGTTGTAAAAGTTACTCCCTTCATGTCGGGCACGAATGTGTAAATTATAATATTGTTAATAAATGATATCAACTATACTATGAGTAATACATGATTTAATGAGCCGACTCCCTATATAGCGGGCACGAGGAAATTACACGTGATAATAAAAGACTCCCTATATAGCGGGCACGAGGAATATCTCTTTATATATTTTATAAGTCCGTACGTCGGGTGACGTAACAATAACAATACCAATATCGATGACAATAACGATAATAATAACTATGACAGCTACAATTACAATATCAATAACTATAACAGTATGAATATCAATAACCATATCAATATCTAAAACGATGAAAATAACGAAAATAATGACTTTAATAGCTACAATTAATATATCAATAACAATAACAATAATAATCACAATAACATTAACATTAACAATAACGATGACAATAACGATAATAATAACTTTAACAACTACAATTAAAATATCAATAACAATAAAAATATGAATATCAATAACTATAAAAATAACAATAACAATGACAATATCGATAATTATAACTTTAACAGCCACAATTACAATATCAATAAAAAAACAATATGAATAACAATAACTATAACAATAACAATAAAGATGACAATAACGAAAATAATGACTTTAATTGCTACAATTACAATATCAATAACTATAACTGTATGAATATCAATAACCATAACAATATCTAAAACGAAGAAAATAACAAAAATAATGGCTTTAATAGCAACAATTAATTTATCAATAACAATAACAATAATAATTACAATAACATTAACATTAACAATAACGATGACAATAACGATAACATTAATTTTAACAACTACAAATAGTATATCATTAAAAAAGACAATATGAATATCAATTACCCTCACAATAACAATGACGATGACAATAACGACAATAATAACTTTAACAAATACAATTACAATATCATTAACTTTAACAATATGAATATCAATAACCATAACAATAACAATAACGATAACATTAATTTTAAAAACTACAAATACTATATCAATAACAGAAAGAATTTGAATATCAATAACTATAACAATAACAATAAATATGACAATAACGATAAAATCAACATTTACAAGTACAATTACAATATCAATAAAAATAACAATATGAATATCAATAACCATAAAAATAACAATAACGATGACAATAACGAAAATAATGACTTTAATAGCTACAATTACAATATCAATAACAATAAAAATATGAATATCAATAACTATAAAAATAACAATAAAGATGACAATAACGAAAATAATGACTTTAATAGCTAAAATTAATATATAAATAACAATAACAATAATAATTACAATAACATTAACATTATCAATAACGATGACAATAAAGAAAATAATAACTTTAACAACTACAATTACAATATCAATAACAATAAAAATATGAATATCAATAACTATAAAAATAACAATAACAATGACAATATCGATAATTATAACTTTAACAGCCACAATTACAATATCAATAAAAAACAATATGAACAACAGTAACTATAACAATAACAATAAAGATGACAATAACGAAAATAATGACTTTAATTGCTACAATTACAATATCAATAACTATAACTGTATGAATATCAATAACCATAACAATATCTAAAACGATGAAAATAACGAAAATAATGACTTTAATAGCTACAATTAATATATCAATAACAATAACAATAATAATTTCAATAACATTAACATTAACAATAACGATGACAATAACGATAATAATAACTTTAACAACTACAATTACAATATCAATAACAATAACAATATGAATATCAATAACCATGAAAATAACAATAACGATGACAATAACGATAATTAAAACTTTAACAGCTATGATTACAATATCATCGACAATAACAATATGAATATCAACAACCATAAAAATAATAATAACGATGACAATAACGATAATAATAACTTTAACAGCTACAATTACAATATCAATACCAAAAACAATATGAATATCAATAACTATAACAATAACATTAAAGATGACAATAGCGATAAAATTAACAGATACAAGTTCAATTACAATATCAATAACAATAACAATATGAATATCAATAACCATAACAATATTAATAACGCTGACAATAACTATAATAATAACTTTAAACACTACAATTACAATATCAATTACAATAACAATATGAATATCAATAACCATAACAATAACAATAAAGATGACAATAACGATAATAATAACTTTGACATGTACAATTACAATATCGATAACTATAACAGTATGAATATCAATAACCATAACAATATCTAAAACGATGAAAATAACGAAAATAATGACTTTAATAGCTACAATTAATATTTCAATAACAATAACAATAATAATTACAATAACCATAACAATACCAATATCGATGACAATAACGATAATAATAACTTTGACAGCTACAATTACAATATCAATAACTATAACAGTATGAATATCAATAAACATAACAATATCTAAAACGATGAAAATAACGATAACATTAATTTTAACAACTACAAATACAATATCAATAACAAAGACAATATGAATATCAATAACCCTAACAATTACAATAACGATGACAATAACGATAATAATAACTTTAACATATACAATTACAATATCAATAACAATAACAATATGAATATCAATAACCATAACAATAACAATAAATATGACAATAACGATAAAATTAACATTTGCAAGTACAATTACAATATCAATAACAATAACAATATGAATATCAATAACCATAACAATAACAATAACGATGACAACAACGATAATAATAACTTTGGCAGCTACAATTACAATATCAATAACTATATCAGTAGGAATATCAATAACCATAATAATATCTTAAACGATGAAAATAACGAAAATAATGACTTTAATAGCTACAATTAATATATCAATAATAATAACAATAATAATTACAATAACATTAACATTAACAATAACGGTGACAATAACGATAATAATAACTTTAACAACTACAATTACAATATCAATAACAATAACAATATGAATATCAATTACCATATAAATAACAATAACGATGACAATAACGATAACATTAATTTTAACAACTACAAATACAATATCAATAACAAAGACAATATGAATATCAATAACCCTAACAATAACAATAACGATAGTATTAATTTTAACAACTACAAATACTATATCAATAACAAAAACAATATGAATATCAATTACCATAACAATAACAATAACGATGACAATAACGATAATAATAACTTTAACTGCTACAAATACAATATCAATAACAAAAACAAAATGAATATCAATAACTATAACAATAACAATAAAGATGACAATAACGATAATAATAACATTAACAATTACAATTACAATATCAATAAATATAACAGTATGAATATCAATAACCATAACAATATCTAAAACGATGAAAATATCGAAAATAATGACTTTAATAGCTACAATTAATATATCAATAATAATAACAATAATAATTACAATAACATTAACATTAACAATAACGGTGACAATAACGATAATAATAACTTTAACAACTACAATTACAATATCAATAACAATAACAATATGAATATCAATTACCATATAAATAACAATAACGATGACAATAACGATAACATTAATTTTAACAACTACAAATACAATATCAATAACAAAGACAATATGAATATCAATAACCCTAACAATAACAATAACGATAATAATAACTTTAACAACTACAATTACAATATCAATAACAATAACAATATGAATATCAATAACCATAAAAATAACAATAACGATGACAAAAACGATAACATTAATTTTATCAACTACAAATACTATATCAATAACAAAAACAATATGAATATCAATAATCATAACAATGACAATAACGATTACAATAACGATAATAATAACTTTGACAGCTACAATAACAATATCAATAACTATAACACTATGAATATAAATAACCTTAACAATATCTAAAACGATGAAAATAACGAAAATAATGACTTTAATAGCCACAATTAATATATCAATAACAATAACAATAATAATTACAATAACATTAACATAAACAATAACGGTGTCAATAACGATAATAATAACTTTAACAACTACAATTACAATATCAATAACAATAACAATATGAATATCAATAACCATAAAAATAACAATAACGATGACAAAAACGATAACATTAATTTTAACAAATACAATTACAATATCAATAACAATAACAATATGAATATCAATAACCATAAAAATAACAATAACGATTTCAAAAACGATAACATTAATTTTAACAACTACAAATACTATATCATTAACAAACACAATATGAATATCAATAACTATAACAATAACAATTACGATGACAATAACGATAATAATAACGTTGACAGCTACAATTACAATATCAATAACTATAACAGTATGAATATCAATAACCATAACAATATCTAAAACGATGAAAATAACGAAAATAATGACTTTAATAGCTACAATTAATATATCAATAACAATAACAATAATAATTACAATAACCATAACAATACCAATATCGATGACAATAACGATAATAATAACTTTGACAGCTACAATTATAATATCAATAATTATAACAGTATGAATATCAATAACCATATCAATATCTAAAACGATGAAAATAACGAAAATAATGACTTTAATAGCTACAATTAATATATCAATAACAATAACAATAATAATTACAATAACATTAACATAAACAATAACGGTGTCAATAACGATAATAATAACTTTAACAACTACAATTACAATATCAATAACAATAACAATATGAATATCAATAACCATAAAAATAACAATAACGATGACAAAAACGATAACATTAATTTTATCAACTACAAATACTATATCAATAACAAAGACAATATGAATACCAATAACCCTAACAATAAAAATAACGATGACAAAAACGATAACATTAATTTTAACAACTACAAATACTATATCAATAACAAAGACAATATGAATATCAATAACCCTAACAATAACAATAACGATGACAATAACGATAATAATAACTTTAGCAACTACAATTACAATATCAATAACAATAACAATATGAATATCAATAACCATAACAATAACAATAAATATGACAATAACGATAAAATTAACATTTACAAGTACAATTACAATATCAATAACAATAACAGTATGAATATCAATAACCATAACAATAACAATAACGATGACAACAACGATAATAATAACTTTGGCAGCTACAATTACAATATCAATAACTATATCAGTATGAATATCAATAACCATAATAATATCTAAAACGATGAAAATAACGAAAATAATGACTTTAATAGCTACAATTAATATATCAATAACAATAACAATAATAATTACAATAACATTAACATTAACAATAACGATGACAATAACGATAATAATAACGTTGACAGCTACAATTACAATATCAATAACTATAACAGTATGAATATCAATAACCATAACAATATCTAAAACGATGAAAATAACGAAAATAATGACTTTAATAGCTACAATTAATATATCAATAACAATAACAATAATAATTACAATAACATTAACATTAACAATAACGGTGTCAATAACGATAATAATAACTTTAACAACTACAATTACAATATCAATAACAATAACAATATGAATATCAATAACCATAAAAATAACAATAACGATGACAAAAACGATAACATTAATTTTATCAACTACAAATACTATATCAATAACAAAAACAATATGAATATCAATAATCATAACAATGACAATAACGATTACAATAACGATAATAATAACTTTGACAGCTACAATAACAATATCAATAACTATAACACTATGAATATAAATAACCTTAACAATATCTAAAACGATGAAAATAACGAAAATAATGACTTTAATAGCCACAATTAATATATCAATAACAATAACAATAATAATTACAATAACATTAACATAAACAATAACGGTGTCAATAACGATAATAATAACTTTAACAACTACAATTACAATATCAATAACAATAACAATATGAATATCAATAACCATAAAAATAACAATAACGATTTCAAAAACGATAACATTAATTTTAACAACTACAAATACAATACCAAGAACAATAACAATAATAATTACAATAACATTAACTTTAACAATAACGGTGTCAATAACGATAATAATAACTTTAACAACTACAATTACAATATCAATAACAATAACAATATGAATATCAATAACCATAAAAATAACATTAACGATGACAAAAACGATATCATTAATTTTAACAAATACAATTACAATATCAATAACAATAACAATATGAATATCAATAACCATAAAAATAACAATAACGATTTCAAAAACGATAACATTAATTTTAACAACTACAAATACTATATCAATAACAAAGACAATATGAATATCAATAACCCTAACAATAACAATAACGATGACAATAACGATAATAATAACGTTGACAGCTACAATTACAATATCAATAACTATAACAGTATGAATATCAATAACCATAACAATATCTAAAACGATGAAAATAACGAAAATAATGACTTTAATAGCTACAATTAATATATCAATAACAATAACAATAATCATTACAATAACATTAACATTAACAATAACGGTGACAATAACGATAATAATAACTTTAACAACTACAATTACAATATCAATAACAATAACAATATTAATATCAATAACAATAACAATAACAATAACGATGACAATAACGATAATAATAACTTTAACAGCTACAATTACAATATCAATTACAAAAACAATATGAATATCAATAACTATAACAATAACATTAAAGATGACAATAACGATAAAATTAACATTTACAAGTACAATTACAATATCAATAACAATAACAATATGAATATCAATAACCATAACAATATCAATAACGATGACAATAATGATATTAATTACTTTGACAGCTACAATTACAATATCAATAACAAAAACAATATGAATATTGTTACGTCACCCGACGTACGGACTTATAAAATATATAGAGAGTCTTTTATTATCACATATAATTACTCGTGCCTGCTATATAGGGAGTCTTTTATTATCACATGTAATTTCTCGTGCCCGCTATATAGGGAGTCAGCTTATTAAATCACATATAACTCATAATATAATTAATAGCATTTATTAACAATATTATATTTTACATATTCGTGCCCGACATAAAGGGAGTCATTTCTACAACACTAACAAATAATGTACTTACACTTGGGAACACCTTACGATTAAGAAAACGCATATATAATAATTAGTTATAAATAATTGTTACATAATTAACATACACATTTACAATATACGCGAAGTCCTAACAAGCGCCTTTAAGTCACCAAAAGTCCTAACAAGAAACTGAAAGCATAAACGCCGACTAGCCGTTCCTTCATTCACACATGGCCACCACGTGCGCCTTAGGGAAAGCACGCGGCCGCCAGGCACACACGGCACCTCTCCACAGGTGGTCATCACGTGCGTCTACAGAACGGACTCAGAATTCCGAAGTTACAAGGTACATGGCACGGCTAACGCACACACGGGCCTAGGCCAACACACACACGCGCTTAATTCAGCTGACGCCAAGCAAGTAACGCCAAGACACTCATCCCCAACACCGCTAGTACGCGCTTCAGCTCAACGCGCGCAGGACCATCGCACGCTACCCCACCACCGCCAACATGGACGAGAGAAGGGAAGACGGCAGCCAATCCGTCACCATCCTTTTAGAGCCAAGCTGCCGCCTCTTGGCTACGAGCCGTCGCCGCTAAGATTCAGTATATAAGGAGCTGCAGTGCAGCACACGACGGATTCCGACATCAGATTTTCTACGGTCATTTTCTACGGTTACTTCGACGACAGATTTCTTCAATCGCGAGAGAATCTTGTACTTTATTTTATATTGTAACTGTTAAACTTAGAATAAATTAGAATTAGTGAAAGTCTGTGTTTCATTAGTCGAGTCCCCGGTCATTACTCGTTCGCGACTCGTATTAGCTACATGTTCCTGAACCGACGTGTGGTCGACAAACTCCTCATATCTCTCCCCATTTTCCAACCTCTTATTCTAGAACTATCGGGGCGTACGAATCGCCCGGGTTCATTCTTCACAGAACTATCGGAGCGTACGAATAGCTCGGGTTCAATCATCCTAAAAGGTCCCGTTGCATCCTAAAGAATACGTATGCTGAAAACACGTCGGGGCGGACGCAAACATAGTCTCCGGCGTCTACTCGCGAACTATTATAGCGGTACAAACCATGGCTAACTTGGGCATCGACCCGTCGGCCTGCAGACCTAGGATCATCGAGGACAACACACTCTGCCATCCCAGGCCCGATACGCAGCAGGACCTGAGGCCTTCATCTTACAGAATTACTGAATATCGGCTCGTACCGATCAAATGCCCGGAGTGTACCTTCGTTGCCGGACAGCTACCACCGAGCGACCCGCGAACAGCTCGCTATTTAGAATTGTACGGAGAGAAGCATTAAAGGTAAGTGAATCATCCTTCTCAAAGACATAATCTATCGTTAAGCCCGTCCCGTGCCACGAACTACGCGTAGTAGGTAACGGCCGAATTGGGCAAATATCCCATTGAAGCAGGAGCTCCTCGAAGGAAAAAACATAGTTCATTTTTTTAAGGCCCGTGCCGAGTGGGACGTAACAGTTGCTAAAGATAAAGCGTTCTTCAAAATTTGTCTCTCGAGCGCACATTTCTGGCGGGTTATGTCTATGTATAAATCGGTAAGTTGTGTTTTTAAATGGCGTTCGACGTATATGAATTTAGAATTTATATATGCGAAGATGTCTAAATATTCTACAGGGGTTTTTGTCTTAGCTTTGAAGATTCTTCCAGGAGAGGTTTCCAATATAAATGTTTCGGATGTTCGGTACGGATGATCGTATATCCGCACAGTGTGAATTCTTCTGTTTTTGTGAGTGCGAAGGTGACGTCCTTGGACGTAACTGTGTATAAAACGGGTCCTTTCATTGGTCCTTTAGTTGTAAGTTTTGTTGCGAGGCCTTCGTACAAAACGTCGTATTCATTGAATCCGCAACTATCCGAAGGTAGAGTTTCCCAAAAGTATTCGGCTCCTCCTTCGTCTTGACAGGTTTCGGCTGTGTAAGCGCAGATGGTACCCGATTGTAGATGTATCTGGTCTGCTTTGCTGGAGGCTTCTGCATAGTAGTCTTTCAGGGTGACTTCTACCGAGGCCTGTACAACGACGTCGTCCCAGGTACCATAGGGGTCGCTATATTGCGAACAATATCGGCAATAGGAACTGCAATAATTACGGCAATAATGGCCTAAGCCAAGGCAATAATAAAGGAATAATAACGGCAATAATAAAAGCAATAATAACGGTAATAATAACGTTAATAAGTGCAGTAATATGTGCATTATTAACGGCAATGACGTACGTAATAATGCCAATTATAAAGGTAATAATAACGTTAATAATAATGGCTATAATAACTGCAATAATAACGGCAATAATAACTGCAATAACGGTCTTAATAACGGCAAAAATAAAGACAATAAAAACGGTATTAATAAATATAATACGGGCAATAATCACTGCAATAATAACTGCAATAATAATGGGAATTACAACGGCCTTAATAAAGACAATAACGTCAATAATAACTGCAATAATATCGGCAATAATATACACAATATCGGCAATAGCAACTGCAATAATTACGGCAATAATGGCCTAAGCCAAGGCAATAATAAAGGAATAATAACGGCAATAATAACGGTAATAATAACGTTAAAAAGTGCAGTAATATGTGCAATATTAACGGCAATGACGTACGTAATAATGCCAATTATAAAGGTAATAATAACGTTAATAATAATGGCTATAATAACTGCAATAATAACGGCAATAATAACTGCAATAACGGTCTTAATAACAGCAAAAATAAAGGAAAAAATAACGGCAATAATAAAGACAAAAACGACAATAATAACTGCTATAATTACGGCAATATCGTCGATAATATCCGCAAAAATAACGGCTATAATCACTGCAATAACGGCCTTAATAACGGCAAAAATAAAGACAATAAAAACGGTATTAATAAATATAATACGGGCAATAATCTCTGCAATAATAACTGCAATAATAATGGGAATTACAACGGCAATAATAAAGACAATAAAGTCAATAATAACTGTACTAATAACGGCAATAACGGCTTTAATATTGGCAATAATAAAGGCAATAATAACGCTAATAATAATCGGAATAAAAACGGCAATACTAAAAGCAATAATAACGGTAATAATAAAGAAAATAACGGCAATAATAACTGCTATAATTACGGCAATAACGGCTTTAATATGGCAATAATAAAGGCAATAAAAAGGGCAGTAATAACTGCAATATCGGCCTATATAACGGCAATAATAACTTCAATAATGGTTCCTATAATAACAGCTATATCTTCAATAATAATGGCAATAATAAAGACAATAGTAATAGAAATAATAAGGCCAGTAATATCGGCAATATCGTTCTACATAACAGCAATAATAAGGGCAATAATAACGGTAATAATAAAGGCAATAACGGCAAAAATAATGGCAAATACAACGGCAATGAGAGCGCCAATAATAATAGCAATAATAACGGACTTAATAACGACAGTAACGTCAATAGTAACTGCTATAATAACGGCAATAACGACCATAATAACGGAAATAATTAAGACAATAAAGGCGATAATATCTGCAATAATAACGGCAATATATACTACATTAATGTCAATAATAAATTCAATAATTACGGCAGTAATAATGGCAATAACAACGGCAATGATAACTGCAATAATAACGGCAATAACGGCCTTGAATACGGCAATAATAAAGGCAATAACAGCAATTATATTAGCAAAAACAACGGTATTAAGAACGGTAATAATAAAGGCAATATTGGCGGCAATATTAAAGACAATAACGTCAATAATAACTTCAATAATAACGGCAATAATAAAGACAAGAACGACAATAATAACTGTTATAATTACGGCAATAACGTCGATAATCTCTGCAATAATAATGGCAATAATGATGGCAATAACAACGGCAATAATAAAAACAATGACGTCATTAATAACTGTTATAATAACGGCAATAACGGCTGTAATAATGGCAATAATAAAGGCAATAAAAAGGCCAGTATTAACTGCAATATCGGCCTACATAACGGCAATAATAACTGCAATATTAACGGCAATAACGGCATTAATTACGGCAATAATAAAGAAAATTACAAAGCTAATAATAATCGGAATAAAAACGGCAATAATAAAGACAATAACGTCAATAATATCTGTTATAATAACGGCAATAACGGCCTTGAATACGGCAATAATAAAGGCAATAACGGCAATGATTTTGGCAAAAACAACGGCATTAAGAACGGCAATAATAATGGCAATAACGTCGACAATAATAAATACAAAAACGTCAATAATAACTGTGATATTAAATACAGTAAATGCAGTAATAATGGCAATAACAACGGCAATAATAACGGCAATATTAAAGGTAATAATAATGGCAATATCGACGGCAATATTAAAGACCATAACGTCAATAATAACTTCAATAATAACGGCAATAATAACTGCAATAACGGTCTTAATAACGGCAATAATAAAGGAAATAATAAAGGTAATAATAACGATAATAAGAGCAATAATAACTGCAATAAAAACGACAATAATAATAGCAATAACAACGGCAATAATAGAGACAATAACGTCAATAATAACTGTTATAATAACGGCAATAACGGCTTTAATAATGGCAATAATAACGGCAATAATAACGCTAACAATAATCGGAATAAAAACGGCAGTAAAAAAGACAATAACGTCAATAATGACTGCAATAATATCGGCAATAACGTCCATAATAACGGCAATATTAAGACAATAAAGGCAATAATAACTGCAATAATAACAGCAATATAAACGACATTAATGTCAATAATAAATGCAATAATTACCGCAACAATAATAGCAATAAAAACGGCAATAATAAAGACAATAACGTCAATAATAACTGTTATAATAATGGCAATAACGGCTTTAATAATGGCAATAATAAAGGCAATAATAACTGTAATAATAAAGGCAATAACGACAATAATAATAGCAATAACAACGGCAATGAGAGCGCCAATAATAATTGCAATATTAACGGCAACATTAACGTTAATAATGTAGCAATAACGAGAATAAAATAGGCAATATCAACGGTTATAATAATGGCAATACTAAAGAGAATAACGGCACTAATAATGGCAATAAAAACGGAAATAATAAAGACAATAAGCGCGATAATAACTGCAATAATAATGGCAATAATAACGGCAATAACTGCCATAATAATGGCAATAATAACGGCAATTATAAAGACAACACTAAAGACAATAGCGTCAATATTAATGGGAATAACAACGGCAATAGTAACCAAGATAATGAAGACAATAAGGGCAATAATCACTGCTTTAATTACGGCAATAACGGCCTTAATAATGGCAAAAATAACGGCCTTAATAACGACAATAACGTCAATAATATTCGCAACAATAACGGCAATAATAACTGCAATAACGGCCTTAATAACGGCAAAAATAAAGACAATAAAAACGGTCATAGTAACGATAATAAGGGCAATAATCTCTGCAATATTAACGGCAATAATAGTAGCAATATCAACGGCAATAATAATAGCAATATCCACGGCAATAATGAGGACAAAAACGACAAAATTAACTGCTATAATTACAGCAATAACGTCGATAATATCCGCAATAAAATTAACGGCAATAATAACTGAAATATTAACGGCAATAACGGCATTAATAACGGCAATAATAAAGGCAATTATAACGGCAATAATAAAGGCAATAACGGCAATAATAATTGCAATAATAGTTGCAATAATAACGGCAATATCTTCAACAATAATGGTAATAATAAAGGTAATAATAATGGCAATATCGATGGCAATAATACAGACAATAACGTCAATATTAACTGCAATAATAACGGGAATAATAACTGCAATAACGGTCTTCATAACGGCAATAATAAAGGAAATAATAAAGGTAATAATAACGATAATAAAGGCAATAATAACTGCAATAATAAGGGCAATAATAACTGCAATAACGGTCTTAATAACGGCAATAATAATGGCAATAACAACGGCAATAACTGCCTTAATAATGGCAATAACAACGGTAATTATAAAGACAATACAAAAGACAATTGTGTCAATAATAATGGGAATAACAACGGCAATAGTAACCGCAATAATAAACACAATAACGGCAATAATAACTGCAATAACGGCCTTAATAACGGCAATAATAACGATAATAATAGCGACAATAAGGGCATTAATAACTGCAATAAAAACGGCAATAATAACGGCAATATCTTCAATAATAATGGCAATAATAAAGACAATAATAATAGCAATAATAAGGCCAGTAATACGGGCAATATCGGGTTACATAATTCACATAATAAGGGCAATAATAACGGTAATAATAAAGGCAATAACGGCAATAATAATAGCAATAACAATGGCAATGAGAGCGCCAATAATAATTGCAATATTAACGGCAACAATAACGTTAATGATGTAGTAATTACGAGATTAAAAAAAGTAATATCAACGGTTATAATAACGGCAATACTAAAGTGAATAACGGCAATAATAATGGCAATAACAACGGCAATAATAAAAGCAATAATAACAGTAATAATAACGTTAATGAGTGCAATTATATCTGCAATAATAACGGCAATGACGTACGTAATAATGCCAATTATGAAGGTAATAATAACGTTAATAATTATGGCTATAATAACTACAATAACAGCCTTAATGACCGCAAAAGTAATGACAATAAAAACGGTAATAATAACTATAATAAGGGCAATAATCTCTGCTATAATAACGGCAATAATAATGGCAATAACAACGGTAATAATAAAGACAATAACGTCAATAATAACTGTTATAATAATGGCAATAACGGCAATAATATTGATAAAAACAACGGTAATAATAACGGTAATAAGTAAGGCAATAACGGCAAAAATATCTGCAATAATAATGGCAATTATAACGGCAATAACAGCCTTAATAATGGCAATAACAACGGCAATAATAACTGCAATAATAAAGACAATAACGGCAATAATAACTGCTATAATTCGGCAATAACGGCCTTAATAAAGGCAATAATAAAGGCAATAATAACGGTAATAATAATGGACTTAGTAACGACAAAAACGTTTATAATATCCACTATAATATCGGCAATAATAACGGCAATAACGCCCATAATAATGGCAAAAATAAAGACAATAAAAACGGTAATAATAACGATAATAAGGGCAATAATCTCTGCAATAATAACGGCAATAACAATAGCAATAACAACGGTAATAATAAAGACATTAACGTCAATAATAACTGTTATAATAATGGCAATAACGGCTTTAATAATGGCAATAATAATAGCAATAACAACGGCAATGATAACTGCAATAATAACGGCAATAAAGGCCTTGAATACAGCAATAATAAAGGCAATAACGGCAATAATATTGATAAAAACAACGGTAATAATAACGGTAATAATTAAGGCAATAACGGCAAAAATATCTGCAATAATAATGGCAATTATAACGCCAATAACTGCCTTAATAATGGCAATAACAACGGCAATAATAACGGTATTAATAAAGACAATAATGTCAATAATAACTGTTATAATAACGGCAATAACGGCTTTAATAATGGCAATAATAAAGGCAATAAAAAGGGCAGTAATAACTGCAAAAGCGGCCTATATAACGGCAATAATAACTGCAATATTAACGGCAATAACGGCATTAATAACGGCAATAATAAAACCAATTTTAACGGTAATAATAAAGGCAATAACGGCAATAATAACTTCAATAATGGTTCCTATAATAACAGCAATATCTTCAATAATAATGGCAATAATAAAGACAATAGTAATAGAAATAATAAGGCCAGTAATATCGGCAATATCGTTCTACATAACAGCAATAATAAAAGCAATAATAACGGTAATAATAAAGGCAATAACGTCAATAATAATGGCAATAACAACGGCAATGAGAGCGCCAATAATAACTGCAATAATAACGGCAACAATAACGTTAATAATGTAGCTATAATTAGAATAAAAAAGGCAATATCAACGGTTATAATAACGGCAATTCTAAAGAGAATAACGGCAATAATAAGGCAATAATAACGGCAATAATAAAGAAAATAACGGCAATAATAACCGCAATAATAATGGCAATAATAACGGCAATAACTGCCTTAATAATGGCAATAACTACGGCAATTGTAAAGACAATACTAAAGAAAATAGCGTCAATAATAATGGGAATAACTACGGCAATAATAACCGCAATAATAAAGACAATAACGGCAATAATAGCTGCTATCATTACTGCAATAACGGCCTTAATAAAGGCAATAAAAAAGGCAATAATAATGGTAATAATAATAGCAATAATAAAGGACTTAATAACGACAATAACGTCAATAATTACTGCAATATTGACGACAATAACGGCCTTAATAACGGGAATAATAACGATAATAATAACGACAATAGGGGCAATAATAACTGCAATAAAAACGGTAATAATAATGTCAATAAGGATGACAATAATAAATACAAAAACGTCAATAATAACTGTGATATTAAAGACAGTATATACAATAATATTGGCAATAACAACGGCTATAATAACGGCAATATTAAAGGTAATAATAATGGCAATATCGACGGCAATATTAAAGAACATAACTTCAATAATAACTTCAATAATAACGGCAATAATAACTGCAATAACGGTCTTAATAACGGCAATAATAAATGAAATAATAAAGGTAATAATAACGATAATAAGGGCAATAATAACTGCAATAAAAACGACAATAATAATGGCAATAACAACGGCAATAATAAAGACAATAACGTCAATACTAATTGTTATAATAACGACAATAACGGCTTTAATAATGGCAATCATAAAGGCAATAAAAAGGCCAGTAATAACTGCAATATCGGCCTACATATCGGCAATAATAACTGTTATAATAACGGCAATAACGGCTTTAATAATGGCAATAATAAAGGCCACAACGGTAATAATTATGGCAATAATATCGGTAATAATAAAGGCTATAACGGCAATGTAACTGCAATTATAACGGCAATAACGGCCTTGAAGACGGCAATAATAAAGGCAATAACGGCAATAATATTGGCAAAAACAACGGCAATAAGAAAGGTAATAATAAAGGCAATATCGACGGCAATATTAAAGAAAATAACGTCAATAATAACTTCAATAATAACGGCAATAATAACTGCAATAACGGTCTTAATAACGGCAATAATAAAGAAAATAATAAAGGTAAAAATAACGATAATAAGGGCAATAATAGCTGCAATAAAAACGACAATAATAATGGCAAAACGACGTCAATAATAAAGGCAATAACGTCAATACTAATTGTTATAATAACGGCAATAACGGCTTTAATAATGGCAATAATAAATCAATAAAAAGTCCAGTAATAACTGCAATATCCGCCTATATAACGGCAATAATAAGGGCAATAATAACGGTAATAATAAAGTCAATAACGGCAATAATAATGGCAATAACAACGGCAATGAGAGCGCCAATAGTAATTGCAATAATAATGGCAACAATTACGTTAATAATGCAGCAATAACGAGAATAAAAAGGCAATATCAACGGTTATAATAACGGCAATACTAAAGAGAATAACGCCAATAATAATGGCAATAACAACAGCAATAATAAAGACAATAACGGCAATAATAACTGCAATAATAATGGCAATAATAACGGCAATAACTGCCTTAATAATGGCAATTACAACGGCTATTATAAAGACAATACTAAAGACAATAGCGTCAATAATATTGGGATTAACAACGGCAATAGTAACTGCAATAATACAGACATGAACGGCAATAATAACTGCTATAATTACGGCAATAACGGCCTTAATAAAGGCAATAATGAAGGCAATAATAACGGTTATAATAATGGCAATAATAACGGACTTAATAACGACAATAACGTCTATAACTACTGCATATTAACGGCAATAACGGCCTTAATAACGGCAATAATAACGATAATAATAGGGACAATAAGGGCAATAATAACTGCAATAATAACGGTTATAATTAAAAAAATAAAGGCAATATTAACGCTAATAATAATCGGAATAAAAACGTCAATAATAAAGCCAGTAACGTCAATAATATCTGCAATAATAACGGCAATAACGACCATAATAACGGCAATAATTAAGACAATAAAGGCATTAATAACTGCAATAATAACGGCAATATAAACGACATTAATGTCAATAATAAATGCAATAATTACGGCAATAATAATTGCAATAACAACGGCAATGATAACTGCAATAATAACGGCAATAACGGCCTTAATAATGGCAATAATTAGGGCAATAATAACGGTAATAGTAAAGGCAATAACGGCAATAATAATGGCAATAACAACGGCAATGAGAGCGACAATAGTAATTGCAATAATAATGGCAACAATTACGTTAATAATGTAGCAATGACGAGAATAAAAAGGCAATATCAACGGTTATAATAACGGCAATACTAAAGGGAATAACGCCAATAATAATGGCAATAACAACAGCAATAATAAAGACAATAACGGCAATAATATCTGCAATAATAATGACAATAATAATGGCAATAACTGCCTCAATAATGACAATAACAACGGCTCTTATAAAGACAATACTAAAGACAATAACGGCAATAATAACTGCTATAATTACGCCAATAACGGCCTTAATAAAGGCAATAATAAAGGCAATAATAACGGCAATAACGGCCTTGAATACGGGAATAATAAAAGGCAATAACGGCAATAATATTGGCAAAAACAACGGCAATAATAACTGCAATAACGGTCTTAATAACGGCAATAATAAAGGAAATAATAAAGGTTATAAAAACGATAATAAGGGCAATAATAACTGCAATTAAAACGACAATAATAATGGCAATAAAGACGGTAATAATAAAGAATATAAAATCAATAGTAACTGCTATAACGAGATGAATAATAGCAATATAAAGGCAATAACAACGGCAATGATAAAGACAATAACATCAAAAATAACTGCAATAATAGCGACAATAATAACGGCCTTAATAACGACAATAACGTCAATAATAAATTCAATAATAACGGCAATAATACACACAATATCGGCAATAGCAACTGCAATAATTACGGCAATAACGGCCTTAGTAACGGCATTAATAAAGACATAATAACGGCAATAATAAAAGCAATAATAAAGGTAACAATAACGTTAATAAGTGCATTATTATCTGCAATAATAACGGCAATGACGTACGTAATAATGCCAATTATAAAAGTAATAATCACGTTAATAATAATGGCTATAATAACTGCAATAACGGCCTGAATAACAGCAAAAATAAAGGCAATAATAACGGCAATAATAAAGAAAATATCGGCAATAATAACTGCTATTACTACGGCAATAACTGCCTTAATAATGGTAATAATAAAGGCTGTAATAACGGTAATAATAATGGCAATAATAACGGCCTTAATAAAGACAATAACGTCAATAATAACTGTAATAATAACGGCAATAACGTACGTAATAATGCCAATTATAAATGTAATAATAACGTTAAAAATAATGGCTATAATAACTGCAATAACGGCCTGAATAACAGCAAAAGTAAAGGCAATAATAACGGCAATAATAAAGACAAGAACGACAATAATAACTGTTATAATTACGGCAATAACGTCGATAATCTCTGCATATATAATGGCAATAATAATGGCAATAATAATGGCAATAACAAGGGCAATAATAAAGACAATGACGTCAATAATAACTGTTATAATAACGGCAATAACGGCTTTAATAATGGCAATAATAAAGGCAATAAAAAGGCCAGTAATAACTGCAATATCGGCCTACATAACGGCAATAATAACAGCAATATTAACGGCAATAACGGCATTAATAACGGGAATAATAAAGAAAATTACAAAGCTAATAATAATCGGAATAAAAACGGCAATAATAAAGACAATAACGTCAATAATAACTGTTATAATAACGGCAATAACGGCTTTAATAATGGCTATAATAAAGCCAATAATAACGCTAATAATAATCGGAATAAAAACGGCAATAATAAAGAAAATAACATCAATAATAACTGCAATAATAACGGCAATAACGACCATAATAACGTCAATAATTAAGACAATAAAGGCAATAATAACTGCAATAATAACGGCCACATAAACGACAGTAATGTCAATAATAAATGCAATAATTACGGCAATATTAATTGCAATAAAAACGGTAATGATAACTGCAATAATAACAGCAATAACGGCCTTGAATACGGGAATAATAAAAGGTAATAACGGCAATAATATTGGCAAAAACAACGGCAATAATAACTGCAATAACGGTCTTAATAACGGCAATAATAAAGGAAATAACAAAAGGTTATAAAAACGATAATAAGGGCAATAATAACTGTAATTAAAACGACAATAATAATGGCAATAAAGACGGCAATAATAAAGAATATAAAATCAATAATAACTGCTATAATAACATGAATAACAGCAAAAATAAAGGCAATAATAACGGCAATAATAAAGAATATAACGGCAATAATAACTGCTATAATTACGGCAATAACGGCCTTAATAATGGCAATAATAAAGGCAATAATAACGGTAATAATAATGGCAATAATAACGGTCTTAATAACGATAATAACGTCAATAATATCCGCAACAATAACGGCAATAATAACTGCAATAACGGCCTTAATAACGGCAAAAATAAAGACAATAAAAACGGTCATAGCAACGATAATAAGGGCAATAATCTCTGCAATATTAACGGCAATAATAGTAGCAATATCAACGGCAATAATAATAGCAATAACAACGGCAATAATAAAGACAATAACGTCAATAATACCTGTTATAATTACGGCAATAACAGCTTTAATAATGGCAATAATAAAGGCAATAATAACGCTAATAATAATCGCAATAAAAACGGCAATAATAAAGACAATAACGTCAATAATAACTGCAATAATAACGGCAATAACTACCATAAGAACGGCTATAATTAAGACAGTAAAGGCAATAATAACAGCAATAATAACGGGAATATAAACGACATTAATTTCAATAATAAATGCAATAATTTCGGCAATAATAATTACAATAACAACGGAAATAATAACTGCAATAATAACGCCAATAACGGCCTTGAATACGGCATTAATAAAGGTAATAAGGGCAATAATATTGCTACAAACAACGTCAATAAGAACGGTAATAATAAAGGCAATATCGACGTCAATAATAAAGACAATAACGTCAATAATAACTTCAATAATAACGGCAATAATAACTGCAATAACGGTCTTAATAACGGCAATAATAAAGGAAATAATGAACGTAATAATAACGATAATAAGGGCAAAAATAACTGCAATAAAAACGACAATAATTATGACAATAACAACGGCAATAATAAAGGCAATAACGTCAATAATAATTGTTATAATAACGGCAATAACGGCTTTAATATGGCAATAAAAAAGGCAATAAAAATGCCAGTAATAACTGCAATATCGGCCTACATATCGACAATAATAACTGCAATAATGTTTGCAATAATAACGGCAATATCTTCAATAATAATGGCAATAATAAAGACAAATATAATAGCAATAATAAGGCCAGTAATACGGGCAATATCGGGCTACATAACACACATAATAAAGGCAATAATAACGGTAATAATAAAGGCAATAACGGAAATAATAATAGCAATAACAACGGCAATGAGAGCGCCAATAATAATTGCAATATTAACGGCAACAATAACGTTAGTAATGTAGTAATAACGAGAATAAAAAAAGTAATATCAACGGTTATAATAACGGCAATACTAAAGTGACTAACGGCAATAATAATGGCAAAAACAACGGCAATAATAAAAGCAATAATAACGGTAATAATAACGTTAATGAGTGCAATAATATCCGCAATAATAACGGCAATGACGTACGTAATAATGCCAATTATGAAGGTAATAATAACGTTAATAATTATGGCTATAATAACTGCAATAACGGCCTGAATAACAGCAAAAATAAAGGCAATAATAATGGCAATAATAAATACAAAAACGACAATTATAACTGCTATAATCACGGCAATAACGTCAATAATATCCGCAATAATAACGGCAATAATAACTGCAATAACGGCCTTAATGACCGCAAAAGTAAAGACAATAAAAAGGGTAATAATAACTATAATAAGGGCAATAATCTCTGTTATAATAACGGCAATAATAATGGCAATAACAACGGTAATAATAAAGTCAATAATACTGTTATAATAATGGCAATAACGGCTTTAATAATGGCAATAATAATAGCAATAAAAAGGACAATAATAACTGCAATATCGGCCTACATAACGGCAATAATAACTGCAATATTAAAGGCAATAACGGCATTAATAACGGCAATAATAAATGCAATTATCACGGTAATAATGAAGATAATAACGGCAATAATTATGGCAATAATAACCGTAATAATAAAGTCAATAACGGCAATAATAACTGCAATAATTAAGACAATGAAGGCGATAAAAACTGCAATAATTACGGCAATATATACGAAATTAATGTCAATAATATATGCAATAAATACGGCAACAATAATTGCAATAACATCGGCAATGATAACTGCAATAATAATGGCAATTATAACGGCAATAACTGCCTTAATAATAGCAAAAACAACGGCAATAATAACGGTATTAATAAAGACAATATTGTCAATAATAACTGTTATAATAACGGCAATAACGGCTTAAATAATGGCAATAATAAAGGCAATAAATAGGGCAGTAATAACTGCAAAAGTGGCCTACATAACGGCAATAATAACTGCAATATTAACGGCAATAACGGCATTAATAACGGCAATAATAACGGCCTTAATAATGGCAATAATAAAGGGAATAATAACGGTAATAATAATGGCAATAATAACGGCCTTAATAACGACAATAACGTCAATAATATCCGCAATAATAACGGCAATAATAACTGCAATATCGGTCTTAATAACGGCAATAATAAAGGAAACAATAAAGGAAATAACAACGATAATAAGGGCAATAATAACTGCAATAAAAACGACAATAATAGTGGCAATAACGACGGCAATAAGAAAGAATATAAAATCAATAATAACTGCTATAACGACATGAATAACAGCAAAAATAAACGCAATAACAACGGCAATAATAAAGACAATAACGTTAATAATAACTGCAATAATATCGGCAATAACGACCATAATAACGGCAATATTAAGACAATAAAGGCAATGATAACTGCAATAATAACGGCAATATAAACGACATTAATGTCAATAATAAATGCAATAATTAGCGCAATAATAATTGCAATAACAATGACAATGATAACGTCAATAATAACTGATATAATAACGGCAATAACGGCTTTAATAATGGCAATAATAAAGACAATAAAAAGGCCAGTAATGACTGCAATATCGGCCTACATAACGTCAATAATAACTGTTATAATAACGGCAATAACGGCTTTAATAATGGCAATAATAAAGGCAACAAAGGCAATAGTTATGGCAATAATAACGGTAATAATAAAGGCAATAACGACAATGGAACTGGAATAATAACGGCAATAACGACCATAATGACGGCAATTATTAAGACAATTAAGGCGATAATATAAGCAAAATAACGGCAATATATACGACATTAATGTCAATAATAAATGCAATAATTACGGCAATAATAATGGCAATAACAACGGCAATGATAACTGCAACAATAACGGCAATAACGGCCTTGAATACGGCAAGAATAAAGGCAATAACGGCAATGATATTGGCAAAAACAACGGCATTAAGAACGGTAATAATAAAGGCAATATTGACGGCTATATTAAAGACAATAACGTCAATAAAAACTTCAACAATAACGGCAATAATAACTGCAATAACTGTCTTAATAACGGCAATAATAAAGGACATAATAAATGTAACAATAACGATAATTAGGGCAATAATAACTTCAATAAAAACGACAATAATAATGCCAATAACGTCGACTATAATTAAGACAAAGACGGCAGTAATAACTGTGATATTAAAGGCAATAAAGGCAATAATAATGGCAATAACAGCAGCAATAATAACGGCAATAATAAAGGGAATTATAACGGTAATAATAAAGGCAATAACTGCAATAATTATGGCAATAATAACGATAATAATAAAGGCGATAACGGCAGTAATAACTGCAATAATAGTTGCTATAATAACGGCAATATCTTCAATAATAATGGCAATAATAAAGACAATAATAATAGCAATAATAAGGCCAGTAATATCGGCAATATCGGGCTACATAACAGCTATAATGAGAGCAATAATAACGGTAATAATAAAGGCAATAACGGCAATAATAATGGCAATAACAACGGCAATAATGACTGCTATAATTAAGGCAATAACGGCCTTAATAATGGCAATAATAAAGAAAATAATAACGGCAATAATAAAGAAAATAACGACAATAATATCGGCAATAATAACTGCAATAACGCCCATAATAATGGCAAAAATAAAGACAATAAAAACGGTAATAATAACGATAATAAGGGCAATAATCTCTGCAATAATAACGGCAATAATTATAGCAATAACAACGGCAATAATAAAGACAATAACGTCAATAATAACTGTTATAATAACGGCAATAACGGCTTTAATAAAGGAAAAAATAAAGGCAATATTAACGCTAATAATAATCGGAATAAAAACCTCAATAATAAAGCCAATAACGTCAATAATAACTGCAATAATAACGGCAATAACGACCATAATAACGGCAATAGTTAAGACAATAAAAGCGATAATATCTGCAATAATAACGGCAATATATACGACATTAATGTAAATAATAAATTCAATAATTACGGCAGTAATAATGGCAGTAACAACGGCAATGATAATTGCAATAATAACGGCAATAACGGCCTTGGATACGGCAATAATAAAGGCAATAACGGCAATAATATTGGCAAAAACAACGGCATTAGGAACGGTTATAATAAAGGCAATATTGACGGCAATATTAAAGACAATAACGTAAATAACTTCAATAATAACGGCGATAATAAAGACAAGAACGACAATAATAACTGCTATAATTACGGCAATAACGTCGATAATCTCTGCAATAATAACGGCAATAATAATGGCAATAACAACGGCAATAATAAAGACAATGTCGTCAATAATAACTGTTATAATAACGGCAATAACGGCTTTAATAATGGCAATAATAAAGGCAATAAAAAGGCCAGTATTAACTGCAATATCGGCTTACATAACGACAATAAAAACTGCAATAATAATTGCAATTATAACAGCATTTACTGCCTTAATACTGGCAATAACAACGCCATTTATAAAGACTATTCTAAAGACAATATCGTCAAAAATATTGGGAATAAAAACGGCAATAGTAACCGCAATAATAAAGACAATAACGTCAATAATTACTGCAATATTAACGGCAATAACGGCCTTAATAACGGCAATAATAACGATGATAATAACGACAATAAGGGCAATAATAATTGCAATAAAAACGGCAATGATAACTACAATAATAACGGCAATAACGGCCTTGAATACGGGAATAATAAAGGCAATAACGGCAATAATATTGGCAAAAACAACGGCAATAATAACTGCAATAACGGTCATAATAACGCTAATAATAATGGAAATAATAAAGGTTAAAAAAACGATAATAAGGGCAATAATAACTGCAATTAAAACGACAATAATAATGGCAATAAAGACGGCAATAATAAAGAATATAAAATCAATAATAACTGCTATAACGAGATGAATAACAGCAAAAATAAAGGCAATAACAACGGCAATGATAAAGACAATAACATCAAAAATAGCTGCAATAATAGCGGCAATAATAACGGCCTAAATAAAGTCAATAACGTCAATAATAACTGCAATAATAACGGCAATAATATACACAATATCGGCAATAGCAACTGCTACAATTACGGAAATAACGGCCTTAGCAACGGCAATAATAAAGGAATAATAACGGCAATAATAAAGAATATAACGGCAATAATAACTGCGATATTAAAGGCAATAAAGGTAATAATAATGGCAATAACAACGGCAATAATAACTGCTATAATTAAGGCAATAACGGCCTTAATAATGGCAATAATAAAGACAATAATAACGGCAATAATAAAGAAAATAACGGCAATAATAACGGCAATAATAACTGCAATAACGCCCGAAATAATGGCAAAAATAAAGACAATAAAAAGGCCAGTATTAACTGCAATATCGGCCTACATAACGGCAATACTAACTACAATTTTAACGGCAATAACGGCATTAATAACGGCAATAATAAAGGCAATTACAACGGTAATAATAAAGGCAATAACGGCAATAATATGACAATGATAACGGTAATAATAAAGGCGATAACGGCAATAATAACTGCAATAATGGTTCCTATAATAACGGCAATATCTTCAATCATAATGGCAATAATAAATACAATAATAATAGCAATAATATTGGCAAAAACAACGGTAATAATAACGTTAATAAGTGCAATAATATCTGCAATAATAACGGCAATGACGTACATAATAATGCCAATTATAAAAGTAATAATATCGTTAAAAATAATGGCTATAATAACTGCAATAACGGACTGAATAACGGCAAAAATAAAGACAATAAAAACGGTAATAATAACTATAATACTGACAATAATATCTGCAATATTAACGGCAATAACAACGGCAATAATAACGGCAATAAAAAGGAAATAATAGTGGCAATATCGACCAGAATATTAAAGACAATAACGTCAATAATAACTTCAATAATAACGGCAATAATAACTGCAATAACGATCTTAATAACGGCAAAAATAAAGGAAATAATAAAGGTAATAATAACGATAATAAGGGCAATAATAACTGCAATAAAAACGACAATAATAATGGCAATAACGACGGCAATAATAAAGAATATAAAATCAATAATAACTGCAATACCGACATGAATAACAGCAAAAATAAAGGCCAAATCGACGGCGATAATAAAGACAATAACATCAAAAATACCTGCAATAATAACGGCAATAATAACGGCCTTAATAATGGCAATAATAAAGGCAATAATAACGGTAATAATAATGGCAATAATAACGGCCTTAATAACGACAATAACGTCAATAAAATCCGCAATAATAACGGCAATAATAACTGCAATAACGGTCTTAATAACGGCAATAATAAAGGAAACAATAAAGGAAATAACAACGATAATAAGGGCAATAATAACCGCAATAAAAACGACAATAATAGTGGCAATAACGACGGCAATAAGAAAGAATATAAAATCAATAATAACTACTATAACAACATGAATAACAGCAAAAATAAACACAATAACAGCGGCAATAATAAAGACAATAACATCAAAAATAACTGCAATAATAACGGCAATAACGGCCTTGAATACAGCAAAAACAAATGCAATAACGGCAATAATATTGGCAAAAACAACGGAAATAATAACTGCAATAACGGTCTTAAAAACGGCAATAATAAAGGAAATAATAAAGGTAATAATAACGATAAAAAGAGCAATACTAACTGCAATAAAAACGACAATAATAATGGCAATAACGACGGCAATATTAAAGAATATAAAATCAATAATAACTGCAATAACGACATGAATAACAGCAAAAATAAAGACAATAAAAACGGTAATAATAACTAAAATAGGGGCAATAACCTCTGCTATAATAACGGCAATAATAATAACAATAACAACGGCAATAATAAAGAATATAAAATCAATAATAACTGGAAAGTTAAGAAATAACGGCTTCAATAATGGCAATAATAAAGGCAATTTTAACGGTAATAACAAAGGCAATAACGGCAATAATAACTTCATTAATGGTTCCTATAATACTAAAGAGAATAACGGCAATAATAAGGCAATAACAACGGCAATAATAAAGACAATAACGGCAATAATAACCGCAATAATAATGGCCATAATAACGGCAATAACTGCCTTAATAATGGCAATAACTACGGCAATTGTAAAGACAATACTAAAGACAATAGCGTCAATAATAATGGGAATAATAACGGCAATAATAACTGCAATAATAACGGCAATATAAACGACATTAATGTTAATAATAAATGCAATAATTACGGCAATAATAATTGCAATAACAACGGCAATGATAACTGCAATAATAACGGCAATAACGGCCTTAATAACTGCAAAAATAAAGACAATATGAAACGGTAATAAAAACGATAATAATATCAAAAATAACTGCAATAATAACGGCAATAATAACGGCCTTAATAAAGACAATAACGTCAATAATAACTGCTTAGCAACGGCAATAATAAAGGAATAATAACGGAAATAATAAAAGCAATAATAACGGTAATAATAACGTTAATAAGTGCAAAAATATCTGCAATAATAACGGCAATGACGTACGTAATAATGCCAATTATGAAGGTAATAATAACGTTAATAAATATGGCTATAATAACTGCAATAACGGCCTGAATAACAGCAAAAATAAAGGCAATAATAATGGCAATAATAAATACAAAAACGACAATTATAACTGCTATAATCACGGCAATAACGTCAATAATATCCGCAATAATAACGGCAATAATAACTGCAATAACGGCCTTAATGACCGCAAAAGTAAAGACAATAAAAACGGTAATAATAACTATAATAAGGGCAATAATCTCTGCTATAATAACGGCAATAATAATAGCAATAACAACGGCAACAATAAAGAATATAAAATCAATAATAACTGGAAAGTTAAGAAATAACGGCTTTAATAATGGCAATAATAAAGGTAATAATAACGCTAATAATAATCGAAATAAAAACGGCAATAATAAAGATAATAAGGTCAATAATAACTACAATAATTACGGTAATAACGACCATAATAACGGCAATAATTATGACAATAAATGCAATAATAACAGCAACAATGTTTGCAATAATAACGGCAATATCTTCAATAATAGTGGCAATAATAAAGACAATAATAATAGCAATAATAAGGCCAGTAATAACGGCAATATCGGACTACATAACAGCAATAATAAGGTAATAATCACGGTAATAATAAAGGCAATAACGGCAATAATAATGGCAATAACAACGTCAATGAGAGCGCCAATAATAATTGCAATAATAAGGGCAACAATAACATTAATAATGTAGCTATAATGAGAATAAAAAAGGCAATATCAACGGTTATAATAACGGCAATTCTAAAGAGAATAACGACAATAATAAGGCAATAACAACGGCAATAATAAAGAAAATAACGGCAATAATAAACGCAATAATAATGGCAATAATAACGGCAATAACTGCCTTAATAATGGCAATAACTACGGCAATTGTAAAGACAATACGAAAGACAATAGCGTCAATAATAATGGGAATAACAACGGCAATAATAACCGCAATAATAAAGACAATAACGGCAATAATAGCTGCTATAATTACGGCAATAAAGGCAATAATAATGGCAATAACAACAGCAATAATAACGGCAATAATAATGGAAATAATAAAGGTAAGAATAACGATAATAATAGGCAATAATAACTTCAATAAAAATGACAATAATAATGGCAATAACGACGGCAATAATAAAGAATATAAAATCAATATTAACTGCAATAATGACATGAATAACAGCAAAAATAAAGGCAATAATATCGTCAATAATAACTTCAATAATAACCGCAATAATAACTGCTATAATTATGGCAATAACGGCCTTAATAATGGCAATAATAAAAGCAATAATAACGGTAACAATAATCCCAATAATAGCGGCCTTAATAACGACAATAACCTCAATATTATCCGCAATAATAACGGCAATAATAACAGCAATAACGGTCTTAATAACGGCAAAAATAAAGGCAATAACGGCAATAATTATGGCAATAATAACGGTAATAATAAAGGCAATAACGTCAATAATAACTGCAATAATAACGGCAATAACGACCATAATAACGGCAATAATTAAGACAATAAATGCGATAATATCTGCAATAATAACGGCAATATATACGACATTAATGTCAATAATAAATTCAATAATTACGGCAGTAATATTGGCAATAACAACGGCAATGGTAACTGCAATAATAACGGCAATAACGGCCTTGAATACGGTAATAATAAAGGCAATAACGGCAATAATATTGGCATAAACAAACGGCAATAAGAACGGTAATAATAAAGGCAATATTGGCGGCAATATTAAAGACAATAACGTCAATAATAACTTCAATAATAACGGCAATAATAAAGACAAGAACGACAATAATAACTGTTATAATAACGGCAATAACGGCTTTAATAATGGCAATAATAAAGGCAATAAAAAGGCCAGTAATGACTGCAATATCGGCCTACGTAACGTCAATAATAACTGTTATAATAACTACAATAACGGCTTTAATAATGGCAATAATAAAGGCAACAACGGAAATATTTATGGCAATAATAACGGTAATAATAAAGGCAATAACGGCAATAATAACTGCAATAATAACGGCAACTTAAACGACATTAATGTCAATAATAAATGCAATAATTACGGCAATAATAATTGCAATAACAACGGCAATGATAACTGCAATATTAACGGCAATAATAACTGCAATATTAACGGCAATAACGGCATTAATAACGGCAATAATAAATGCAATTATAACGGTAATAATAAAGACAATAACGGCAATAATTATGGCAATAATAACCGTAATAATAAAGTCAATAACGGCAATAATTACTGCAATAATTAAGACAATAAAGGCGATAATAACTGCAATAATTACGGCAATATATACGACATTAATGTCAGTAATATATGCAATAATTACTGCAATAATAATTGCAATAACAACGGCAATGATAAGTGCAATAATAACGGCAATAACGGCATTTAATAAAGCAATAATAAAGGCAATAACGGCAATAATATTGATAAAAACAACGGTAATAAGAACGGTAATAATTAAGGCAATAACGGCAAAAATATCTGCAATAATAATGGCAATTATAACGGCAATAACTGCCTTAATAATTGCAATAACAACGGCAATAATAAAGACAATAATGTCAATAATAACTGTTATAATAACGGCTATAACGGCTTTAATAATGGCAATAATAAAGGCAATAAAAAGGGCAGTAATAACTGCAATATTAACGGCAATAACGGCATTAATAACGGCAATAATAAAGGCAATTATAACGGTAATAATAAAGGCAATAACCGCAATAATTATGGCAATAGTAACGGTAATAATAAAGTCAATAACGGCAATAATAACTGCAATAATGGTTGCAATAATAACGGCAATATTTTCAATAATAATGGCAATAATAAAGACAATAATAATAGCAATAATAAGGTCAGTAATAACGGCAATATCGGGCTACATAACAGCAATAATAAGGGCAATAATTACGGCAATAATAATGGCAATAACAACGGCAATAATAAAGAAAATAACGTCAATATTATCTGCAACAATAACGGCAATAATAACTGCAAAATCGGTCTTAATAACGGAAATAATAAAGGAAATAATAAAGGTAATAATAACGATAATAACGGCAATAATAACTGCAATAATAACGGCAATAATAACTGCAATAACGGTCTTAATAACCGCAATAATAATGGCAATAACAACGGCAATGACTGCATTAATAATGGCAATAACAACGGCAATTATAAAGACAATACAAAAGAAAATAGCGTCAATAATAATGGGAATAACAACGGCAATAGTAACCGCAGTAATAAACACAATAACGACAATAATAACTGCAATAACGGTCTTAATAACGGCAATAATAAAGGCAATAATAACGGTAATAATAATGGCAATAATAACGGACTTAATAACGACAATAAAGTCAATAATTACTGGAATATTAACGGCAATAACGGCCTTAATAACGGCAATAATAACGATAATAATAGCGACAATAAGGGCAATTATAACTGCAATAAAAACGGCAATAATAATGGCAATAACGTCGAAAATAATAAATACAAAGACGGCAATAATAACAGCAATAATTAAGACAATAAAGGCAATAATAACTGCAATAAAACGGCAATATAAACGACATTAATTTCAATAATAAATGCAATAATTACGGCAATAATAATTGGAATAAAAACGGCAATGATAACTACAATAATAACGGCAATAACGGCCTTGAATACGGGAATAATAAAGGCAATAACGGCAATAATATTGGCAAAAACAACGGCAATAATCACTGCAATAACGGTCATAATAACGGCAATAATAAAGGAAATAATAAAGGTTATAAAAACGATAATAAGGGCAATAATAACTGCAATTAAAACGACAATAATAATGGAAAGAAAGACGGCAATAATAAAGAATATAAAATCAATAATAACTGGTATAACGAGACGAATAACAGCAAAAATAAAGGCAATAACAACGGCAATGATAAAGACAATAACATCAAAAATAGCTGCTATTATAGCGGCAATAATAACGGCCTAAATAAAGTCAATAACGTCAATAATAACTGCAATAATAACGGAAATAATATACACAATATCGGCAATAGCAACTGCAATATTTACGGAAATAACGGCCTTAGCAACGGCAATAATAAAGGAATAATAACGGCAATAATAAAGAATATAACGGCAATAATAACTGCTATATTTACGGCAATAACGGCCTTAATAATGGCTATAATAAAGGCTGTAATAACGGTAATAATAATGGCAATAATAACGGCCTTAATAACTACAATAACGTTAATAATATCCGCAATAATGACGGCAATAATAACTGCAATAACGGTCTTAATAACGGCAATAATAAAGACAAAAACGACAATAATAACTGCTTATAATTACGGCTATAACGGCCTTAATAATGGCAATAATAAAGGCAATAACGGCAATAATAATAGCAATAACAACGGCAATGAGTGCGCCAATTATAATTGCAATAATAACGGTAACAATAACGTTAATAATGTAGTAATAACGAGAATAAAAAGGCAATACCAAATGTTATAATAACGGCAATACTAAAGAGAATAACGAGAATAATAATGGCAATAACAACAGCAATAATAAAGACAATAACGGCAACAATAACTGCAATAATAATGGCAAAAATAACGGCAATAACTGCCTTAATAATGGCAATAACAACGGCTATTATAAAGACAATACTAAAGACAATAGCGTCAATAATATTGGGATTAACAACGGCAATAATAACCGCAATAATACAGACAATAACGGCAATAATAACTGCTATAATTACGGCAATAACGGCCTTAATAAAGGCAATAATAAAGGCAATAATAACGGTTATAATAATGGCAATAATAACGGACTTAATAACGATAATAACGTCAATAATTACTGCAATATTAACGGCAATAACGGCCTTAATAACGGCAATAATAACTATAATAATAGGGACAATAAAGGCAATAATAATGGCAATAACAACGGCAATAATAACTGCTATAATTAAGGCAATAACGCCTTAATAATGGCAATAATAAAGACAATAATAACGGCAATAATAAAGAAAATAACGGCAATAATAACGGCGATAATAACTGCAATAACGCCCATAATAATAGCAAAAATAAAGACAATAAAAAGGCCACTATTAACTGCAGTATCGGCCTACGTAACGGCAATAATAACTGCACTATTAACGGCAATAACGGAATTAATAACGGCAATAATAAATGCAATTATAACGGTAATAATAAAGACAGTTACGGCAATAATTATGGCAATAATAACCGAAATAATAAAGTCAATAACGGCAAAAATAACAGCAATAATTAAGACAATAAAGGCGATAATAACTGCAATAATTACGGCAATATATACGACATTAATGTCAATAATATATGCAATAATGACGGCAATAATAATTGCAATATCAACGGCAATGATAACTGCAATAATAACGGCAATAACAGCCTTGAATACAGCAAGAATAAAGGCAATAACGGCAATAATATTGATAAAAACAACGGTAATAGGAACGGTAATAATTAAGGCAATAACGGCAAAAATATCTGCAATAATAATGGCAATAACGTCGACTATAATAAAGACAAATACGGCAGTAATAACTGTGATATTAAAGGCAATAAAGGCAATAAAAATGGCAATAACAACAGCATTATTAACGGCAATAATAAAGGCAATTATAACGGTAATAATAAATGCAATAACTGCAATAATTATGGCAACAATAACGGTAATAATAAATGCGATAACGGCAATAATAACTGCAATAATAGTTGCTATATTAACGGCAATATTTTCAATAATAATGGCAATAATAAATACAATAATAATAGCAATAATAAGGCCAGTAATGACGGCAATATCGGGATACATAACAGCAATAATAAGGGTAATAATAACGGCAATAATAATGGCAATAACAACGGCAATGAGAGCGCCAATAATAATTGCAATAATAACCGCAACAATAACTTTAATAATGTAGTAATAACGAGAATAAAAAAGGTAATATCAACGGTTATAATTACGGCAATACTAAAGAGAATAACGGCACTAATAATGGCAATAACAACGGCAATAATAAAGACAATAACTGCTATAATAACTGCAATAATAATGGCAATTACTGCCTTAATAATGGCAATAACAACGGCAATTATAAAGACAATACAAAGACAATAGCGTCAATAATAATGGGAATAACAACGGCAATAGTAACCGCAATAATAACGACAATAACGTCAATAATAACTGCTATATTTACGGCAATAACGGCCTTAATAATGGCAATAATAAAGGCAATAATAACGGTTATAATAAAGGCAATAATGACGGCATTAATGACGACAATAACGTTATTAATATCCGCAATAATAACGGCAATAATAACTGCAATAACGGCCGTAATAACAGCAAAAATAAAGTCAGTAAAAACAGTAAGAATAACGATAATAAAGGCAATAATCTCTGAAATAATTACGGCAATTATAATAGCAATAATAACGGCAATAATAAAGACAATAACGTCGACAATAATTGTTACAATAACGGCAATTATAACGGAAATAACAACTGCAATTATAAAGACAATACTAAAGACAATAGCGTCAATAATAATGGGATTAACAAAGGCAATAGTAACCGCAATATTAAAGACAATAACGGCAATAATAACTGCTATAATTAAGGCAATAACGGCCTTAATAATGGCAATAATAAAGACAATTATAACGGCAATAATAAAGAAAATAACGGCAATAATAACGGCAATAATAACTGCAATAACGCCCATAATAATGGCAAAAATAAAGACAATAAAAACGGTAATAATAACGATAATAAGGGCAATAAACTCTGCAATCATATCGGCAATAATAATAGCAATAACAACGGCAATAATAAAGACAATAACGTCATCAATACCTGTTTTAATTACGGCAATAATGGCCTTAATAATGGCAATAATAAAGGCAATAATAACGGTAATAATAATGGCAATAATAACGGCCTTAATAACGACAATAACGTCAATAATATCCGCAACAATAACGGCAATAATAACTGCAATAACGGCCTAAATAACGGCAAAAATAAAGACAATAAAAACGGTCATAGTAACGATAATAAGGGCAATAATCACTGCAATATTAACGGCAAAAATAGTAGCAATATCAATGGCAATAATAGTAGCAATATCAACGTCAATAATAAAGACAATAACGTCTATAATACCTGTTATAATTACGGCAATAACAGCTTTAATAATGGCAATAATAAAGGCAATAATAACGCTAATAATAATCGGAATAAAAACGGAAATAATAAAGACAATGACGTCAATAAGAACAGCAGTAATAACGGCAATAACGGCCTTGAATACCGCAATAATATAGGCAATAAGGGCAATAATATTGCTAAAAACAACGTCAAAAAGATCGGTAATAATAATGGCAATATCGATGGCAATAATACAGACAATAACTTCAATATTAACTGCAATAATAACGGCAATAATAACTGCAATAACGGTCTTAATAACGGCAATAATAATGGCAATATTAATAGCAATAACAACGGCAATAATAAAGACAATAACGTCAATAATAACTGTCATAATAACGGCAATAACTGCTTTAATAAAGGCAAAAATAAAGGCAATATTAACGCTAATAATAATCGGAATAAAAACGGCAATAATAAAAGCCAATAACGTCAATAATAACTTCAACAATATCGGCAATAACGACCATAATAACAGCAATAATTAAGACAATAAAGGCGATAATATCTGCAATAATAACGGCAATATATACTACATTAATATCTATAATAAATTCAATAATTACGGCAGTAATAATTGCAATTACAACGGCAATGATAACTGCAATAATAACGGCAATAACGGCCTTGAATACGGCAATAATAAAGGCAATGACGGCAATAATATTGGCAAAAACAAAGGCAATAAGAACGGTAATAATAAAGGCAATATTGACGGCAATATTAAAGTCAAAAACGTAAATAACTTCAATAATATCGGCAATAATAAAGACAAGAACGACAATAATAACTGCTATAATTACGGCAATAACGTCGATAATCTCTGCAATAATAACGGCAATAATAATGGCAATAACAACGGCAATAATAAAGACAATGACGTCAATAATAACTGTTATAATAACGGCAATAACGGCTTTAATAATGCCAATAATAATAGCAATAAAAAGGCCAATAATAACTGCAATATCGGCCTACATAACGGCAATAATAACTGCAATATTAACGGCAATAATATCTGCAATATTAACGGCAATAACAACGGCAATAATAAGGGCAATAATAAAGGCAATAATAATGGCAATAACAACGGCAATAATAACTCCTATAATTAAGGCAATAACGGCCTTAATAATAGCAATAATAAAGACAATAATAACGGCAATAATAAAGAAAATAACGGCAATAATAACGGCGATAATAACTGCAATAACGCACATAATAATAGCAAAAATAAAGAAAATAAAAAAGCCAGTATTAACTGCAGTATCGGCCTACGTAACGGCAATAATAACTGCACTATTAACGGCAATAACGGAATTAATAACGGCAATAATAAATGCAATTATAACGGTAATAATAAAGACAGTTAGGGCAATAATTATGGCAATAATAACCGTAATAATAAAGTCAATAACGGCTATAATAACTGCAATAATAACGGCAATAATAACGGCAATAAAAAAAGGTAATAATAATGGTAATATCGTCGGCAATATTAAAGACAATAACTTCAATAAAAACTTCAATAATAGCTGCAATAATAACTGCAATAACGGTTTTAATAACGTCAATAATAAAGGAAATAATAAAGGTAATAATAACGATAATAAAGGCAATAATAACTGCAATAAAAACGGCAAAAATAATATCAATAACGATGGCAATAATAAAGAATATAAAATCAATAATAACTGCAGCAACCACATGAATAACAGCAAAAATAAAGGCAATAATAACGGCAAAAATAAAGAATATAACGGCAATAATAAGTGCTATAATTACGGCAATAACGGCCTTAATAATGGCAAAAATAAAGACAATAAAAACGGTCATAGTAACGATAATAAGGGCAATAATCTCTGCAATATTAACGGCAATAATAGTAGCAATATCAACGGCAATAATAATAGCAATATCAACGGCAATAGTAAAGACATTAACGTCAATAATACCTGTTATAATTACGGCAATAACAGCTTTAATAATGGCAATAATAAATCAATAAAAAGGCTAATAATAATCGCTTCAATAATGGCAATAATAAAGGCAATAAAAAGGGCAGTAATAACTGCAAAAGCGGCCCACATAACGGCAATAATAACTGCAATATTAACGGCAATAACGGCATTAATAACGGCAATAATAAAACCAATTTTAACGGTAATAATAAAGGCAATAACGGCAATAATAACTTCAATAATAACGTTAATAATAAAGGCGATAACGGCAATAATAACTGCAATAATGGTTCCTATAATAACGGCAATATCTTCAATAATAATGGCGATAATAAATACAATAATAATAGCAATAATAAGGCCAGTAATAACGGCAATATCGGGATACATAACAGCAATGTTAAGGGCAATAATAACGGTAATAACGGCCTTGAATACGGCAATAATAAAGGAATAATAACGGCAATAATATTGGCAAAAACAACGGTAATAATAACGTTAATAAGTGCAATAATATCTGCAATAATAACGGCAATGACGTACATAATAATGCCAATTATAAAGGTAATAATATCTTTAAAAATAATGGCTATAATAACTGCAATAACGGACTGAATAACGGCAAAAATAAAGACAATAAAAACGGTAATAATAACTATAATACTGACAATAATATCTGCAATATTAACGGCAATAACAACGGCAATAATAACGGCAATAAAAAGGAAATAATAATGGCAATATCGACCACAATATTAAAGACAATAACGTCAATAATAACTTCAATAATAACGGCAATAATAACTGCAATAACGATCTTAATAACGGCAAAAATAAAGGAAATAATAAAGGTAATAATAACGATAATAAGGGCAATAATAACTGCAATAAAAACGACAATAATAATGGCAATAACGACGGCAATAATAAAGAATATAAAATCAATAATAACTGCAATACCGACATGAATAACAGCAAAAATAAAGGCAAAATCAACGGCGATAATAAAGACAATAACATCAAAAATAACTGCAATAATAACGGCAATAATAACGGCCTTAATAATGGCAATAATAAAGGCAATAATAACGGTAATAATAATGGCAATAATAACGGCCTTAATAACGACAATAACGTCAATAATATCCGCAATAATAACGGCAATAATAACTGCAATAACGGTCTTAATAACGGCAATAATAAAGGAAACAATAAAGGAAATAACAACGATAATAAGGGCAATAATAACTGCAATAAAAACGACAATAATAGTGGCAATAACGACGGCAATAAGAAAGAATATAAAATCAATAATAACTGCTATAACGACATGAATAACAGCAAAAATAAACGCAATAACAACGGCGATAATAAAGACAATAACGTCAATAATAACTGTTATAATGACGGCAATAACGGCTTTAATAATGGCAATAATAAAGGCAATAAAAAGGCCAGTAATAACTGCAATATCGGCCTACATAACGGCAATAATAACTGTAATATTAACGGCAATAACGGCATTAATAACGGCAATAATAAAAGTAATTACAACGCTAATAATAATCGGAATAAAAACGGCAATATTAAGACAATAAAGGCAATGATAACTGCAATAATAACGGCAATATAAACGACATTAATGTCAATAATAAATGCAATAATTAGCGCAATAATAATTGCAATAACAACGACAATGATAACGTCAATAATAACTGATATAATAACGGCAATAACGGCTTTAATAATGGCAATAATAAAGACAATAAAAAGGCCAGTAATAACTGCAATATCGGCCTACATAACGTCAATAATAACTGTTATAATAACGGCAATAACGGCTTTAATAATGGCAATAATAAAGGCAACAAAGGCAATAATTATGGCAATAATAACGGTAATAATAAAGGCAATAACGACAATGGAACTGGAATAATAACGGCAATAACGACCATAATGACGGCAATTATTAAGACAATTAAGGCGATAATATAAGCAAAATAACGGCAATATATACGACATAAATGTCAATAATAAATGCAATAATTACGGCAATAATAATGGCAATAACAACGGCAATGATAACTGCAATAATAACGGCAATAACGGCCTTGAATACGGCAAGAATAAAGGCAATAACGGCAATGATATTGGCAATAATAACGGCAATAAAAAAAGGTAATAATAATGGTAATATCGTCGGCAATATTAAAGAAAATAACTTCAATAAAAACTTCAATAATAACTGCAATAATAACTGCAATAACGGTTTTAATAACGTCAATAATAAAGGAAATAATAAAGGTAATAATAACGATAATAAAGGCAATAATAACTGCAATAAAAACGGCAAAAATAATATCAATAACGATGGCAATAATAAAGAATATAAAATCAATAATAACTGCAGCAACCACATGAATAACAGCAAAAATAAAGGCAATAATAACGGCAATAATAAAGACAATAACGGCAATAATAACTGCAATAATTACGGCAATAACGGCCTTAATAATGGCAAAAATAAAGACAATAAAAACGGTCATAGTAACGATAATAAGGGCAATAATCTCTGCAATATTAACGGCAATAATAGTAGCAATATCAACGGCAATAATAATAGCAATATCAACGGCAATAGTAAAGACATTAACGTCAATAATACCTGTTATAATTACGGCAATAACAGCTTTAATAATGGCAATAATAAATCAATAAAAAGGCTAATAATAATCGCTTCAATAATGGCAATAATAAAGGCAATAAAAAGGGCAGTAATAACTGCAAAAGCGGCCCACATAACGGCAATAATAACTGCAATATTAACGGCAATAACGGCATTAATAACGGCAATAATAAAACAAATTTTAACGGTAATAATAAAGGCAATAACGGCAATAATAACTTCAATAATAACGTTAATAATAAAGGCGATAACGGCAATAATAACTGCAATAATGGTTCCTATAATAACGGCAATATCTTCAATAATAATGGCGATAATAAATACAATAATAATAGCAATAATAAGGCCAGTAATAACGTCAATATCGGGATACATAACAGCAATGTTAAGGGCAATAATAACGGTAATAACGGCCTTGAATACGGCAATAATAAAGGAATAATAACGGCAATAATATTGGCAAAAACAACGGTAATAATAACGTTAATAAGTGCAATAATATCTGCAATAATAACGGCAATGACGTACATAATAATGCCAATTATAAGGGTAATAATATCTTTAAAAATAATGGCTATAATAACTGCAATAACGGACTGAATAACGGCAAAAATAAAGACAATAAAAACGGTAATAATAACTATAATACTGACAATAATATCTGCAATATTAACGGCAATAACAACGGCAATAATAACGGCAATAAAAAGGAAATAATAATGGCAATATCGACCACAATATTAAAGACAATAACGTCAATAATAACTTCAATAATAACGGCAATAATAACTGCAATAACGATCTTAATAACGGCAAAAATAAAGGAAATAATAAAGGTAATAATAACGATAATAAGGGCAATAATAACTGCAATAAAAACGACAATAATAATGGCAATAACGACGGCAATAATAAAGAATATAAAATCAATAATAACTGCAATACCGACATGAATAACAGCAAAAATAAAGGCAAAATCAACGGCGATAATAAAGACAATAACATCAAAAATAACTGCAATAATAACGGCAATAATAACGGCCTTAATAATGGCAATAATAAAGGCAATAATAACGGTAATAATAATGGCAATAATAACGGCCTTAATAACGACAATAACGTCAATAATATCCGCAATAATAACGGCAATAATAACTGCAATAACGGTCTTAATAACGGCAATAATAAAGGAAACAATAAAGGAAATAACAACGATAATAAGGGCAATAATAACTGCAATAAAAACGACAATAATAGTGGCAATAACGACGGCAATAAGAAAGAATATAAAATCAATAATAACTGCTATAACGACATGAATAACAGCAAAAATAAACGCAATAACAACGGCGATAATAAAGACAATAACGTCAATAATAACTGTTATAATAACGGCAATAACGGCTTTAATAATGGCAATAATGAAGGCAATAAAAAGGCCAGTAATAACTGCAATATCGGCCTACATAACGGCAATAATAACTGCAATAACGGCATTAATAACGGCAATAATAAAAGTAATTACAACGCTAATAATAATCGGAATAAAAACGGCAATATTAAGACAATAAAGGCAATGATAACTGCAATAATAACGGCAATATAAACGACATTAATGTCAATAATAAATGCAATAATTAGCGCAATAATAATTGCAATAACAACGACAATGATAACGTCAATAATAACTGATATAATAACGGCAATAACGGCTTTAATAATGGCAATAATAAAGACAATAAAAAGGCCAGTAATAACTGCAATATCGGCCTACATAACGTCAATAAAAACTGTTATAATAACGGCAATAACGGCTTTAATAATGGCAATAATAAAGGCAACAAAGGCAATAATTATGGCAATAATAACGGTAATAATAAAGGCAATAACGACAATGGAACTGGAATAATAACGGCAATAACGACCATAATGACGGCAATTATTAAGACAATTAAGGCGATAATATAAGCAAAATAACGGCAATATATACGACATAAATGTCAATAATAAATGCAATAATTACGGCAATAATAATGGCAATAACAACGGCAATGATAACTGCAATAATAACGGCAATAACGGCCTTGAATACGGCAAGAATAAAGGCAATAACGGCAATGATATTGGCAATAATAACGGCAATAAAAAAAGGTAATAATAATGGTAATATCGTCGGCAATATTAAAGACAATAACTTCAATAAAAACTTCAATAATAACTGCAATAATAACTGCAATAACGGTTTTAATAACGTCAATAATAAAGGAAATAATAAAGGTAATAATAACGATAATAAAGGCAATAATAACTGCAATAAAAACGGCAAAAATAATATCAATAACGATGGCAATAATAAAGAATATAAAATCAATAATAACTGCAGCAACCACATGAATAACAGCAAAAATAAAGGCAATAATAACGGCAAAAATAAAGACAATAACGGCAATAATAACTGCTATAATTACGGCAATAACGGCCTTAATAATGGCAAAAATAAAGACAATAAAAACGGTCATAGTAACGATAATAAGGGCAATAATCTCTGCAATATTAACGGCAATAATAGTAGCAATATCAACGGCAATAATAATAGCAATATCAACGGCAATAGTAAAGACATTAACGTCAATAATACCTGTTATAATTACGGCAATAACAGCTTTAATAATGGCAATAATAAATCAATAAAAAGGCTAATAATAATCGCTTCAATAATGGCAATAATAAAGGCAATAAAAAGGGCAGTAATAACTGCAAAAGCGGCCCACATAACGGCAATAATAACTGCAATATTAACGGCAATAACGGCATTAATAACGGCAATAATAAAACCAATTTTAACGGTAATAATAAAGGCAATAACGGCAATAATAACTTCAATAATAACGGTAATAATAAAGGCGTTATCGGCAATAATAACTGCAATAATGATTGCAATAATAACGGCAATATCTTCAATAATAATGGCAATAATAATGGGAATAACAACGGCAATGAGAGCGCCAATAATAATTGCAATAATAACGGCAACATTCATGTTAATCATGTAGCAATAACGAGAATAAAAAAGGCAATACTAAAGAGAATAACGGCAATAATAAGGCAATAACAACGGCAATAATAAAGACAATAACGGCAATAATAACTGCAATAATAATGACAATAATAACGGCAATAACTGCCTTAATAATGGCAATTACAACGGCTATTATAAAGACAATACTAAAGACAATAGCGTCAATAATAATGGGATTAACAACGGCAATTGTAACTGCAATAATACAGACAAGAACGGCAATAATAAATGCTATAATTACGGCAATAGCGGCCTTAATAAAGGCAATAATGAAGGCAATAATAACGGTTGTAATAATGGCAATAATAACGGACTTAATAACGACTATAACGTCTATAACTACTGCATATTAACGGCAATAACGGCCTTAATAACGGCAATAATAACGATAATAATAGGGACAATAAGGGCAATAATAACTGCAATAATAACGGTTATAATTAAAAAAATAAAGGCAATATTAACGCTAATAATAATCGGAATAAAAACGTCAATAATAAAGCCAATAACGTCAATAATAACTGCAATAATAACGGCAATAACGACCATAATAACGGCAATAATTAAGACAATAAAGGCAATAATAACTGCAATAATAACGGCAATATAAACGACATTAATGTCAATAATAAATGCAATAATTACCGCAATAATAATTGCAATAACAACGACAATGATAACGTCAATAATAACTGTTATAATAACGGCAATAAGGGCTTTAATAATGGCAATAATAAAGGCAACAACGGCAATAATTATGGCAATAATAACGGTAATAATATAGGCAATAACGGCAATGTAACTGCAATAATAACGGCAATAACGACCATAATAACGGCAATTATTAAGACAATAAAGGCATTAATAACTGCAATAATAACGGCAATATAAACGACATTAATGTCAATAATAAATGCAATAATTACGGCAATAATAATTGCAATAACAACGGCAATGATAACTGCAATTATAACGGCAATAACGGCCTTAATAATGGCATAAATTAGGGCAATAATAACGGTAATAGTAAAGGCAATAACGGCAATAATAATGGCAATAACAACGGCAATGAGAGCGACAATAGTAATTGCAATAATAATGGCAACAATAACGTTAATAATGTAGCAATAACGAGAATAAAAAGGCAATATCAACGGTTATAATAACGGCAATACTAAAGGGAATAACGCCAATAATAATGGCAATAACAACAGCAATAATAAAGACAATAACGGCAATAATATCTGCAATAATAATGACAATAATAACGGCAATAACTGCCTTAATAATGGCAATAACAACGGCTATTATAAAGACAATACTAAAGACAATAACGGCAATAATAACTGCTATAATTACGCCAATAACGGCCTTAATAAAGGCAATAATAAAGGCAATAATAACGGCAATAACGGCCTTGAATACGGGAATAATAAAAGGCAATAACGGCAATAATATTGGCAAAAACAACGGCAATAATAACTGCAATAACGGTCTTAATAACGGCAATAATAAAGGAAATAATAAAGGTTATAAAAACGATAATAAGGGCAATAATAACTGCAATAAAAACGACAATAATAGTGGCAATAACGACGGCAATAAGAAAGAATATAAAATCAATAATAACTACTATAACGACATGAATAACAGCAAAAATAAACGCAATAACAGCGGCAATAATAAAGACAATAACATCAAAAATAACTGCAATAATAACGGCAATAACGGCCTTGAATACAGAAAAAACAAATGCAATAACGGCAATAATATTGGCAAAAACAAATGCAATAACGGCAATAATATTGGCAAAAACAACGGCAATAATAACTGCAATAACGGTCATAATAACGCTAATAATAATGGAAATAATAAAGGTTATAAAAACGATAATAAGGGCAATAATAACTGCAATTAAAACGACAATAATAATGGCAATAAAGACGGCAATATTAAAGAATATAAAATCAATAATAACTGCTATAACGAGATGAATAACAGCAAAAATAAAGGCAATAACAACGGCAATGATAAAGACAATAACATCAAAAATAGCTGCAATAATAGCGGCAATAATAACGGCCTAAATAAAGTCAATAACGTCAATAATAACTGCAATAATAACGGCAATAATATACACAATATCGGCAATAGCAACTGCAATAATTACGGAAATAACGGCCTTAGCAACGGCAATAATAAAGGAATAATAACGGCAATAATAAAGAATATAACGGCAATAATAACTGCGATATTAAAGGCAATAAAGGTAATAATAATGGCAATAACAACGGCAATAATAACTGCTATAATTAAGGCAATAACGGCCTTAATAATGGCAATAATAAAGATAATAATAACGGCAATAATAAAGAAAATAACGGCAATAATAACGGCAATAATAACTGCAATAACGCCCAAAATAATGGCAAAAATAAAGACAATAAAAAGGCCAGTATTAACTGCAATATCGGCCTACATAACGGCAATACTAACTACAATTTTAACGGCAATAACGGCATTAATAACGGCAATAATAAAGGCAATTACAACGGTAATAATAAAGGCAATAACGGCAATAATATGACAATGATAACGGTAATAATAAAGGCGATAACGGCAATAATAACTGCAATAAAGGTTCCTATAATAACGGCAATATCTTCAATAATAATGGCAATAATAAATACAATAATAATAGCAATAATATTGGCAAAAACAACGGTAATAATAACGTTAATAAGTGCAATAATATCTGCAATAATAACGGCAATGACGTACATAATAATGCCAATTATAAAGGTAATAATATCGTTAAAAATAATGGCTATAATAACTGCAATAACGGACTGAATAACGGCAAAAATAAAGACAATAAAAACGGTAATAATAACTATAATACTGACAATAATATCTGCAATATTAACGGCAATAACAACGGCAATAATAACGGCAATAAAAAGGAAATAATAGTGGCAATATCGACCAGAATATTAAAGACAATAACGTCAATAATAACTTCAATAATAACGGCAATAATAACTGCAATAACGATCTTAATAACGGCAAAAATAAAGGAAATAATAAAGGTAATAATAACGATAATAAGGGCAATAATAACTGCAATAAAAACGACAATAATAATGGCAATAACGACGGCAATAATAAAGAATATAAAATCAATAATAACTGCAATACCGACATGAATAACAGCAAAAATAAAGGCCAAATCGACGGCGATAATAAAGACAATAACATCAAAAATACCTGCAATAATAACGGCAATAATAACGGCCTTAATAATGGCAATAATAAAGGCAATAATAACGGTAATAATAATGGCAATAATAACGGCCTTAATAACGACAATAACGTCAATAAAATCCGCAATAATAACGGCAATAATAACTGCAATAACGGTCTTAATAACGGCAATAATAAAGGAAACAATAAAGGAAATAACAACGATAATAAGGGCAATAATAACCGCAATAAAAACGACAATAATAGTGGCAATAACGACGGCAATAAGAAAGAATATAAAATCAATAATAACTACTATAACAACATGAATAACAGCAAAAATAAACACAATAACAGCGGCAATAATAAAGACAATAACATCAAAAATAACTGCAATAATAACGGCAATAACGGCCTTGAATACAGAAAAAACATATGCAATAACGGCAATAATATTGGCAAAAACAACGGCAATAATAACTGCAATAACGGTCTTAACAACGGCAATAATAAAGGAAATAATAAAGGTAATAATAACGATAAAAAGAGCAATACTAACTGCAATAAAAACGACAATAATAATGGCAATAACAACGGCAACAATAAAGAATATAAAATCAATAATAACTGGAAAGTTAAGAAATAACGGCTTTAATAATGGCAATAATAAAAGAATAATAACGCTAATAATAATCGAAATAAAAACGGCAATAATAAAGATAATAAGGTCAATAATAACTACAATAATTACGGTAATAAGGACCATAATAACGGCAATAATTATGACAATAAATGCAATAATAACAGCAATAATGTTTGCAATAATAACGGCAATATCTTCAATAATAGTGGCAATAATAAAGACAATAATAATAGCAATAATAACGGCAATATCGGACTACATAACAGCAATAATAAGGGTAATAATCACGGTAATAATAAAGGCAATAACTGCAATAATAATAGCAATAGCAACGGCAATGAGAGCGCCAATAATAATTGCAATAATAACGGCAACAATAACGTTAATCATGTAGCAATAACGAGAATAAAAAAGGCAATATCAACGGTTATAAAAACGGCAATACTAAAAAGAATAACGGCAATAATAATGGCAATAACAACGGCAATAATAAGACACTAACTGCAATAATAACTGCAATAATAATGGCAATTACTGCCTTAATAATGGCAATAACAACGGCAATTATAAAGACAATAACTGCAATAATAACTGCAATAATAATGGCAATTACTGCCTTAATAATGGCAATAACAACGGCAATTATAAAGACAATACAAAGACAATAGCGTCAATAATAATGAGAATAACAGCAGCTAGAGTAACCGAAATAATAATGACAATAACGACAATAATAACTGCTATAATTACGGCAATAATGGCCTTAATAATGGCAATAATAAAGGCAATAATAACGGTAATAATAACGGCAATAATAACGGACATAATAACGACAATAACGTCAATAATATCCGCAATAATAACGCCAATAATAACTGCAATAACGGTCTTAATAACGGCAATAATAATGGAAATAATAAAGGTATTAATAACGACAATAAGGGCAATAATAACTGCAATAAAAACGACAATAATAATGGCAATAACGACGGCAATAATAAAGAATATAAAATCAATACTAACTGCAATAACGACATGAATAACAGCACAAATAAAGGCAATAATAACGGCAATAATAAAGAAAATAACGGCAATAATAAATGCTATAATTACGGCAATAACGGCCTTAATAATGGCAATAATAAAGGCAATAAAAAGGGCAGTAATAACTGCAAAAGCGGCCTACATAACGGCAATAATAACTGCAATATTAACGGCAATAACGGCATTAATAACGGCAATAATAAAACCAATTTTAACGGTAATAATAAAGGCAATAACGGCAATAATAACTTCAATAATAGTTCCTATAATAACAGCAATATCTTCAATAATAATGGCAATAATAAAGACAATAGTAATAGATATAATAAGGCCAGTAATATCGGCAATATCGTTCTACATAACAGCAATAATAAGGGCAATAATAACGGTAATAATAAAGGCAAAAACGGCAATAATAATGGCAATAACAACGTCAATGAGAGCGCCAATAATAATTGCAATAATAAGGGCAACAATAACATTAATAATGTAGCTATAATGAGAATAAAAAAGGCAATATCAACGGTTATAATAACGGCAATTCTAAAGAGAATAACGACAATAATAAGGCAATAACAACGGCAATAATAAAGAAAATAACGGCAATAATAACCGCAATAATAATGGCAATAATAACGGCAATAACTGCCTTAATAATGGCAATAACTACGGCAATTGTAAAGACAATACCAAAGACAATAGCGTCAATAATAATGGGAATAACAACGGCAATAATAACGGCAATAATAATGGAAATAATAAAGGTAAGAATAACGATAATAATAGGCAATAATAAGTTCAATAAAAATGACACTAATAATGGCAATAAGGACGGCAATAATAAAGAATATAAAATCAATATTAACTGCAATAATGACATGAATAACAGCAAAAATAAAGGCAATAATATCGTCAATAATAACTTCAATAATAACCGCAATAATAACTGCTATAATTACGGCAATAACGGCCTTAATAATGGCAATAATAAAAGCAATAATAACGGTAACAATAATGGCAATAATAGCTGCCTTAATAACGACAATAACCTCAATATTATTCGCAATAATAACGGCAATAATAACAGCAATAACGGCCTTAATAACGACAATAACGTCAATAAAATCCGCAATAATAACGGCAATAATAACTGCAATAACGGTCTTAATAACGGCAATAATAAAGGAAACAATAAAGGAAATAACAACGATAATAAGGGCAATAATAACCGCAATAAAAACGACAATAATAGTGGCAATAACGACGGCAATAAGAAAGAGTATAAAATCAATAATAACTACTATAACGACATGAATAACAGCAAAAATAAAGGCAATAATAACGGCAAAAATAAAGAATATAACGGCAATTATAAGTGCTATAATTACGGCAATAACGGCCTTAATATTGGCAAAAATAAAGACAATAAAAACGGTCATAGTAACGATAATAAGGGCAATAATCTCAGCAATATTAACGGCAATAATAGTAGCAATATCAACGGCAATAATAATAGCAATATCAACGGCAATAGTAAAGACATTAACGTCAATAATACCTGTTATAATTACGGCAATAACAGCTTTAATAATGGCAATAATAAATCAATAAAAAGGCTAATAATAATCGCTTCAATAATGGCAATAATAAAGGCAATAAACAGGGCAGTAATAACTGCAAAAGCGGCCCACATAACGGCAATAATAACTGCAATATTAACGGCAATAACGGCATTAATAACGGCAATAATAAAACCAATTTTAACGGTAATAATAAAGGCAATAACGGCAATAATAACTTCAATAATAACGGTAATAATAAAGGCGATAACGGCAATAATAACTGCAATAATGGTTCCTATAATAACGGCAATATCTTCAATAATAATGGCGATAATAAATACAATAATAATAGCAATAATAAGGCCAGTAATAACGGCAATATCGGGATACATAACAGCAATGTTAAGGGCAATAATAACGGTAATAACGGCCTTGAATACGGCAATAATAAAGGAATAATAACGGCAATAATATTGGCAAAAACAACGGTAATAATAACGTTAATAAGTGCAATAATATCTGCAATAATAACGGCAATGACGTACATAATAATGCCAATTATAAAGGTAATAATATCTTTAAAAATAATGGCTATAATAACTGCAATAACGGATTGAATAACGGCAAAAATAAAGACAATAAAAACGGTAATAATAACTATAATACTGACAATAATATCTGCAATATTAACGGCAATAACAACGGCAATAATAACGGCAATAAAAAGGAAATAATAATGGCAATATCGACCACAATATTAAAGACAATAACGTCAATAATAACTTCAATAATAACGGCAATAATAACTGCAATAACGATCTTAATAACGGCAAAAATAAAGGAAATAATAAAGGTAATAATAACGATAATAAGGGCAATAATAACTGCAATAAAAACGACAATAATAATGGCAATAACGACGGCAATAATAAAGAATATAAAATCAATAATAACTGCAATACCGACATGAATAACAGCAAAAATAAAGGCAAAATCAACGGCGATAATAAAGACAATAACATCAAAAATAACTGCAATAATAACGGCAATAATAACGGCCTTAATAATGGCAATAATAAAGGCAATAATAACGGTAATAATAATGGCAATAATAACGGCCTTAATAACGACAATAACGTCAATAATATCCGCAATAATAACGGCAATAATAACTGCAATAACGGTCTTAATAACGGCAATAATAAAGGAAACAATAAAGGAAATAACAACGATAATAAGGGCAATAATAACTGCAATAAAAACGACAATAATAGTGGCAATAACGACGGCAATAAGAAAGAATATAAAATCAATAATAACTGCTATAACGACATGAATAACAGCAAAAATAAACGCAATAACAACGGCGATAATAAAGACAATGACGTCAATAATAACTGTTATAATGACGGCAAAAACGGCTTTAATAATGGCAAAAATAAAGGCAATAAAAAGGCCAGTATTAACTGCAATATCGGCCTACATAACGGCAATAATAACTGTAATATTAACGGCAATAACGGCATTAATAACGGCAATAATAAAAGTAATTACAACGCTAATAATAATCGGAATAAAAACGGCAATATAAAAGACAATAACGTTAATAATAACTGCAATAATATCGGCAATAACGACCATAATAACGGCAATATTAAGACAATAAAGGCAATGATAACTGCAATAATAACGGCAATATAAACGACATTAATGTCAATAATAAATGCAATAATTAGCGCAATAATAATTGCAATAACAACGACAATGATAACGTCAATAATAACTGATATAATAACGGCAATAACGGCTTTAATAATGGCAATAATAAAGACAATAAAAAGGCCAGTAATAACTGCAATATCGGCCTACATAACGTCAATAATAACTGTTATAATAACGGCAATGACGGCTTTAATAATGGTAATAATAAAGGCAACAAAGGCAATAATTATGGCAATAATAACGGTAATAATAAAGGCAATAACGACAATGGAACTGGAATAATAACGGCAATAACGACCATAATGACGGCAATTATTAAGACAATTAAGGCGATAATATAAGCAAAATAACGGCAATATATACGACATTAATGTCAATAATAAATGCAATAATTACGGCAATAATAATGGCAATAACAACGGCAATGATAACTGCAATAATAACGGCAATAACGGCCTTGAATACGGCAAGAATAAAGGCAATAACGGCAATGATATTGGCAATAAAAACGGCAATAATAACTGCTATAATTAAGGCAATAACGGCCTTAATAATGGCAATAATAAAGAAAATAATAACGGCAATAATAAAGAAAATAACGGCAATAATATCGGCAATAATAACTGCAATAACGCCCATAATAATGGCAAAAATAAAGACAATAAAAACGGTAATAATAACGATAATAAGGGCAATAATCTCTGCAATAATAACGGCAATAATTATAGCAATAACAACGGCAATAATACAGACAATAACGTCAATAATAACTGTTATAATAACGGCAATAACGGCTTTAATAAAGGAGAAAATAAAGGCAATATTAACGCTAATAATAATCGGAATAAAAACCTCAATAATAAAGCCAATAACGTCAATAATAACTGCAATAATAACGGCAATAACGACCATAATAACGGCAATAGTTAAGACAATAAAAGCGATAATATCTGCAATAATAACGGCAATATATACGACATTAATGTAAATAATATATTCAATAATTACGGCAGTAATAATGGCAATAAAAACGGCAATGATAATTGCAATAATAACGGCAATAACGGCCTTGGATACGGCATTAATAAAGGCAATAACGGCAATAATATTGGCAAAAACAACGGCATTAAGAACGGTTATAATAAAGGCAATATTGACGGCAATATTAAAGACAATAACGTAAATAACTTCAATAATAACGGCGATAATAAAGACAAGAACGACAATAATAACTGCTATAATTACGGCAATAACGTCGATAATCTCTGCAATAATAACGGCAATAATAATGGCAATAACAACGGCTATAATAAAGACAATGACGTCAATAATAACTGTTATAATAACGGCAATAACGGCTTTAATAATGGCAATAATAAAGGCAATAAAAAGGCCAGTATTAACTGCAATATCGGCTTACATAACGGCAATAAAAACTGCAATAATAATTGCAATAATAACGGCAATAACTGCCTTAATACTGGCAATAACAACGCCATTTATAATGACAATACTAAAGACAATATCGTCAAAAATATTGGGAATAAAAACGGCAATAGTAATCGCAATAATAAAGACAATAACGTCAATAATTACTGCAATATTTACGGCAATAACGGCCTTAATAACGGCAATAATAACGATGATAATAACGACAATAAGGGCAAAAATAACTGCAATAAAAACGGCAATATTAATGGCAATAACGTCGACAATAATAAAGACAAAGACGGCAATAATAACTGCGATATTAAAGGCAATAAAGGCAATAATAATGGCAATAACCTCGGCAATAATAACTGCAATAATAACGGCAATAACGACCATAATAACGTCAATAATTAAGACAATAAAGGCAATAATAACTGCAATAATAACGGCAACATAAAGGACAGTAATGTCAATAATAAATGCAATAATTACGGCAATAATAATTGCAATAAAAACGGCAATGATAAGTACAATAATAACGGCAATAACGGCCTTGAATACGGGAATAATAAAGGCAATAACGGCAATAATATTGGCAAAAACAACGGCAATAATAACTGCAATAACGGTCATAATAACGCTAATTATAATGGAAATAATAAAGGTTATAAAAACGATAATAAGGGCAAAAATAACTGCAATAAAAACGACAATAATAATGACAATAACGATGGCAATAATAAAGAATATAAAATCAATAATAACTGCAATAACGCCCATAATAATGGCAAAAATAAAGACAATAAAAAGGGTAATAATAACGATAATAAGGGCAATAAACTCTGCAATCATAACGGCAATAATAATAGCAATAACAACGGCAATAATAAAGACAATAACGTCAATAATAACTGTTATAATAACGGCAATAACGGCTTTAATAACGGCAATAATAAAGACAAAAACGACAATAATAACTGCTTATAATTACGGCTATAACGGCCTTAATAATGGCAATAATAAAGGCAATAACGGAAATAATAATAGCAATAACAACGGCAATGAGAGCGCCAATAATAATTGCATTATTAACGGCAACAATAACGTTAATAATGTAGTAATAACGAGAATAAAAAAAGTAATATCAACGGTTATAATAACGGCAATACTAAAGTGAATAACGGCAATAATAATGGCAATAACAACGGCAATAATAAAAGCAATAATAACGGTAATAATAACGTTAATGATTGCAATAATATCCGCAATAATAACGGCAATGACGTACGTAATAATGACAATTATGAAGGTAATAATAACGTTAATAATTATGGCTATAATAACTGCAATAACGGCAATAATTATGGCAATAATAAATACAAAAACGACAATTATAACTGCTACAATCACGGCAATAACGTCAATAATTTCCGCAATAATAACGGCAATAATAACTGCAATAACGGCCTTAATGACCGCAAAAGTAAAGACAATAAAAACGGTAATAATAACTATAATAAGGGCAATAATCTCTGCTATAATAACGGCAATAATAATGGCAATAACAACGGTAATAATAAAGACAATAACGTCATCAATAACTGCTATAATTACGGCAATAACGGCCTTAATAAAGGCAATAATAAAGACAATAATAACGGTTACAATAAAGGCAATAATAACTGCAATATTAACGGCAATAATTTGCATTAATAACGGCAATAATAAAGGCAATAACAACGCTAATAATAATCGGAATAAAAACGGCAATAAAAAAGACAATAACGTCAATAATAACTGCAATAATATCGGCAATAACGACCATAATAACGGCAATATTAAGACAATAAAGGCAAAATTAACTGCAATAATAACGGCAATATAAACGACATTAATGTCAATAATAAATGCAATAATTAGCGCAATAATAATTGCAATAACAACGACAATGATAACGTCAATCATAACTGTTATAATAACGGCAATAACGGCTTTAATAATGGCAATAATAAAGACAATAAAAAGGCCAGTAATGACTGCAATATCGGCCTACATAACGTCAATAATAACTTTTATAATAACGACAATAACGGCTTTAATAATGGCAATAATAAAGGCAACAACGGAAATATTTATGGCAATAATAACGGTAATAATAAAGGCAATAACGGCAATAATAACTGCAATAATAACGGCAATTTAAACGACATTAATGCCAATAATAAATGCAATAATTACGGAAATAATAATTGCAATAACAACGGCAATGATAACTGCAATAATAACGGCAATAACGGCCTTGAAGTCGGCAATAATAAAGACAATAACGTCAATAATAACTGCAATAATAACGGCAATATAAACGAAATTAATGTCAATAATAAATGCAATAATAACGGTAATAATAACTGCAATAACAACAGCAATGATAACTGCAATAATAACGGCAATAACGGCCTTCAATACGGCAATAATGAAGGCAATAACGGCAGTAATATTGGCAAAAACAACGGCAATAAGAACAGTAATAATAATGGCAATATTGACGGCAATATTAAAGACATTATCGTCAATAATAACTTCAATAATAATTGCAATAATAACGGCAATAATAAAGATATTAACGCCAATAATAACTGCAAACATAATGGCAATAATAAAGGCAATAATTACGGTAATAATAATGGCAATAATAACGGCCTTAATAACGACAATAACGTCAATAATATCCGCAACAATAACGGCAATAATAACTGCAATAACGGTCTTAATAACGGCAATAATAAAGGAAATAATAAAGGTAATAATAACGATAATAACGGCAATAATAACTGCAATAATAACGGCAATAATAACTGCAATAACGGTCTTAATAACGGCAATAATAATGGCAATATTAATAGCAATAACAACGGCAATAATAAAGACAATAACGTCAATAATAACTGTTATAATAACGGCAATAACTGCTTTAATAAAGGCAAAAATAAAGGCAATATTAACGCTAATAATAATCGGAATAAAAACGGCAATAATAAAGCCAATAACGTCAATAATAACTGCAATAATAACGGCAATAACGACCATAATAACAGCAATAATTAAGACAATAAAGGCGATAATATCTGCAATAATAACGGCAATATATACTACATTAATATCAATAATAAATTCAATAATTACGGCAGTAATAATGGCAATTACAACGGCAATGATAACTGCAATAATAACGGCAATAACGGCCTTGAATACGGCAATAATAAAGGCAATAACGGCAATAATATTGGCAAAAACAAAGGCAATAAGAACGGTAATAATAAAGGCAATATTGACGGCAATATTAAAGTCAAAAACGTAAATAACTTCAATAATAACGGCAATAATAAAGACAAGAACGACAATAATAAATGCTATAATTACGGCAATAATGTCGATAATCTCTGCAATAATAATGGCAATTATAACGCCAATAACTGCCTTAATAATGGCAATAACAACGGCAATAATAACGGTATTAATAAAGACAATAATGTCAATAATAACTGTTATAATAACGGCAATAACGGCCTTAATAAAGGCAATAATAACGATAATAATAACAACAATAAGTGCAATAATAACTGCAGTAAAATCGGCAATAATAATGGCAATAACGTCGACTATAATAAAGACAAATACGGCAGTAATAACTGTGATATTAAAGGCAATAAAGGCAATAAAAATGGCAATAACAACAGCATTATTAACGGCAATAATAAAGGCAATTATAACGGTAATAATAAATGCAATAACTGCAATAATTATGGCAACAATAACGGTAATAATAAAGGCGATAACGGCAATAATAACTGCAATAATAGTTGCTATATTAACGGCAATATCTTCAATAATAATGGCAATAATAAATACAATAATAATAGCAATAATAAGGCCAGTAATGACGGCAATATCGGGATACATAACAGCAATAATAAGGGTAATAATAACGGCAATAATAATGGCAATAACAACGGCAATGAGAGCGCCAATAATAATTGCAATAATAACCGCAACAATAACTTTAATAATGTAGTAATAACGAGAATAAAAAAGGTAATATCAACGGTTATAATTACGGCAATACTAAAGAGAATAACGGCACTAATAATGGCAATAACAACGGCAATAATAAAGACAATAACTGCTATAATAACTGCAATAATAATGGCAATTACTGCCTCAATAATGGCAATAACAACGGCAATTATAAAGACAATACAAAGACAATAGCGTCAATAATAATGGGAATAACAACGGCAATAGTAACCGCAATAATAACGACAATAACGTCAATAATAACTACTATAATTACGGCAATAACGGCCTTAATATTGGCAATATTAAAGGCAATAACAACGGTAATAATAAAGGCAATAATGACGGCATTAATGACGACAATAACGTTATTAATATCCGCAATAATAACGGCAATAATAACTGCAATAACGGCCGTAATAACAGCAAAAATAAAGTCAGTAAAAACAGTGATAATAACGATAATAAAGGCAATAATCTCTGAAATAATTACGGCAATTATAATAGCAATAATAACGGCAATAATAAAGACAATAACGTCAACAATAATTGTTACAATAACGGCAATTATAACGGAAATAACAACTGCAATTATAAAGACAATACTAAAGACAATAGCGTCAATAATAATGGGATTAACAAAGGCAATAGTAACCGCGATATTAAAGACAATAACGGCAATAATAACTGCTATAATTAAGGCAATAACGGCCTTAATAATGGCAATAATTAAGACAATTATAACGGCAATAATAAAGAAAATAACGGCAATAATAACGGCAATAATAACTGCAATAACGCCCATAATAATGGCAAAAATAAAGACAATAAAAACGGTAATAATAACGATAATAAGGGCAATAAACTCTGCAATCATATCGGCAATAATAATAGCAATAACAACGGCAATAATAAAGACAATAACGTCATCAATACCTGTTATAATTACGGCAATAATGGCCTTAGTAATGGCAATAATAAAGGCAATAATTACGGTAATAATAATGGCAATAATAACGGCCTTAATAACGACAATAACGTCAATAATATCCGCAACAATAACGGCAATAATAACTGCAATAACGGTCTTAATAACGGCAATAATAAAGGAAATAATAAAGGTAATAATAACGATAATAACGGCAATAATAACTGCAATAATAACGGCAATAATAACTGCAATAACGGTCTTAATAACGGCAATAATAATGGCAATATTAATAGCAATAACAACGGCAATAATAAAGACAATAACGTCAATAATAACTGTTATAATAACGGCAATAACTGCTTTAATAAAGGCAAAAATAAAGGCAATATTAACGCTAATAATAATCGGAATAAAAACGGCAATAATAAAGCCAATAACGTCAATAATAACTGCAATAATAACGGCAATAACGACCATAATAACAGCAATAATTAAGACAATAAAGGCGATAATATCTGCAATAATAACGGCAATATATACTACATTAATATCAATAATAAATTCAATAATTACGGCAGTAATAATGGCAATTACAACGGCAATGATAACTGCAATAATAACGGCAATAACGGCCTTGAATACGGCAATAATAAAGGCAATAACGGCAATAATATTGGCAAAAACAAAGGCAATAAGAACGGTAATAATAAAGGCAATATTGACGGCAATATTAAAGTCAAAAACGTAAATAACTTCAATAATAACGGCAATAATAAAGACAAGAACGACAATAATAAATGCTATAATTACGGCAATAATGTCGATAATCTCTGCAATAATAATGGCAATTATAACGCCAATAACTGCCTTAATAATGGCAATAACAACGGCAATAATAACGGTATTAATAAAGACAATAATGTCAATAATAACTGTTATAATAACGGCAATAACGGCCTTAATAAAGGCAATAATAACGATAATAATAACAACAATAAGTGCAATAATAACTGCAGTAAAATCGGCAATAATAATGGCAATAACGTCGACTATAATAAAGACAAATACGGCAGTAATAACTGTGATATTAAAGGCAATAAAGGCAATAAAAATGGCAATAACAACAGCATTATTAACGGCAATAATAAAGGCAATTATAACGGTAATAATAAATGCAATAACTGCAATAATTATGGCATCAATAACGGTAATAATAAAGGCGATAACGGCAATAATAACTGCAATAATAGTTGCTATATTAACGGCAATATCTTCAATAATAATGGCAATAATAAATACAATAATAATAGCAATAATAAGGCCAGTAATGACGGCAATATCGGGATACATAACAGCAATAATAAGGGTAATAATAACGGCAATAATAATGGCAATAACAACGGCAATGAGAGCGCCAATAATAATTGCAATAATAACCGCAACAATAACTTTAATAATGTAGTAATAACGAGAATAAAAAAGGTAATATCAACGGTTATAATTACGGCAATACTAAAGAGAATAACGGCACTAATAATGGCAATAACAACGGCAATAATAAAGACAATAACTGCTATAATAACTGCAATAATAATGGCAATTACTGCCTTAATAATGGCAATAACAACGGCAATTATAAAGACAATACAAAGACAATAGCGTCAATAATAATGGGAATAACAACGGCAATAGTAACCGCAATAATAACGACAATAACGTCAATAATAACTACTATAATTACGGCAATAACGGCCTTAATAATGGCAATAATAAAGGCAATAACAACGGTAATAATAAAGGCAATAATGACGGCATTAATGACGACAATAACGTTATTAATATCCGCAATAATAACGGCAATAATAACTGCAATAACGGCCGTAATAACAGCAAAAATAAAGTCAGTAAAAACAGTGATAATAACGATAATAAGGGCAATAAACTCTGCAATCATATCGGCAATAATAATAGCAATAACAACGGCAATAATAAAGACAATAACGTCATCAATACCTGTTATAATTACGGCAATAATGGCCTTAATAATGGCAATAATAAAGGCAATAATTACGGTAATAATAATGGCAATAATAACGGCCTTAATAACGACAATAACGTCAATAATATCCGCAACAATAACGGCAATAATAACTGCAATGACGGTCTTCATAACGGCAATAATAAAGGAAATAATAAAGGTAATAATAACGATAATAACGGCAATAATAACTGCAATAATAACGGCAATAATAACTGCAATAACGGTCTTAATAACGGCAATAATAATGGCAATATTAATAGCAATAACAACGGCAATAATAAAGACAATAACGTCAATAATAACTGTTATAATAACGGCAATAACTGCTTTAATAAAGGCAAAAATAAAGGCAATATTAACGCTAATAATAATCGGAATAAAAACGGCAATAATAAAGCCAATAACGTCAATAATAACTGCAATAATAACGGCAATAACGACCATAATAACAGCAATAATTAAGACAATAAAGGCGATAATATCTGCAATAATAACGGCAATATATACTACATTAATATCAATAATAAATTCAATAATTACGGCAGTAATAATGGCAATTACAACGGCAATGATAACTGCAATAATAACGGCAATAACGGCCTTGAATACGGCAATAATAAAGGCAATAACGGCAATAATATTGGCAAAAACAAAGGCAATAAGAACGGTAATAATAAAGGCAATATTGACGGCAATATTAAAGTCAAAAACGTAAATAACTTCAATAATAACGGCAATAATAAAGACAAGAACGACAATAATAACTGCTATAATTACGGCAATAACGTCGATAATCTCTGCAATAATAACGGCAATAATAATGGCAATAATAAAGACAATGACGTCAATAATAACTGTTATAATAACGGCAATAACGGCTTTAATAATGGCAATAATAATAGCAATAAAATGGCCAATAATAACTGCAATATCGGCCTACATAACGGCAATAATAACTGCAATATTAACGGCAATAATATCTGCAATATTAACGGCAATAACAACGGCAATAATAAGGGCAATAATAAAGGCAATAATAATGGCAATATCGACGACAATATTAAAGACAATAACGTCAATGATAACTTCAATAATAACGGCAATAATAACTGCAATAACGGTCTTAATAACGGCAAAAATAAAGGAAATAATAAAGGTAATAATAACGATAATAAGGGCAATAATAACTGCAATAATAACGGCAATAATAACGGCCTTAATAAAGAAAATAACGTCAATAATAACTGCAATAATAACGGCAATATTATACACAATATCGGCAATAGCAACTGCAATAATTACGGCAATAACGGCCTTAGCAACGGCATTAATAAAGAAATAATAACGGCAATAATAAAAGCAATAATAAAGGTAATAATAACGTTAATATGTGCAATATTATCAGCAATAATAACGGCAATGACGTACGTAATAATGCCAATTATAAAGGAAATAATAACGTTAATAATAATGGCTATAATAACTGCAATAACGGCCTGAATAACAGCAAAAATAAAGGCAAAAATAACGGCAATAATAGAGACAATAACGTCAATAATAACTGTTATAATAACGGCAATAACGGCTTTAATAATGGCAATAATAAAGACAATAAAAAGGCCAGTAATGACTGCAATATCGGCCTACATAACGTCAATAATAACTGTTATAATAACGGCAATAACGGCTTTAATAATGGCAATAATAAAGGCAACAACGGCAATAATTATGGCAGTAATAACGGTAATAATAAAGGCAATAACGGCAATGATAACTACAATAATAACGCCAATAACGGCCTTGAAGACGGCAATAATAGAGGCAATAACGGCAATAATATTGGCAAAAACAACGGCTATAATAAAGGTAATAATAAAGGCAATATCGACGGCAATATTAAAGACAATAACCTCAATATTATCCGCAATAATAACTGCAATAACGGTCTTAATAACGGCAAAAATAAAGGCAATAAAAACGGTAATAATAACGTTAATAAGTGCAATAATATCTGCAATAATAACGGCAATGACGTACGTAATAATGCCAATTATAAAGGTAATAATAACGTTAATAATAATGGTTATAATAACTCCAATAAGGGCCTGAATAACAGCAAAAATAAAGGCAAAAATAACGGCAATAATAAAGACAAAAACGACAAAAATAACTACTATAATTACGGCAATATCGTCGATAATATCCGCAAAAATAACGGCAATAATAACTGCAATAACGGCCTTAATAGTGGCAATAATAAAGGCAATAGTAACGGTAATATTAATGGCAATAATAACGGCCTTAATGACGACAATAACGTTATTAATATCCGCAATAATAACGACAATAATAACAGCAATAACGGCCTTAATAACGGCAAAAATAGAGACAATAATAACGGTAATAATAACTATAATACGAGCAATAATCTCTGCAATAATAACGGCAATATAAATGGCAATAACAACGGCAATAACAAAGATAGAAACGTCAATAATAACTGTTATAATAACGGCAATAATGGCTTTAATAATGGCATTAATATAGGGAATAATAACGCTAATAATAATCGGAATAAAAACGGCAATAATAAAGACAATAACGTCAATAATAACTGCAATAATAACGGCAATATAAACGTTATTAATGTCAATAATAAATGCAATTATTACGGTAATAATAATTGCAATAACAACAGCAATGATTACTGCAATAATAACGGTAATAACGGCCTTACTAACGGCAATAATACAGGCAATAATAACGGTAATAATAAAGGCAATAACGGCTATAATTATGGCTTTAACAACGTCAATAATAATTGCAATAATAACGGCAATAACGGCCTTACAACCGGAAATAATAAAGACAATATCGGCAATAATCACTCAATAATAACGGCAATGATAACTGCAATTATGGCCTTAATAACTGCAAAATACAGGCAATAATATCGGCAATATTTAAGAAATAACGGTAATAATAACGGCAATAATAATTGCAACAACAACGGCAACAATAAAGACAATAACGTCAATAATAATTGCAATAATAAAGTCAATAATAACTGCAATAACAACGGCAATAATAATGGCAATAACCACGGCATTATTAGCGGCAATAATAAAGAAAATAAAGGCAATAATAACTGCAATAACAACGGCAATAATAATGGCAATAACCACGGCATTATTAGCGGCAATAATAAAGAAAATAAAGGCAATAATAACTGCAATAATAACGGTAATAATGACGATATTATTTGCAATAATAACTGCAATATAAAGGCAATAATAATGGCAATATCGACAGCAATAATAACGATAATAACCTCAATAATAACTGCAATAATAACGGCAATAATAACTGCAATAATAAAGGCAATAACGGCAATACTACCTGCAGTAATAATGGCAATAACAACGGCAATAATAAAAGCAATAATAACGGTAATAATAACGTTAATGAGTGCAATAATATCCGCAATAATAACGGCAATGACGTACGTAATAATGACAATTATGAAGGTAATAATAACGTTAATAATTATGGCTATAATAACTGCAATAACGGTCTGAATAACAGCAAAAATAAAGGCAATAATAATGGCAATAATAAATACAAAAACGACAATTATAACTGCTATAATCACGGCAATAACGTCAATAATATCCGCAATAATAACTGCAATAATAACTGCAATAACGGCCTTAATGACCACAAAAGTAAAGACAATAAAAACGGTAATAATAACTATAATAAGAGCAATAATCTCTGTTATAATAACGGCAATAATAATGGCAATAACAACGGTAATAATAAAGACAATAACGTCAGTAATAACTGTTATAATAATGGCAATAACGGCTTTAATAATGGCAATAATAAAGGCAATAATAACTGTAATAATAATGGCAATAATGACGGCAATAAAAAAGACAATAACGTCAATAATAACTGCAATAATATCGGCAATAACGTCCATAATAACGGCAATATTAAGACAATAAAGGCAATAATAACTGCAATAATAACGGCAATATAAACGACATTAATGTCAATAATAAATGCAATAATTACTGCAATAATAATTGCAATGACAACGACAATGATAACGTCAATAATAACTGTTATAATAACGGCAATAACGGCTTTAATAATGGCAATAATAAAGACAATAAAAAGGCCAGTAATGACTTCAATATCGGCCGACATAACGTCAATAAAAACTGTTATAATAACGGCAATAACGGCTTTAATAAAGGCAATAATAAAGGCAACAACGGCAATAATTATGGCAGTAATAACGGTAATAATAAAGGCAATAACGGCAATGATAACTACAATAATAACGGCTATAACGGCCTTGAAGACGGCAAAAATAGAGGCAATAACGGCAAAAATATTGGCAAAAACAACGGCAATAATAAAGGTAATAATAAAGGCAATATCGACGGCAATATTAAAGACAATAACCTCAATATTATCCGCAATAATAACGGCAATAATAACTGCAATAACGGTCTTAATAACGGCAAAAATAAAGACAATAAAAACGGTAATAATAACGATAATAAGGGCAATAATCTCTGCAATAATAACGGCAATAATAATAGCAATAACAACGGTAATAATAAAGACAATAACGTCAATAATAACTGTTATAATAATGGCAATAACGGCAATAATATTGATAAAAACAAAGGTAATAATAACGGTAATAATTAAGGCAATAACGGCAAAAATATCTGCGATAATAATGGCAATTATAACGGCAATAACTGCCTTAATAATGGCAATAACAACGGCAATAATAACGGTAATAATAAAGACAATAATGTCAATAATAACTGTTATAATAATGGCAATAACAGCAATAATATGACAATAATAACGGTAATAATGAAGGCGATAACGTCAATAATAACTGCAATAATGGTTCCTATAAATACGGCAATATCTTCAATAATAATGGCAATAATAAATACAATAATAATAGCAATAATAAGGCCAATAATAACGGCAATATCGGTGTACATAACAGCAATAATAAGGGCAATAATGACGGTAATAGTAAAGGCAATAACGGCAATAATAATGGCAATAACAACGGCAATGAGAGCGCCAATAATAATTGCAATATTAACGGCAACAATAACGTTAATAACGTAGTAATAACGAGAATAAAAAAGGTAATATCAACGGTTATAATTACGGCAATACTAAAGAGAATAACGCCACTAATAACTGCTATAATTACGGCAATAACGGCCTTAATAAAGGCAATAATAAAGACAATAATAACGGTTACAATAATGGCAATAATAACGGACTTAGTAACGACAATAACGTCAATAATTACTGCAATATTAACGGCAATTACGGCAATAATAACGATAATAATAGGGACAATAAAGGCAATAATAACTGCAATAAAAACGGCAATAATAATGTCGATAACGTCGACAATAATAAAGACAAAGACGGCAATAATAACTGCGATATTAAAGGCAATAAATGCAATAATAATGGCAATAACAACGGCAATAATAACTGCTATAATTAAGGCAATAACGGCCTTAATAATGGCAATAATAAAGACAATAGTAATAGAAATAATAAGGCCAGTAATATCGGCAATATCGTTCTACATAACAGCAATAATAAGGACAATAATAACGGTAATAATAAAGGCAATAACGGCATTAATAATAGCAATAACAACGGCAATGAGTGCGCCAATTATAATTGCAATAATAACGGTAACAATAACGTTAATAATGTAGTAATAACGAGAATAAAAAGGCAATACCAAATGTTATAATAACGGCAATACTAAAGAGAATAACGAGAATAATAATGGCAATAACAACAGCAATAATAAAGACAATAACGGCAACAATAACTGCAATAATAATGGCAACAATAACTGCAATAACTGCCTTAATAATGGCAATAACAACGGCTATTATAAAGACAATACTAAAGACAATAGCGTCAATAATATTGGGATTAACAACGGCAATAATAACCGCAATAATACAAACAATAACGGCAATAATAACTGCTATAATTACGGCAATAACGGCCTTAATAAAGGCAATAATAAAGGCAATAATAACGGTTATAATAATGGCAATACTAACGGACTTAATAACGATAATAACGTCAATAATTACTGCAATATTAACGGCAATAACGGCCTTAATAACGGCAATAATAACTATAATAATAGGGACAATAAAGGCAATAATAATGGCAATAACAACGGCAATAATAACTGCTATAATTAAGGCAATAACGCCTTAATAATGGCAATAATAAAGACAATAATAACGGCAATAATAAAGAAAATAACGGCAATAATAACGGCGATAATAACTGCAATAACGCCCATAATAATAGCAAAAATAAAGACAATAAAAAGGCCACTATTAACTGCAGTATCGGCCTACGTAACGGCAATAATAACTGCACTATTAACGGCAATAACGGAATTAATAACGGCAATAATAAATGCAATTATAACGGTAATAATAAAGACAGTTACGGCAATAATTATGGCAATAATAACCGAAATAATAAAGTCAATAACGGCAATAATAACAGCAATAATTAAGACAATAAAGGCGATAATAACTGCAATAATTACGGCAATATATACGACATTAATGTCAATAATATATGCAATAATGACGGCAATAATAATTGCAATATCAACGGCAACGATAACTGCAATAATAACGGCAATAACAGCCTTGAATACAGCAAGAATAAAGGCAATAACGGCAATAATATTGATAAAAACAACGGTAATAAGATCGGTAATAATTAAGGCAATAACGGCAAAAATATCTGCAATAATAATGGCAATTATAACGCCAATAACTGCCTTAATAATGGCAATAACAACGGCAATAATAACGGTATTAATAAAGACAATAATGTCAATAATAACTGTTATAATAACGGCAATAACGGCCTTAATAAAGGAAATAATAACGATAATAATAACGACAATAAGTGCAATAATAACTGCAGTAAAATCGGCAATAATAATGGCAATAACGTCGACTATAATAAAGACAAATACAATAACAACAGCATTATTAACGGCAATAATAAAGGCAATTATAACGGTAATAATAAATGCAATAACTGCAATAATTATGGCAACAATACGGTAATAATAAATGCGATAACGGCAATAATAACTGCAATAATAGTTGCTATATTAACGGCAATATCTTCAATAATAATGGCAATAATAAATACAATAATAATAGCAATAATAAGGCCAGTAATGACGGCAATATCGGGATACATAACAGCAATAATAAGGGTAATAATAACGGCAATAATAATGGCAATAACAACGGCAATGAGAGCGCCAATAATAATTGCAATAATAACCGCAACAATAACTTTAATAATGTAGTAATAACGAGAATAAAAAAGGTAATATCAACGGTTATAATTACGGCAATACTAAAGAGAATAACGGCACTAATAATGGCAATAACAACGGCAATAATAAAGACAATAACTGCTATAATAACTGCAATAATAATGGCAATTACTGCCTTAATAATGGCAATAACAACGGCAATTATAAAGACAATACAAAGACAATAGCGTCAATAATAATGGGAATAACAACGGCAATAGTAACCGCAATAATAACGACAATAACGTCAATAATAACTACTATAATTACGGCAATAACGGCCTTAATAATGGCAATAATAAAGGCAATAACAACGGCATTAATGACGACAATAACGTTATTAATATCCGCAATAATAACGGCAATAATAACTGCAATAACGGCCGTAATAACAGCAAAAATAAAGTCAGTAAAAACAGTAATAATAACGATAATAAAGGCAATAATCTCTGAAATAATTACGGCAATTATAATAGCAATAATAACGGCAATAATAAAGACAATATCGTCAACAATAATTGTTACAATAACGGCAATTATAACGGAAATAACAACTGAAATTATAAAGACAATACTAAAGACAATAGTGTCAATAATAATGAGATTAACAAAGGCAATAGTAACCGCAATATTAAAGACAATAACGGCAATAATAACTGCTATAATTACGGCAATAACTGTCTTAATAATGGCAATAATAAAGACAATTATAACGGCAATAATAAAGAAAATAACGGCAATAATAACGGCAATAATAACTGCAATAACGCCCATAATAATGGCAAAAATAAAGACAATAAAAAGGGTAATAATAACGATAATAAGGGCAATAAACTCTGCAATCATATCGGCAATAATAATAGCAATAACAACGGCAATAATAAAGATAATAACGTCAATAATACCTGTTATAATTACGGCAATAACAGCTTTAATAATGGCAATAATAAAGGCAATAATAACGCTAACAATAATCGGAATAAAAACGGCAATAATAAAGACTTTAACGTCAATAAGAACTGCAGTAATAACGGCAATAACGACCACAATAACGGCAATAATTAAGACAATAAAGGCAATAATAACTGCAATAATAACGGCAATATAAACGACATTAATATCAATAATAACTGCAATAATAACGGCAATATAAACGACATTAATATCAATAATAAATGCAATAATTACGGCAATAATAATAGCAATAACAACGGCAATAATAAAGACAATAATGTCAATAATAACTGTTATAATAACGGCAATAACGGTCTTGAATAGGGCAATATTAAAGGGAATAACTGCAATAATAATGGCAATAACAACGGCAATAATAAAGCCAATAACGTCAATAATAACTGCAACAATATCGGCAATAACGACCATAATAACAGCAATAATTAAGACAATAAAGGCGATAATATCTGCAATAATAACGGCAATATATACTACATTAATATCAATAATAAATTCAATAATTACGGCAGTAATAATAGCAATTACAACGGCAATGATAACTGCACTAATAACGGCAATAACGGCCTTTAATACGGCAATAATAAAGGCAATGACGGCAATAATATTGGCAAAAACAAAGGCAATAAGAACGGTAATAATAAAGGCAATATTGACGCCAATATTAAAGTCAAAAACGTAAATAACTTCAATAATAACGGCAATAATAAAGACAAGAACGACAATAATAACTGCTATAATTACGGCAATAATGTCGATAATCTCTGCAATAATAACGGCAATAATAATGGCAATAACAACGGCAATAATAAAGACAATGACGTCAATAATAACTGTTATAATAACGGCAATAACGGCTTTAATAATGGCAATAATAATAGCAATAAAAAGACCAATAATAACTGCAATATCGGCCTACATAACGGCAATAATAACTGCAATATTAACGGCAATAATATCTGCAATATTAACGGCAATAACAACGGCAATAATAAGGGCAATAATAAAGGCAATAATAATGGCAATATCGACGACAATATTAAAGACAATAACGTCAATGATAACTTCAATAATAACGGCAATAATAACTGCAATAACGGTCTTAATAACGGCAAAAATAAAGGAAATAATAAAGGTAATAATAACGATAATAAGGGCAATAATAACTGCAATAATAACGGCAATAATAACGGCCTTAATAAAGAAAATAACGTCAATAATAACTGCAATATTAACGGCAATATTATACACAATATCGGCAATAGCAACTGCAATAATTACGGCAATAACGGCCTTAGCAACGGCATTAATAAAGAAATAATAACGGCAATAATAAAAGCAATAATAAAGGTAATAATAACGTTAATATGTGCAATATTATCAGCAATAATAACGGCAATGACGTACGTAATAATGCCAATTATAAAGGAAATAATAACGTTAATAATAATGGCTATAATAACTGCAATAACGGCCTGAATAACAGCAAAAATAAAGGCAAAAATAACGGCAATAATAGAGACAATAACGTCAATAATAACTGTTATAATAACGGCAATAACGGCTTTAATAATGGCAATAATAAAGACAATAAAAAGGCCAGTAATGACTGCAATATCGGCCTACATAACGTCAATAATAACTGTTATAATAACGGCAAAAACGGCTTTAATAATGGCAATAATAAAGGCAACAACGGAAATATTTATGGCAATAATAACGGTAATAATAAAGGCAATAACGGCAATAATAACTGCAATAATAACGGCAATTTAAACGACATTAATGTCAATAATAAATGCAATAATTACGGCAATATTAATTGCAATAAAAACGGTAATGATAACTGCAATAATAACAGCAATAACGGCCTTGAATACGGGAATAATAAAAGGTAATAACGGCAATAATATTGGCAAAAACAACGGCAATAATAACTGCAATAACGGTCTTAATAACGGCAATAATAAAGGAAATAACAAAAGGTTATAAAAACGATAATAAGGGCAATAATAACTGTAATTAAAACGACAATAATAATGGCAATAAAGACGGCAATAATAAAGAATATAAAATCAATAATAATTGCTATAACGAGATGAATAACAGCAAAAAAAAGGCTATAACAACGGCAATAATAAAGACAATAACATCAAAAATAAATGCAATAATAACGGCAATAATAACGACCTTAATAAAGACAATAACGTCAATAATAACTGCAATAATATCGGCAATAATATACACAATATCGGCAATAGCAACTGCTATAATTACGGAAATAACGGCCTTAGCAACGGCAATAATAAAGGAATAATAACGGCAATAATAAAGAATATAACGGCAATAATAACTGCGATATTAAAGGCAATAAAGGTAATAATAATGGCAATAACAACGGCAATAATAACTGCTATAATTAAGGCAATAACGGCCTTAATAATGGCAATAATAAAGATAATAATAACGGCAATAATAAAGAAAATAACGGCAATAATAACGGCATTAATAACTGCAATAACGCCCAAAATAATGGCAAAAATAAAGACAATAAAAAGGCCAGTATTAACTGCAATATCGGCCTACAGAACGGCAATACTAACTGCAATTTTAACGGCAATAACGGCATTAATAACGGCAATAATAAAGGCAATTACAATGGTAATAATAAAGGCAATAACGGCAATAATATGACAATAATAACGGTAATAATAAAGGCGATAACGGCAATAATAACTGCAATAATGGTTCCTATAATAACGGCAATATCTTCAATAATAATGGCAATAATAAATACAATAATAATAGCAATAATATTGGCAAAAACAACGGTAATAATAACGTTAATAAGTGCAATAATATCTGCAATAATAACGGCAATGACGTACATAATAATGCCAATTATAAAGGTAATAATATCGTTAAAAATAATGGCTATAATAACTGCAATAACGGACAGAATAACGGCAAAAATAAAGACAATAAAAACGGTAATAATAACTATAATACTGACAATAATATCTGCAATATTAACGGCAATAACATCGGCAATAATAACGGCAATAAAAAGGAAATAACAATGGCAATATCGACCACAATATTAAAGACAATAACGTCAATAATAACTTCAATAATAACGGCAATAATAACTGCAATAACGATCTTAATAACGGCAAAAATAAAGGAAATAATAAAGGTAATAATAACGATAATAAGGGCAATAATAAATGCAATAAAAACGACAATAAAAATGGCAATAACGACGGCAATAATAAAGAATATAAAATCAATAATAACTGCAATACCGACATGAATAACAGCAAAAATAAAGGTCAAATCGACGGCGATAATAAAGACAATAACATCAAAAATAACTGCAATAATAACGGCAATAATAACGGCCATAATAATGGCAATAATAAAGGCAATAATAACGGTAATAATAATGGCAATAATAACGGCCTTAATAACGACAATAACGTCAATAAAATCCGCAATAATAACGGCAATAATAACTGCAATAACGGTCTTAATAACGGCAATAATAAAGGAAACAATAAAGGAATTAACAACGATAATAAGGGCAATAATAACCGCAATAAAAACGACAATAATAGTGGCAATAACGACGGCAATAAGAAAGAATATAAAATCAATAATAACTACTATAACGACATGAATAACAGCAAAAATAAACGCAATAACAGCGGCAATAATAAAGACAATAACATCAAAAATAACTGCAATAATAACGGCAATAACGGCCTTGAATACAGCAAAAACAAATGCAATAACGGCAATAATATTGGCAAAAACAACGGAAATAATAACTGCAATAACGATCTTAAAAACGGCAATAATAAAGGAAATAATAAAGGTAATAATAACGATAAAAAGAGCAATACTAACTGCAATAAAAACGACAATAATAATGGCAATAACGACGGCAATATTAAAGAATATAAAATCAATAATAACTGCAATAACGACATGAATAACAGCAAAAATAAAGACAATAAAAACGGTAATAATAACTAAAATAGGGGCAATAACCTCTGCTATAATAACGGCAATAATAATAACAATAACAACGGCAATAATAAAGAATATAAAATCAATAATAACTGGAAAGTTAAGAAATAACGGCTTCAATAATGGCAATAATAAAGGCAATTTTAACGGTAATAACAAAGGCAATAACGGCAATAATAACTTCAATAATGGTTCCTATAATAACAGCAATATCTTCAATAATAATGGCAATAATAAAGACAATAGTAATGGAAATAATAAGGCCAGTAATATCGGCAATATCGTTCTACATAACAGCAATAATAAGGACAATAATAACGGTAATAATAAAGGCAATAACGGCATTAATAATGGCGATAACAACGGCAATGAGAGCGCCAATTATAATTGCAATAATGACGGCAACAATAACGTTAATAATGTAGCTATAATGAGAATAAAAAAGGCAATATCAACGGTTATAATAACGACAATACTAAAGAGAATAACGGCAATAATAAGGCAATAACAACGGCAATAATAAAGACAATAACGGCAATAATAAGCGCAATAATATTGGCCATAATAACGGCAATAACTGCCTTAATAATGGCAATAACTACGGCAATTGTAAAGACAATACTAAAGACAATAGCGTCAATAATAATGGGAATAATAACGGCAATAATAACCGCAATGATAAAGACAATAACGGCGATAATAGCTGCTATAATTACGGCAATAACGGCCTTAATAACGGCAATAATAACTATAATAATAGGGACAATAAGGGCAATAATAACTGCAATAAAAACGGCAATAATAATGGCAATAACGTCGACAGTAATAAAGACAAAGACGGCAATAATAACTGTGATATTAAAGACAGTAAATGCAATAATAATGGCAATAACAACGGCAATATTAACGGCAATATTAAAGGTAATAATAATGGCAATATCGACGGCAATATTAAAGACCATAACGTCAATAATAACTTCAATAATAACTGTAATAATAACGGCAATAACGACCATAATAACGGCAATAATTAAGACAATAAGGGCAATAATAACTGCAATAATAACGGCAATATAAACGACATTAATGTTAATAATAAATGCAATAATTACGGCAATAATAATTGCAATAACAACGGCAATGATAACTGCATTAATAACGGAAATAACGGCCTTAATAAAGGCAATAATTAAGGCAATAATAACGGTAATAACAATGGCAATAATAACGGCCTTAATAACGACAATAACGTCAATAATATCCGCAATAATAACGGTAATAATAACTGCAATAACGGCCTTAATGACCGCAAAAGTAAAGACAATAAAAACGGTAATAATAACTATAATAAGGGCAATAATCTCTGCTATAATAACGGCAATAATAATAGCAATAACAACGGCAACAATAAAGAATATAAAATCAATAATAACTGGAAAGTTAAGAAATAACGGCTTTAATAATGGCAATAATAAAGGCAATAATAACGCTAATAATAATCGAAATAAAAACGGCAATAATAAAGATAATAAGGTCAATAATAACTACAATAATTACGGTAATAACGACCATAATAACGGCAATAATTATGACAATAAATGCAATAATAACAGCAATAATGTTTGCAATAATAACGGCAATATCTTCAATAATAGTGGCAATAATAAAGACAACAATAATATCAATAATAAGGCCAGTAATAACGGCAATATCGGACTACATAACAGCAATTATAAGGGCAATAATCACGGTAATAACGGCCTTGAATACGGCAATAATAAAGGAATAATAACGGCAATAATAATGGCAATAACAACGGCAATTATAAAGACAATACTAGTCAATAGCGTCAATAATAAATGGAATAACAACGCCAATAGTAACCGCAATAATAAAGAAAATAACGACAATAATATCTGCTTCAATTACGGCAATAACGGCCTTAATAATGGCAATAATAAAGGCAATAATAACGGTAATAATAATGGCAATAATAACGGACTTAATAACGACAATAACGTCAATAATTGCTGCAATATTAACGGCAATAACAGCCTTAATAACGGCAATAATAACGATAATAATTACGACAATAAGGGCAATAATAACTGCAAAAAAACGGCAATAATAATTGCAATAATAACGGCAACAAAAACGTTAATAATGAAGCAATAACGAGAGTAAAATGCAATATCAACGGTTATAATAACGGCAATACTATAGAGAATAACGGCACTAATAATGGCAATAATAACAGCAATAATAAAGACAATAACGGCAATAATAACTGCTGTAATTACAGCAATAACGGCCTTAATAATGGCAATAATAAAGGCAATAATAATGGCAATAATAATGGCAATAATAACGGATTTACTAACGACAATAACGTCAATATTTACTGCAATATTAACGGCAATAACGGCCTTAAAATCGGCAATAATAACGATAATAATAACAAAAATAAGGGCAATAATAACTGCAATAAAAACGGCAATAATAATGGCAATAACGTCGACAATAATAAAGACAAAAACTTCAATAATAACTGTGATATTAAAGGCAATAAAGGCAATAATAAAGGCAATAACAACGGCAATAATAACGGCAATAATAAAGGTAATAATAATGGAAATATCGACGGCAATATTAAAGACAATATCGTCAATAATAACAACAATAATAACGGCAATTATAACTGCAATAACGGTCTTAATAACGGCAATAATAAAGGAAATAATAAAGGAAATAATAACGATAATAAGGGCAATAATAACTGTAATAAAAACGACAATAGTAATGACAATAACAACGGCAATAATAAAGACAATAACGTCAATACTAATTGTTATAATAACGGCAATAACGGCTTAAATAATGGTAATACTAAATCAATAAAAAGGCCAGTAATAACTACAATATCGGCCTACATAACGGCAATAATAAGGGCAATAATAATGGTAATAATAAAGGCAATAACGGCAATAATAATGACAATAACAACGGCAATAATAAAGACAATAACTTCAATAATAACTGTTATAATAACGGCAATAACGGCTTTAATAATGGCAATAATAAAGGCAATAAAAAGGCCAGGATTAACTGCAATATCGGCTTACATAACGGCAATAATATCTGCAATATTAACGGCAATAACGGCATTAATAACGGCAATAATAACGGCAATTACAACGGTAATAATAAATGCAATAACGGCAACAATATGACAATAATAACGGTAATAATAAAGGCGATAACGGCAATAATAACTGCAATAATGTTTGCAATAATAACGGCAATACCTTCAATAATAGAGGCAATAATAAAGATAATAATAATAGCAATAATAAGGCCAGTAATAACGGCAATATCGGGATACATAACAGCAATAATAAGGGCAATAATAAGGGTAATAGTAAAGGCTATAACGGCAATAATAATGGCAATAACATCGGCAATGAGAGAGCCAATAATAATTGCAATATTAACGGCAACATTAACGTTAATAATGTAGCAATAACGAGAGTAAAAAAGGCAATATCAACGGTTATAATAACGGCAATACTAAAGAGAATAACGGCACTAATAATGGCAATAACAACGGAAATAATAAAAACAATAAGCGCAATAATAATTGCAATAATAATGGCAATTATAAAGGCAATAAAAAGGCCAGTATTAACTGCAATATCGGCCTACATAACGGCAATAATAACGGCAATAATAAAGGTAATAATAATGGCAATATCGTCGGCAATATTAAAGACAATAACGTCAATAAAAACTTCAATAATAACGGCAATAATAACTGCTATAACGGACTTAATAACGGCAATAATAAAGGAAATAATAAAGGTTATAAAAACGATAATAAGGGCAATAATAACTGTAATTAAAACGACAATAATAATGGCAATAAAGACGGCAATAATAAAGAATATAAAATCAATAATAACTGCTATAACGAGATGAATAACAGCAAAAAAAAGGCTATAACAACGGCAATAATAAAGACAATAACATCAAAAATAAATGCAATAATAACGGCAATAATAACGACCTTAATAAAGACAATAACGTCAATAATAACTGCAATAATATCGGCAATAATATACACAATATCGGCAATAGCAACTGCAATAATTACTGCAAAAATGGCCTAAGCCAAGGCAATAATAAAGGAATAATAAAGGCAATAATAAAGGCAATAATAACGGTAATAATAACGTTAATAAGTGCAGTAATATGTGCAATATTAACGGCAACGACGTACGTAATAATGCCAAATATAAAGGTAATAATAACGTTAATAATATTGGCTATAATAACTGCAATAAGGACCTGAATAACAGCAAAAATAAAGGCAAAAATAACGGCAATAATAGAGACAAAAACGACAATAATAACTGCTATAATTACGGCAATATCGTCGATAATATCCGCAAAAATAACGGCTATAATAACTGCAATAAAGGCCTTAATAACGGCAAAAATAAAGACAATAAAAACGGTATTAATAAATATAATACGGGCTATAATCTCTGCAATAATAACTGCAATAATAATGGGAATTACATCGGCAATAATAAAGACAATAACGTCAAAAATAACTGTAATAATAACGGCAATAACGGCTTTAATATTGGCAATAAAAAAGGCAATAATAACGCTAATAATAATTGGAATAAAAACGGCAATAATAAAGAAAACAACATCAATAATAAGTGCAATAATAACGGCAATAACGACCATAATACCATCAATAATTAAGACAATAAAGGCAATGATAACTGCAATAATATCGGCAATAACGTCCATAATAACGGCAATATTAAGACAATAAAGGCAATAATAACTGCAATAATAACGGCAATATAAACGACATTAATATCAATAATAAATGCAATAATTACCGCAATAATAATAGCAATAAAAACGGCAATAATAAAGACAATAACGTCAATAATAATGGCTATAATATAAGTAATAATAACGGCATGACGGCCTTATAACGGCAATATTAAAGACAATAATTACCGTAATAATAACGAAAATAAGGGCAATAATAACTGCAATAATAACTGAAATAAAAATGACATTAACCACAGCAATAATAACGGCAATAATAACGGCAACTATTAAGACAATGACGTTAATAATAACTGCAATAGTAACGGCAATACTAACTGCATTAACGGCATTAATAAAGACTATAATACAGGAGATAATAACGGTAATAATAATGGTAATAATAACGGCGATAATAAGGACAATAATATCGGGAACAATAAGTGTATAACGGCACCAATAACGGTAATAATAAGTGTATAACGGAACAAATAACGGCAATAATAATGGCTATAATAAGGGTAGTAATAGAGGCAATAATAGCGGCAATAATATTGGCAATAAAGTCAATTGTAGGGCAAATAATTAAGGCTAGAATAACCGCATTAACGGTAATAATAACGGCAATAACAACGGCAATAATAAAGGTAATAACGTGAATAATACCGGCCATAATAAAGGTATTAACGGCAATAATAATGGCAAAAATAAGGGCGATAATAATATAAATAATAGCGACAAGATCGTCGATAATAACGGCAACAATAACGCCAAAAATAATGACAATAATAAGGGTAATAATAACGGCCATAATAACTGAATATTAATGGCAATAATAACGGCAATATCTTCAATAATAATGGCAATAATAAAGGAATTATAACAGCAATATTAATGGCAAAAATGTTGCAATAAGATTGGCAATTATAACGACAATAATACAGAAAATAACGGCAATAATAACTTCAATAATAATGGCAATAATAACGGCAATAATAAAGATATTAACGCCAATAATAACTGCAAACATAATGGCAATAATAATGGCAATAACAACTTTAATAATAACTGCAATAATAAAGACAATAACGGCAATAATACGTGCAATAATAACGGCAATAACGACCTTAATAACGGCAATAATAAAGGCCATAATAACGGTAATAATAATGATAATAAGGGCCATATTAACTGCAAAAATAAAAGAAATAATAATGGCAATAACAACGGCAATAATAAAGACAATAACTGCTATAATAACTGCAATAATAATGGCAATTACTGCCTTAATAATGGCAATAACTACGGCAATTATAAAGACAATACAAAGACAATAGCGTCAATAATAATGGGAATAACAGCGGCAAGAGTAACCGCAATAATAATGACAATAACGTCAATAATAACTGCTATAATTACGGCAATAATGGCCTTAATAATGGCAATAATAAAGGCAATAATAACGGTAATAATAACGGCAATAATAACGGACATAAAAACGACAATAACGTCAATAATATCCGCAATAATAACGGCAATAATAACTGCAATAACGGTCTTAATAACGGCAATAATAAAGGAAATAATAAAGGTAATAATAACGATAATAAGGGCAATAATAACTGCAATAAAAACGACAATAATAGTGGCAATAACGACGGCAATAATAGAGAATATAAAATCAATAATAACTGCTATAACGACATGAATAACAGCAAAAATAAAGGCAATAACAACGGCAATAATAAAGACAATAACATCAAAAATAACTGCAATAATAACGGCAATAATGGCCTTGAATACGGCAATAATAAAGTCAATAACGGCAATAATATTGGCAAAAACAACGGCAAATAATAAATGCAATAACGGTCTTAACAACGGCAATAATAAAGGAAATAATAAAGGTAATAATAACGATAATAAGGGCAATACTAACTGCAATAAAAACGACAATAATAATGGCAATAAAAACGGTAATAATAAAGACAATAACGTCAATAATAACTGTTATAATAACGGCAATAACGGCTTTAAATATGGCAATAATAATAGCAATAAAAAGACCAATAATAACTGCAATATCGGCCTACATAACGGCAATAATAACTGCAATATTAACGGCAATAATAACTGCAATATTAACGGCAATAACGGCATTAATAACGGCAATAATAAATGCAATTATAACGGTAATAATAAAGACAATAACGGCAATAATTATGGCAATAATAACCGTAATAATAAAGTCAATAACGGCAATAATTACTGCAATAATTAAGACAATAAAGGCGATAATAACTGCAATAATTACGGCAATATATACGACATTAATGTCAATAATATATGCAATAATTACTGCAATAATAATTGCAATAACAACGGCAATGATAACTGCAATAATAACGGCAATAACGGCCTTTAATACAGCAATAATAAAGGCAATAACGGCAATAATATTGATAAAAACAACGGTAATAAGATCGGTAATAATTAAGGCAATAACGGCAAAAATATCTGCAATAATAATGGCAATTATAACGCCAATAACTGCCTTAATAATGGCAATAACAACGGCAATAATAACGGTATTAATAAAGACAATAATGTCAATAATAACTGTTATAATAACGGCAATAACGGCCTTAATAAAGGCAATAATAACGATAATAATAACGACAATAAGTGCAATAATAACTGCAGTAAAATCGGCAATAATAATGGCAATAACGTCGACTATAATAAAGACAAATACGGCAGTAATAACTGTGATATTAAAGGCAATAAAGGCAATAAAAATGGCAATAACAACAGCATTATTAACGGCAATAATAAAGGCAATTATAACGGTAATAATAAATGCAATAACTGCAATAATTATGGCAACAATAACGGTAATATTAAAGGCGATAACGGCAATAATAACTGCAATAATAGTTGCTATATTAACGGCAATATCTTCAATAATAATGGCAATAATAAATACAATAATAATAGCAATAATAAGGCCAGTAATGACGGCAATATCGGGATACATAACAGCAATAATAAGGGTAATAATAACGGCAATAATAATGGCAATAACAACGGCAATGAGAGCGCCAATAATAATTGCAATAATAACCGCAACAATAACTTTAATAATGTAGTAATAACGAGAATAAAAAAGGTAATATCAACGGTTACAATTACGGCAATACTAAAGAGAATAACGGCACTAATAATGGCAATAACAACGGCAATAATAAAGACAATAACTGCTATTATAACTGCAATAATAATGGCAATTACTGCCTTAATAATGGCAATAACAACGGCAATTATAAAGACAATACAAAGACAATAGCGTCAATAATAATGGGAATAACAACGGCAATAGTAACCGCAATAATAACGACAATAACGTCAATAATAACTGCTATAATTACGGCAATAACGGCCTTAATAATGGCAATAATAAAGGCAATAACAACGGTAATAATAAAGGCAATAATGACGGCATTAATGACGACAATAACGTTATTAATATCCGCAATAATAACGGCAATAATAACTGCAATAACGGCCGTAATAACAGCAAAAATAAAGTCAGTAAAAACAGTAATAATAACGATAATAAAGGCAATAATCTCTGAAATAATTACGGCAATTATAATAGCAATAATAACGGCAATAATAAAGACAATAACGTCAACAATAATTGTTACAATAACGGCAATTATAACGGAAATAACAACTGCAATTATAAAGACAATACTAAAGACAATAGCGTCAATAATAATGGGATTAACAAAGGCAATAGTAACCGCAATATTAAAGACAATAACGGCAATAATAACTGCTATAATTAAGGCAATACGGCCTTAATAATGGTAATAATAAAGACAATTATAACGGCAATAATAAAGAAAATAACGGCAATAATAACGGCAATAATAACTGCAATAACGCCCATAATAATGGCAAAAATAAAGACAATAAAAACGGTGATAATAACGATAATAAGGGCAATAAACTCTGCAATCATATCGGCAATAATAATAGCAATAACAACGGCAATAATAAAGACAATAACGTCATCAATACCTGTTATAATTACGGCAATAATGGCCTTAATAATGGCAATAATAAAGGCAATAATAACGGTAATAATAATGGCAATAATAACGGCCTTAATAACGACAATAACGTCAATAATATCCGCAACAATAACGGCAATAATAACTGCAATAACGGCCTAAATAACGGCAAAAATAAAGACAATAAAAAAGGTCATAGTAACAATAATAAGGGCAATAGTCACTGCAATATTAACGGCAAAAATAGTAGCAATATCAATGGCAATAATAGTAGCAATATCAACGTCAATAATAAAGACAATAACGTCTATAATACCTGTTATAATTACGGCAATAACAGCTTTAATAATGGCAATAATAAAGGCAATAATAACGCTAATAATAATCGGAATAAAAACGGAAATAATAAAGACAATGACGTCAATAAGAACAGCAGTAATAACGGCAATAACGGCCTTGAATACCGCAATAATATAGGCAATAAGGGCAATAATATTGCTAAAAACAACGTCAAAAAGATCGGTAATAATAATGGCAATATCGATGGCAATAATACAGACAATAACTTCAATATTAACTGCAATAATAACGGCAATAATAACTGCAATAACGGTCTTAATAACGGCAATAATAAAGGAAATAATAAAGGTAATAATAACAATAATAACGGCAATAATAACTGCAATAATAACGGCAATAATAACTGCAATAACGGTCTTAATAACGGCAATAATAATGGCAATATTAATAGCAATAACAACGGCAATAATAAAGACAATAACGTCAATAATAACTGTTATAATAACGGCAATAACGGCTTTAATAACGGCAATAATAAAGACAAAAACGACAATAATAACTGCTTATAATTACGGCTATAACGGCCTTAATAATGGCAATAATAAAGGCAATAACGGAAATAATAATAGCAATAACAACGGCAATGAGAGCGCCAATAATAATTGCATTATTAACGGCAACAATAACGTTAATAATGTAGTAATAACGAGAATAAAAAAAGTAATATCAACGGTTATAATAACGGCAATACTAAAGTGAATAACGGCAATAATAATGGCAATAACAACGGCAATAATAAAAGCAATAATAACGGTAATAATAACGTTAATGAGTGCAATAATATCCGCAATAATAACGGCAATGACGTACGTAATAATGACAATTATGAAGGTAATAATAACGTTAATAATTATGGCTATAATAACTGCAATAACGGCAATAATAATGGCAATAACAACGGTAATAATAAAGACAATAACGTCATCAATAACTGCTATAATTACGGCAATAACGGCCTTAATAAAGGCAATAATAAAGACAATAATAACGGTTACAATAACGGCAATAATAACTGCAATATTAACGGCAATAATTTGCATTAATAACGGCAATAATAAAGGCAATAACAACGCTAATAATAATCGGAATAAAAACGGCAATAAAAAAGACAATAACGTCAATAATAACTGCAATAATATCGGCAATAACGACCATAATAACGGCAATATTAAGACAATAAAGGCAAAATTAACTGCAATAATAACGGCAATATAAACGACATTAATGTCAATAATAAATGCAATAATTAGCGCAATAATAATTGCAATAACAACGACAATGATAACGTCAATCATAACTGTTATAATAACGGCAATAACGGCTTTAATAATGGCAATAATAAAGACAATAAAAAGGCCAGTAATGACTGCAATATCGGCCTATATAACGTCAATAATAACTGTTATAATAACGACAATAACGGCTTTAATAATGGCAATAATAAAGGCAACAACGGAAATAATTATGGCAATAATAACGGTAATAATAAAGGCAATAACGGCAATAATAACTGCAATAATAACGGCAATATAAACGATATTAATGTCAATAATAAATGCAATAATTACTGTAATAATAATTGCAATAACAACAGCAATGATAACTGCAATAACAACGGCAATAATAATGGCAATAACCGCGGCATTATTAGCGTCAATAATAAAGAAAATAAAGGCAATAATAACTGCAATAATAACGGTAATAATGACGATATTATTTGCAATAATAACTGCAATATAAAGGCAATAATAATGGCAATATCGACGGCAATAATAACGATAATAACCTCAATATTAACTGCAATAATAACGGCAATAATAACTGCAATAATAAAGGCAATAACGGCAATACTACCTGCAGTAATAATGGCAATATTAAGGGCATTAATAACGACAATAATAAAGAGAATAAGAATGATTATGAGGACAATAATAACTTCAATAATAACGGCAATATTAACTGCAATATCGGCCTTAAAAACGGCAATAATAAAGGCAATATTAACGGTAATAATATCGATAATAAGGCCAATAATATCTACGATATTAACGCAATAATAATAGCAATAAAAGCGGCAATAATAAAGACAATAGCGTCAATAATAACTGCAATAATAACGTCAAATCGACCATAATAATGGCAATAATGAAGACAATAAATGCAATAATTACGGCAATAATAACTGCAATATAGGCCTTAAAATCGTCGATAATAAAGGCAATAATAACGGTAATAATAACGATAATAAGGCCAATAATAACTGCATTAATAACGGCAATAACAACTGCAATAATAATGGCAATTAAACGGCCATCACTTAAGTAATGATGGTAACAATAACGACAATAATAATGACTATAAGAACGGCAATAATAAAGACAATAAGGACAATAATATCTGAATAATAATGGTAACAATAACGGCAACAACTTCAACAATAATTGCAATAATAAGACCAGTAAAAACTGCAAAATCGGCCTACACATCGGCAATAATAAATGCAATATTAACGGCAATAACGGCCTTAATAACGGCAATAATAAAAGCAATAGTAACGGCAATATTGAAAAAATAACGGCAAAATTATCGGCAATAATAATGGCAGTATTATCGGCAATATCGGCACTAGTAACGACTATAATTAAAGCAATAATAACGGTAATAATGAAGGCAATAACGACAATAATATTTGCAATTCAACGGCAATAATGACAGCAATAATAACGACAATAATGGCCTTAATAACTGCCATAATAAAGACAATAACGGCAAAAATAACTGCAATAATAATGTTAACAATAACGACCATAATAATGGAAATAATAAGGGAAATAACGGAAATATCAGCCTAAATAACGTCAATAATATCCGCAATAATAACGGCAATGGTATCTGCAATAACGGCCTTAATAACGGCAAAAATAAAGACAATATGAAACGGTAATAAAAACGAAAATAATATCAAAAATAACTGCAATAATAACGGCAATAATAACGGCCTTAATAAAGACAATAACGTCAATAATAACTGCTTAGCAACGGCATAATAAAGGAATAATAACGGAAATAATAAAAGCAATAATAACGGTAATAATAACGTTAATAAGTGCAAAAATATCTGCAATAATAACGGCAATGACGTACGTAATAATGCCAATTATGAAAGTAATAATAACGTTAATAAATATGGCTATAATAACTGCAATAACGGCCTGAATAACAGCAAAAATAAAGGCAATAATAATGGCAATAATAAATACAAAAACGACAATTATAACTGCTATAATCACGGCAATAACGTCAATAATATCCGCAATAATAACGGCAATAATAACTGCAATAACGGCCTTAATGACCGCAAAAGTAAAGACAATAAAAACGGCAATAATAACTATTAAAAGGGCAATAATCTCTGTTATAATAACGGCAATAATAATGGCAATAACAACGGTAATAATAAAGACTTTAACGTCAATAATAACTGTTATAATAATGGCAATAACGGCTTTAATAATGGCAATAATAATAGCAATAAAAGGACAATAATAACTGCAATATCGGCCTACATAACGGCAATAATAACTGCAATATTAACGGCAATAATAACTGCAATATTAACGGCAATAACGGCATTAAAAACGGCAATAATAAATGCAATTATAACTGTAATACTAAAGACAATAAATGCAATAATTATGGCAATAATAACCGTAATAATAAAGTCAATAACGGCAATAATAACTGCAATAATTAAGACTATAAAGGCGATAATAACTGCAATAATTACGGCAATATATACGACATTAATGTCAATAATATATGTAATAATTACGGCAATTATAATTGCAATAACAACGGCAATGATAACTACAATAATAACGGCCTTGAATACAGCTATAATGAAGGCAATAACGGCAATAATATTGATAAAAACAACGGAAATAAGAACGGTAATAATTAAGGCAATAACGGCAAAAATATCTGCAATAATAATGGTAATTATAAAGGCAATAACTGCCTTAATAATGGCAATAACAACGGCAATAATAACGGTAATAATAAAGGCAATAACGGCAATAATAATGGCAATAACTACGCAATTGTAAAAACAATACTAAAGAAAATAGCGTCAATAATAATGGGAATAACAACGGCAATAATAACGGTAATAATAAAGACAATAACGGCAATAATAGCTGCTATAATTACTGCAATAACGGCCTTAATAAAGGCAATAAAAAAGGCAATAATAATGGTAATAATAATAGCAATAATAACGGACTTAATAACGACAATAACGTCAATAATTACTGCAATATTGACGACAATAACGGCCTTAATAACGGCAATAATAACGATAATAATAACGACAATAGGGGCAATAATAACTGCAATAAAAACGGTAATAATAATGTCAATAAGGATGACAATAATAAATACAAAAACGTCAATAATAACTGTGATATTAAAGACAGTAAATACAATAATAATGGCAATAACAACGGCTATAATAACGGCAATATTAAAGGTAATAATAATGGCAATATCGACGGCAATATTAAAGAAAATATCGTCAATAATAACTTCAATAATAACGGCAATAATAACTAAAATAACGGTCTTAATAACGGCAAAAATAAAGAAAATAATAAAGGTAAAAATAACGATAATAAGGGCAATAATAGCTGCAATAAAAACGACAATAATAATGGCAAAACGACGTCAATAATAAAGGCAATAACGTCAATAATATCCGCAATAATACAGGCACTAATAACTGCAATACCGGCCATAATGACCGCAAAAGTAAAGACAATAAAAACGGTAATAATAAATATAATAAGGGCAATAATCTCTGCTATAATAACAGCAATAATAATGGCAATAACAACGGTAATAATAAAGACAATAATGTCAATAATAACTGTTATAATAATGGCAATAACGGCTTTAATAATGGCAATAATAATAGCAATAAAAAGGCCAATAATAACTGCAATAACGGCCTACATAACGGCAATAATAACTGCAATATTAACGGCAATAATAACTGCAATATTAACGGCAATAACGACATTAATGACGGCAATAATAAATGCAATTATAACGGTAATAATAAAGACAATAACGGCAAAAATTATGGCAATAATAACCGTAATAATAAAGTCAATAACGGCAATAATAACTGCAATAATAATGGCAATTATAACGGCAATAACTGCCTCAATAATGGCAATAACAACGGCAATAATAACGGTATTAATAAAGACAATAATGTCAATAATAACTGTTATAAAAACGGCAATAACGGCTTCAATAATGGCAATAATAAAGGCAATAAAAAGGACAATAATAACTGCAATATCGGCCTACATAACGGCAAAAATAACTGCAATATTAACGGCAATAATAACTGCAATATTAACGGCAATAATAACTGCAATATTAACGGCAATAACGGCATTAATAACGGCAATAATAAATGCAATTATAATTGTAATAATATAGACAATAACTGCAATAATTATGGCAATAATAACCGTAATAATAAAGTCAATAACGGCAATAATAACTGCAATAATTAAGACAATAAAGGCGATAATAACTGCAATAATTACGGCAATATATACGACATTAATGTCAATAATATATGCAATAATTACGGCAATAATAATTGCAATAACAACGGCAATGATAACTACAATAATAACGGCCTTGAATAAAGCAATAATGAAGGCAATAACGGCAATAATATTGATAAAAACAACGGTAATAAGAACGGTAATAATTAAGGCAATAACGGCAAAAATATCTGCAATAATATTGGCAATTATAAAGGCAATAACTGCCTTAATAATGGCAATAACAACGGCAATAATAACGGTAATAATATACACAATATCGGCAATAGCAACTGCAATATTTACGGAAATAACGGCCTTAGCAACAGCAATAATAAAGGAATAATAACGGCAATAATAAAGAATATAACGGCAATAATAACTGCTATAATTACGGCAATAACGGCCTTAATAATGGCTATAATAAAGGCTGTAATAACGGTAATAATAATGGCAATAATAACGGCCTTAATAACTACAATAACGTTAATAATATCCGCAATAATGACGGCAATAATAATTGCAATAACGGTCTTAATAACGGCAATAATAAAGACAAAAAAGACAATAATAACTGCTTATAATTACGGCTATAACGGCCTTAATAATGGCAATAATAAAGGCAATAACGGCAATAATAATAGCAATAACAACGGCAATGAGTGGGCCAATTATAATTGCAATAATAACGGTAACAATAACGTTAATAATGTAGTAATAACGAGAATAAAAAGGCAATACCAAATGTTATAATAACGGCAATACTAAAGAGAATAACGAGAATAATAATGGCAATAACAACAGCAATAATAAAGACAATAACGGCAACAATAACTGCAATAATAATGGCAACAATAACGGCAATAACTGCCTTAATAATGGCAATAACAACGGCTATTATAAAGACAATACTAAAGACAATAGCGTCAATAATATTGGGATTAACAACGGCAATAATAACCGCAATAATACAGATATTAACGGCAATAATAACTGCTATAATTACGGCAATAACGGCCTTAATAAAGGTAATAATAAAGGCAATAATAACGGTTATAATAATGGCAATAATAACGGACTTAATAACGATAATAACGTCAATAATTACTGCAATATTAACGGCAATAACGGCCTTAATAACGGCAATAATAACTATAATAATAGGGACAATAAATGCAATAATAATGGCAATAACAACGGCAATAATAACTGCTATAATTAAGGCAATAACGCCTTAATAATGGCAATAATAAAGACAATAATAACGGCAATAATAAAGAAAATAACGGCAATAATAACGGCGATAATAACTGCAATAACGCCCATAATAATAGCAAAAATAAAGACAATAAAAAGGCCACTATTAACTGCAGTATCGGCCTACGTAACGGCAATAATAACTGCACTATTAACGGCAATAACGGAATTAATAACGGCAATGATAAATGCAATTATAACGGTAATAATAAAGACAGTTACGGCAATAATTATGGCAATAATAACCGAAATAATAAAGTCAATAACGGCAATAATAACAGCAATAATTATGACAATAAAGGCGATAATAACTGCAATAATTACGGCAATATATACGACATTAATGTCAATAATATATGCAATAATGACGGCAATAATAATTGCAATATCAACGGCAATGATAACTGCAATAATAACGGCAATAACAGCCTTGAATACAGCAAGAATAAAGGCAATAACGGCAATAATATTGATAAAAACAACGGTAATAGGAACGGTAATAATTAAGGCAATAACGGCAAAAATATCTGCAATAATAATGGCAATTATAACGCCAATAACTGCCTTAATAATGGCAATAACAACGGCAATAATAACGGTATTAATAAAGACAATAATGTCAATAATAACTGTTATAATAACGGCAATAACGGCCTTAATAAAGGCAATAATAACGATAATAATAACAACAATAAGTGCAATAATAACTGCAGTAAAATCGGCAATAATAATGGCAATAACTTCGACTATAATAAAGACAAATACGGCAGTAATAACTGTGATATTAAAGGCAATAAAGGCAATAAAAATGGCAATAACAACAGCATTATTAACGGCAATAATAAAGGCAATTATAACGGTAATAATAAATGCAATAACTGCAATAATTATGGCAACAATAACGGTAATAATAAAGGCGATAACGGCAATAATAACTGCAATAATAGTTGCTATATTAACGGCAATATCTTCAATAATAATGGCAATAATAAATACAATAATAATAGCAATAATAAGGCCAGTAATGACGGCAATATCGGGATACATAACAGCAATAATAAGGGTAATAATAACGGCAATAATAATGGCAATAACAACGGCAATGAGAGCGCCAATAATAATTGCAATAATAACCGCAACAATAACTTTAATAATGTAGTAATAACGAGAATAAAAAAGGTAATATCAACGGTTATAATTACGGCAATACTAAAGAGAATAACGGCACTAATAATGGCAATAACAACGGCAATAATAAAGACAATAACTGCTATAATAACTGCAATAATAATGGCAATTACTGCCTTAATAATGGCAATAACAACGGCAATTATAAAGACAATACAAAGACAATAGCGTCAATAATAATGGGAATAACAACGGCAATAGTAACCGCAATAATAACGACAATAACGTCAATAATAACTACTATAATTACGGCAATAACGGCCTTAATAATGGCAATAATAAAGGCAATAACAACGGTAATAATAAAGGCAATAATGACGGCATTAATGACGACAATAACGTTATTAATATCCGCAATAATAACGGCAATAATAACTGCAATAACGGCCGTAATAACAGCAAAAATAAAGTCAGTAAAAACAGTGATAATAACGATAATAAGGGCAATAAACTCTGCAATCATATCGGCAATAATAATAGCAATAACAACGGCAATAATAAAGACAATAACGTCATCAATACCTGTTATAATTACGGCAATAATGGCCTTAATAATGGCAATAATAAAGGCAATAATTACGGTAATAATAATGGCAATAATAACGGCCTTAATAACGACAATAACGTCAATAATATCCGCAACAATAACGGCAATAATAACTGCAATAACGGTCTTAATAACGGCAATAATAAAGGAAATAATAAAGGTAATAATAACGATAATAACGGCAATAATAACTGCAATAATAACGGCAATAATAACTGCAATAACGGTCTTAATAACGGCAATAATAATGGCAATATTAATAGCAATAACAACGGCAATAATAAAGACAATAACGTCAATAATAACTGTTATAATAACGGCAATAACTGCTTTAATAAAGGCAAAAATAAAGGCAATATTAACGCTAATAATAATCGGAATAAAAACGGCAATAATAAAGCCAATAACGTCAATAATAACTGCAATAATAACGGCAATAACGACCATAATAACAGCAATAATTAAGACAATAAAGGCGATAATATCTGCAATAATAACGGCAATATATACTACATTAATATCAATAATAAATTCAATAATTACGGCAGTAATAATGGCAATTACAACGGCAATGATAACTGCAATAATAACGGCAATAACGGCCTTGAATACGGCAATAATAAAGGCAATAACGGCAATAATATTGGCAAAAACAAAGGCAATAAGAACGGTAATAATAAAGGCAATATTGACGGCAATATTAAAGTCAAAAACGTAAATAACTTCAATAATAACGGCAATAATAAAGACAAGAACGACAATAATAACTGCTATAATTACGGCAATAACGTCGATAATCTCTGCAATAATAACGGCAATAATAATGGCAATAATAAAGACAATGACGTCAATAATAACTGTTATAATAACGGCAATAACGGCTTTAATAATGGCAATAATAATAGCAATAAAATGGCCAATAATAACTGCAATATCGGCCTACATAACGGCAATAATAACTGCAATATTAACGGCAATAATATCTGCAATATTAACGGCAATAACAACGGCAATAATAAGGGCAATAATAAAGGCAATAATAATGGCAATATCGACGACAATATTAAAGACAATAACGTCAATGATAACTTCAATAATAACGGCAATAATAACTGCAATAACGGTCTTAATAACGGCAAAAATAAAGGAAATAATAAAGGTAATAATAACGATAATAAGGGCAATAATAACTGCAATAATAACGGCAATAATAACGGCCTTAATAAAGAAAATAACGTCAATAATAACTGCAATAATAACGGCAATAATATACACAATATCGGCAATAGCAACTGCAATAATTACGGCAATAACGGCCTTAGCAACGGCAATAATAAAGAAATAATAACGGCAATAATAAAAGCAATAATAAAGGTAATAATAACGTTAATAAGTGCAATATTATCTGCAATAATAACGGCAATGACGTACGTAATAATGCCAATTATAAAGGAAATAATAACGTTAATAATAATGGCTATAATAACTGCAATAACGGCCTGAATAACAGCAAAAATAAAGGCAAAAATAACGGCAATAATAAAGACAATAACGTCAATAATAACTGTTATAATAACGGCAATAACGGCTTTAATAATGGCAATAATAAAGACAATAAAAAGGCCAGTAATGACTGCAATATCGGCCTACATAACGTCAATAATAACTGTTATAATAACGGCAATAACGGCTTTAATAATGGCAATAATAAAGGCAACAACGGCAATAATTATGGCAGTAATAACGGTAATAATAAAGGCAATAACGGCAATGATAACTACAATAATAACGCCAATAACGGCCTTGAAGACGGCAATAATAGAGGCAATAACGGCAATAATATTGGCAAAAACAACGGCTATAATAAAGGTAATAATAAAGGCAATATCGACGGCAATATTAAAGACAATAACCTCAATATTATCCGCAATAATAACTGCAATAACGGTCTTAATAACGGCAAAAATAAAGGCAATAAAAACGGTAATAATAACGTTAATAAGTGCAATAATATCTGCAATAATAACGGCAATGACGTACGTAATAATGCCAATTATAAAGGTAATAATAACGTTAATAATAATGGTTATAATAACTCCAATAAGGGCCTGAATAACAGCAAAAATAAAGGCAAAAATAACGGCAATAATAAACACAAAAACGACAATAATAACTACTATAATTACGGCAATATCGTCGATAATATCCGCAAAAATAACGGCAATAATAACTGCAATAACGGCCTTAATAGTGGCAATAATAAAGGCAATAGTAACGGTAATATTAATGGCAATAATAACGGCCTTAATGACGACAATAACGTTATTAATATCCGCAATAATAACGACAATAATAACAGCAATAACGGCCTTAATAACGGCAAAAATAGAGACAATAATAACGGTAATAATAACTATAATACGAGCAATAATCTCTGCAATAATAACGGCAATATAAATGGCAATAACAACGGCAATAACAAAGATAGAAACGTCAATAATAACTGTTATAATAACGGCAATAATGGCTTTAGTAATTGCATTAATATAGGGAATAATAACGCTAATAATAATCGGAATAAAAACGGCAATAATAAAGACAATAACGTCAATAATAACTGCAATAATAATGGCAATATAAACGTTATTAATGTCAATAATAAATGCAATTATTACGGTAATAATAATTGCAATAACAACAGCAATGATTACTGCAATAATAACGGTAATAACGGCCTTACTAACGGCAATAATACAGGCAATAATAACGGTAATAATAAAGGCAATAACGGCTATAATTATGGCTTTAACAACGTCAATAATAATTGCAATAATAACGGCAATAACGGCCTTACGACCGGAAATAATAAAGACAATATCGGCAATAATCACTCAATAATAACGGCAATGATAACTGCAATTATGGCCTTAATAACTGCAAAATACAGGCAATAATATCGGCAATATTTAAGAAATAACGGTAATAATAACGGCAATAATAATTGCAACAACAACGGCAACAATAAAGACAATAACGTCAATAATAATTGCAATAATAAAGTCAATAATAACTGCAATAACAACGGCAATAATAATGGCAATAACAACGGCATTATTAGCGGCAATAATAAAGAAAATAAAGGCAATAATAACTGCAATAACAACGGCAATAATAATGGCAATAACCACGGCATTATTAGCGGCAATAATAAAGAAAATAAAGGCAATAATAACTGCAATAATAACGGTAATAATGACGATATTATTTGCAATAATAACTGCAATATAAAGGCAATAATAATGGCAATATCGACAGCAATAATAACGATAATAACCTCAATAATAACTGCAATAATAACGGCAATAATAACTGCAATAATAAAGGCAATAACGGCAATACTACCTGCAGTAATAATGGCAATAACAACGGCAATAATAAAAGCAATAATAACGGTAATAATAACGTTAATGAGTGCAATAATATCCGCAATAATAACGGCAATGACGTACGTAATAATGACAATTATGAAGGTAATAATAACGTTAATAATTATGGCTATAATAACTGCAATAACGGTCTGAATAACAGCAAAAATAAAGGCAATAATAATGGCAATAATAAATACAATAACGGCAATAATAACTGCTATAATTCGGCAATAACGGCCTTAATACCGGCAAAAATAAAGACAATAAAAACGGTAATAATAACGATAATAAGGGCAATAATCTCTGCACTAATAACGGCATTAATAATAGCAACAACTACGGCAATAATAAAGACAATAATGTCAATAATAACTGTTATAATAACGGCAATAACGGCTTTAATAATGGCAATAATAAAGGCAATAAAAAGGACAGTAATAACTGCAAAAGCGGCCCACATAACGGCAATAATAACTGCAATATTAACGGCAATAACGGCATTAATAACGGCTATAATAAAGGCAATTATAACGGTAATAATAAAGGCAATTACGGCAATAATATGACAATAATAACGGTAATAATAAAGGCGATAACGGCAGTAATAACTGCAATAATAGTTGCTATAATGACGGCAATATCTTCAATAATAATGGCAATAATAAAGAGAATAATAATAGCAATAATAAGACCAGTAATATCGGCAATATCGGGCTACATAACAGCAATAATGAGGGCAATAATAACGGTAATAATAAAGGCAATAACGGCTATAATAATGGCAATAACAACGGCAATGAGAACGCCAATAGTAATTGCAATAATAACGGACTTAATAACGACAATAACGTCAATAATTACTGCAATATTAACGGAAATACGGCCTTAATAACGGCAATAATAACGATAATAATAGGAACAATAAGGGCAATAATATCTGCAATAAAAACGGCAATAATAATGGCAATAACGTCGATAATAATAAAGACAAAGACGGCAATAATAACTGCGATATTAAAGGTAATAAATGCAATAATAATGGCAATAACAACGGCCATAATAACTGCTATAATTAAGGCAATAACGGCCTTAATAATGGCAATAATAAAGACAATAATAACGGCAATAATATCGGCAATAATAACTGCAATAACGCCCATAATAATGGCAAAAATAAAGACAATAAAAACGGTAATAATAACGATAATAAGGGCAATAATCTCTGCAATAATAACAGCAATAATAATAGCAATAACAACGGCAATAATAAAGACAATAACGTCAATAACAACTGTTATAATAACGGCAATAACGGCTTTAATAAAGGAAAAAATAAAGGCAATATTAACGCTAATAATAATCGGAATAAAAACGTCAGTAATAAAGCCAATAACGTCAATAATAACTGCAATAATAACGGCAATAACGACCATAATAACGGCAATAATTAAGACAATAGAGGCAATAATAACTGCAATAATAACGGCAATATAAACGACATTAATGTCAATAATAAATGCAATAATTACCGCAATAATAATTGCAATAACAACGACAATGATAACGTAAATAATAACTGTTATAATAACGGCAATAACGGCTTTAATAATGGCAATAATAAAGGCAAAAACGGCAATAATTATGGCAATAATAACAGTAATAATAAAGGCAATAACGGCAATGTAACTGCAATAAAAACGGTAATAACGACGATAATAACGGCAATTATTAAGACAATAAAGTCATTAATAACTGCAATAATAACGGCAATATAAACGACATTAATGTCAATAATAAATGCAATAATTACGGCAATAAAGGCCTTAATAATGGCAATAATAAAGGCAATAATAACTGTAATAATAATGGCAATAATAACGGCCATAGTAACGACAACAACGTCAATAATATCCGCAATAATAACGGCATTAATAACTGCAATAACGGCCTTAATAATGGCAAAAATAAAGACTATAAAAACGGTAATAATAACGATAATAAGGGCAATAATCTCTGCAATAAAAACGGCATTAATAATAGCAATAACAACGGCAATAATAAAGACAATAACGTCAATAATAACTGTTATAATAACGGCAATAACGGCTTTAATAATTGCAATAATAATAGCAATAAAAAGGACAATAATAACTGCAATATCGGCCTACATAACGGCAATAATAACTGCAATATTAACGGCAATAACTGCATTAATAACGGCAATAATAAAGGCAATTTTAACGGTAATAATAAAGGCAATAACGGCAATAATAACTTCAATAATGGTTCCTATAATAACAGGAATATCTTCAATAATAATGGCAATAATAAAGACAATAGTAATAGAAGTAATAAGACCATAATATCGGCAATTTCGTTCTACATAACAGCAATAATAAGGACAATAATAACGGTAATAATAAAGGCAATAACGGCATTAATAATGGCAAATACAACGGCAATGAGAGCGCCAATAATAATAGCAATAATAACGGACTTAATAACGACAATAACGTCAATAATAACTGCTATAATTACGGCAATAACGGCCTTAATAAAGGCAATAATAAAGACAATAATAACGCTTACAATAATGGCAATAATAACGGACTTAGTAACGACAATAACGTCAATAATTACTGCAATATTAACGGCAATTACGGCAATAATAACGATAATAATAGGGACAATAAAGGCAATAATAACTGCAATAAAAACGGCAATAATAATGTCAATAACGTCGACAATAATAAAGACAAAGACGGCAATAATAACTGCGATATTAAAGGCAATAAATGCAATAATAATGGCAATAACAACGGCAATAATAACTGCTATAATTAAGGCAATAACGGCCTTAATAATGGCAATAATAAAGACAATAGTAATAGAAATAATAAGGCCAGTAATATCGGCAATATCGTTCTACATAACAGCAATAATAAGGACAATAATAACGGTAATAATAAAGGCAATAACGGCATTAATAATAGCAATAACAACGGCAATGAGTGCGCCAATTATAATTGCAATAATAACGGTAACAATAACGTTAATAATGTAGTAATAACGAGAATGAAAAGGCAATAAGAATGTTATAATAACGGCAATACTAAAGAGAATAACGAGAATAATAATGGCAATAACAACAGCAATAATAAAGACAATAACGGCAACAATAACTGCAATAATAATGGCAACAATAACGGCAATAACTGCCTTAATAATGGCAATAACAACGGCTATTATAAAGACAATACTAAAGACAATAGCGTCAATAATATTGGGATTAACAACGGCAATAATAACCGCAATAATACAGACAATAACGGCAATAATAACTGCTATAATTACGGCAATAACGGCCTTAATAACGGCAATAATAACTATAATAATAGGGACAATAAAGGCAATAATAATGGCAATAACAACGGCAATAATAACTGCTATAATTAAGGCAATAACGCCTTAATAATGGCAATAATAAAGACAATAATAACGGCAATAATAAAGAAAATAACGGCAATAATAACGGCGATAATAACTGCAATAACGCCCATAATAATAGCAAAAATAAAGACAATAAAAAGGCCACTATTAACTGCAATATCGGCCTACGTAACGGCAATAATAACTGCACTATTAACGGCAATAACGGAATTAATAACGGCAATAATAAATGCAATTATAACGGTAATAATAAAGACAGTTACGGCAATAATTATGGCAATAATAACCGAAATAGTAAAGTCAATAACGGCAATAATAACAGCAATAATTAAGACAATAAAGGCGATAATAACTGCTATAATTACGGCAATATATACGACATTAATGTCAATAATATATGCAATAATGACGGCAATAATAATTGCAATATCAACGGCAATGATAACTGCAATAATAACGGCAATAACAGCCTTGAATACAGCAAGAATAAAGGCAATAACGGCAATAATATTGATAAAAACAACGGTAATAAGATCGGTAATAATTAAGGCAATAACGGCAAAAATATCTGCAATAATAATGGCAATTATAACGCCAATAACTGCCTTAATAATGGCAATAACAACGGCAATAATAACGGTATTAATAAAGACAATAATGTCAATAATAACTGTTATAATAACGGCAATAACGGCCTTAATAAAGGAAATAATAACGATAATAATAACGACAATAAGTGCAATAATAACTGCAGTAAAATCGGCAATAATAATGGCAATAACGTCGACTATAATAAAGACAAATACAATAACAACAGCATTATTAACGGCAATAATAAAGGCAATTATAACGGTAATAATAAATGCAATAACTGCAATAATTATGGCAACAATACGGTAATAATAAATGCGATAACGGCAATAATAACTGCAATAATAGTTGCTATATTAACGGCAATATCTTCAATAATAATGGCAATAATAAATACAATAATAATAGCAATAATAAGGCCAGTAATGACGGCAATATCGGGATACATAACAGCAATAATAAGGGTAATAATAACGGCAATAATAATGGCAATAACAACGGCAATGAGAGCGCCAATAATAATTGCAATAATAACCGCAACAATAACTTTAATAATGTAGTAATAACGAGAATAAAAAAGGTAATATCAACGGTTATAATTACGGCAATACTAAAGAGAATAACGGCACTAATAATGGCAATAACAACGGCAATAATAAAGACAATAACTGCTATAATAACTGCAATAATAATGGCAATTACTGCCTTAATAATGGCAATAACAACGGCAATTATAAAGACAATACAAAGACAATAGCGTCAATAATAATGGGAATAACAACGGCAATAGTAACCGCAATAATAACGACAATAACGTCAATAATAACTACTATAATTACGGCAATAACGGCCTTAATAATGGCAATAATAAAGGCAATAACAACGGCATTAATGACGACAATAACGTTATTAATATCCGCAATAATAACGGCAATAATAACTGCAATAACGGCCGTAATAACAGCAAAAATAAAGTCAGTAAAAACAGTAATAATAACGATAATAAAGGCAATAATCTCTGAAATAATTACGGCAATTATAATAGCAATAATAACGGCAATAATAAAGACAATAACGTCAACAATAATTGTTACAATAACGGCAATTATAACGGAAATAACAACTGCAATTATAAAGACAATACTAAAGACAATAGCGTCAATAATAATGAGATTAACAAAGGCAATAGTAACCGCAATATTAAAGACAATAACGGCAATAATAACTGCTATAATTAAGGCAATAACTTTCTCAATAATGGCAATAATAAAGACAATTATAACGGCAATAATAAAGAAAATAACGGCAATAATAACGGCAATAATAACGGCAATAATAACTGCAATAACGCCCATAATAATGGCAAAAATAAAGACAATAAAAAGGGTAATAATAACGATTATAAGGGCAATAAACTCTGCAATCATATCGGCAATAATAATAGCAATAACAACGGCAATAATAAAGACAATAACGTCAATAATACCTGTTATAATTACGGCAATAACAGCTTTAATAATGGCAATAATAAAGGCAATAATAACGCTAACAATAATCGGAATAAAAACGGCAATAATAAAGACTTTAACGTCAATAAGAACTGCAGTAATAACGGCAATAACGACCACAATAACGGCAATAATTAAGACAATAAAGGCAATAATAACTGCAATAATAACGGCAATATAAACGACATTAATATCAATAATAACTGCAATAATAACGGCAATATAAACGACATTAATATGAATAATAAATGCAATAATTACGGCAATAATAATAGCAATAACAACGGCAATAATAAAGACAATAATGTCAATAATAACTGTTAAAATAACGGCAATAACGGTCTTGAATAGGGCAATATTAAAGGGAATAACTGCAATAATAATGGCAATAACAACGGCAATAATAAAGCCAATAACGTCAATAATAACTGCAACAATATCGGCAATAACGACCATAATAACAGCAATAATTAAGACAATAAAGGCGATAATATCTGCAATAATAACGACAATATATACTACATTAATATCAATAATAAATTCAATAATTACGGCAGTAATAATAGCAATTACAACGGCAATGATAACTGCACTAATAACGGCAATAACGGCCTTTAATACGGCAATAATAAAGGCAATGACGGCAATAATATTGGCAAAAACAAAGGCAATAAGAACGGTAATAATAAAGGCAATATTGACGCCAATATTTAAGTCAAAAACGTAAATAACTTCAATAATAACGGCAATAATAAAGACAAGAACGACAATAATAACTGCTATAATTACGGCAATAACGTCGATAATCTCTGCAATAATAACGGCAATAATAATGGCAATAACAACGGCAATAATAAAGACAATGACGTCAATAATAACTGTTATAATAACGGCAATAACGGCTTTAATAATGGCAATAATAATAGCAATAAAAAGGCCAATAACTGCAATATCGGCCTACATAACGGCAATAATAACTGCAATATTAACGGCAATAATATCTGCAATATTAACGGCAATAACAACGGCAATAATAACGGCAATAATAACTGCAATAACGATCTTAATAACGGCAAAAATAAAGGAAATAATAAAGGTAATAATAACGATAATAAGGGCAATAATAACTGCAATAAAAACGACAATAAAAATGGCAATAACGACGGCAATAATAAAGAATATAAAATCAATAATAACTGCAATACCGACATGAATAACAGCAAAAATAAAGGTCAAATCGACGGCGATAATAAAGACAATAACATCAAAAATAACTGCAATAATAACGGCAATAACAACGGCCATAATAATGGCAATAATAAAGGCAATAATAACGGTAATAATAATGGCAATAATAACGGCCTTAATAACGACAATAACGTCAATAAAATCCGCAATAATAACGGCAATAATAACTGCAATAACGGTCTTAATAACGGCAATAATAAAGGAAACAATAAAGGAATTAACAACGATAATAAGGGCAATAATAACCGCAATAAAAACGACAATAATAGTGGCAATAACGACGGCAATAAGAAAGAATATAAAATCAATAATAACTACTATAACGACATGAATAACAGCAAAAATAAACGCAATAACAGCGGCAATAATAAAGACAATAACATCAAAAATAACTGCAATAATAACGGCAATAACGGCCTTGAATACAGCAAAAACAAATGCAATAACGGCAATAATATTGGCAAAAACAACGGAAATAATAACTGCAATAACGGTCTTAAAAACGGCAATAATAAAGGAAATAATAAAGGTAATAATAACGATAAAAAGAGCAATACTAACTGCAATAAAAACGACAATAATAATGGCAATAACGACGGCAATATTAAAGAATATAAAATCAATAATAACTGCAATAACGACATGAATAACAGCAAAAATAAAGACAATAAAAACGGTAATAATAACTAAAATAGGGGCAATAACCTCTGCTATAATAACGGCAATAATAATAACAATAACAACGGCAATAATAAAGAATATAAAATCAATAATAACTGGAAAGTTAAGAAATAACGGCTTCAATAATGGCAATAATAAAGGCAATTTTAACGGTAATAACAAAGGCAATAACGGCAATAATAACTTCAATAATGGTTCCTATAATAACAGCAATATCTTCAATAATAATGGCAATAATAAAGACAATAGTAATGGAAATAATAAGGCCAGTAATATCGGCAATATCGTTCTACATAACAGCAATAATAAGGACAATAATAACGGTAATAATAAAGGCAATAACGGCATTAATAATGGCGATAACAACGGCAATGAGAGCGCCAATTATAATTGCAATAATGACGGCAACAATAACGTTAATAATGTAGCTATAATGAGAATAAAAAAGGCAATATCAACGGTTATAATAACGGCAATACTAAAGAGAATAACGGCAATAATAAGGCAATAACAACGGCAATAATAAAGACAATAACGGCAATAATAACCGCAATAATAATGGCCATAATAACGGCAATAACTGCCTTAATAATGGCAATAACTACGGCAATTGTAAAGACAATACTAAAGACAATAGCGTCAATAATAATGGGAATAATAACGGCAATAATAACCGCAATGATAAAGACAATAACGGCGATAATAGCTGCTATAATTACGGCAATAACGGCCTTAATAACGGCAATAATAACTATAATAATAGGGACAATAAGGGCAATAATACCTGCAATAAAAACGGCAATAATAATGGCAATAACGTCGACAGTAATAAAGACAAAGACGGCAATAATAACTGTGATATTAAAGACAGTAAATGCAATAATAATGGCAATAACAACGGCAATATTAACGGCAATATTAAAGGTAATAATAATGGCAATATCGACGGCAATATTAAAGACCATAACGTCAATAATAACTTCAATAATAACTGTAATAATAACGGCAATAACGACCATAATAACGGCAATAATTAAGACAATAAGGGCAATAATAACTGCAATAATAACGGCAATATAAACGACATTAATGTTAATAATAAATGCAATAATTACGGCAATAATAATTGCAATAACAACGGCAATGATAACTGCAATAATAACGGCAATAACGGCCTTAATAAAGGCAATAATTAAGGCAATAATAACGGTAATAACAATGGCAATAATAACGGCCTTAATAACGACAATAACGTCAATAATATCCGCAATAATAACTGTATTAATAACTGCATTAACGGCCTTATTAATGGAAAAAGTAAAGACAATAAAAACGGTAATAATAACTATAATAAGGGCAATAATCTCTGCTATAATAACGGCAATAATAATAGCAATAACAACGGCAACAATAAAGAATATAAAATCAATAATAACTGGAAAGTTAAGAAATAACGGCTTTAATAATGGCAATAATAAAGGCAATAATAACGCTAATAATAATCGAAATAAAAACGGCAATAATAAAGATAATAAGGTCAATAATAACTACAATAATTACGGTAATAACGACCATAATAACGGCAATAATTATGACAATAAATGCAATAATAACAGCAATAATGTTTGCAATAATAACGGCAATATCTTCAATAATAGTGGCAATAATAAAGACAACAATAATATCAATAATAAGGCCAGTAATAACGGCAATATCGGACTACATAACAGCAATTATAAGGGCAATAATAACGGTAATAACGGCCTTGAATACGGCAATAATAAAGGAATAATAACGGCAATAATAATGGCAATAACAACGGCAATTATAAAGACAATACTAGTCAATAGCGTCAATAATAAATGGAATAACAACGCCAATAGTAACCGCAATAATAAAGAAAATAACGACAATAATAACTGCTTCAATTACGGCAATAACGGCCTTAATAATGGCAATAATAAAGGCAATAATAACGGTAATAATAATGGCAATAATAACGGACTTAATAACGACAATAACGTCAATAATTGCTGCAATATTAACGGCAATAACAGCCTTAATAACGGCAATAATAACGATAATAATTACGACAATAAGGGCAATAATAACTGCAAAAAAACGGCAATAATAATTGCAATAATAACGGCAACAAAAACGTTAATAATGTAGCAATAACGAGAGTAAAATGCAATATCAACGGTTATAATAACGGCAATAATAAAGAAAATAACGGCAATAATAACGGCGATAATAACTGCAATAACGCCCATAATAATAGCAAAAATAAAGACAATAAAAAGGCCACTATTAACTGCAATATCGGCCTACGTAACGGCAATAATAACTGCACTATTAACGGCAATAACGGAATTAATAACGGCAATAATAAATGCAATTATAACGGTAATAATAAAGACAGTTACGGCAATAATTATGGCAATAATAACCGAAATAATAAAGTCAATAACGGCAATAATAACAGCAATAATTAAGACAATAAAGGCGATAATAACTGCAATAATTACGGCAATATATACGACATTAATGTCAATAATATATGCAATAATGACGGCAATAATAATTGCAATATCAACGGCAATGATAACTGCAATAATAACGGCAATAACAGCCTTGAATACAGCAAGAATAAAGGCAATAACGGCAATAATATTGATAAAAACAACGGTAATAGGAACGGTAATAATTAAGGCAATAACGGCAAAAATATCTGCAATAATAATGGCAATTATAACGCCAATAACTGCCTTAATAATGGCAATAACAACGGCAATAATAACGGTATTAATAAAGACAATAATGTCAATAATAACTGTTATAATAACGGCAATAACGGCCTTAATAAAGGAAATAATAACGATAATAATAACGACAATAAGTGCAATAATAACTGCAGTAAAATCGGCAATAATAATGGCAATAACGTCGACTATAATAAAGACAAATACAATAACAACAGCATTATTAACGGCAATAATAAAGGCAATTATAACGGTAATAATAAATGCAATAACTGCAATAATTATGGCAACAATACGGTAATAATAAATGCGATAACGGCAATAATAACTGCAATAATAGTTGCTATATTAACGGCAATATCTTCAATAATAATGGCAATAATAAATACAATAATAATAGCAATAATAAGGCCAGTAATGACGGCAATATCGGGATACATAACAGCAATAATAAGGGTAATAATAACGGCAATAATAATGGCAATAACAACGGCAATGAGAGCGCCAATAATAATTGCAATAATAACGGCAACAATAACTTTAATAATGTAGTAATAACGAGAATAAAAAGGTAATATCAACGGTTATAATTACGGCAATACTAAAGAGAATAACGGCACTAATAATGGCAATAACAACGGCAATAATAAAGACAATAACTGCAATAATAACTGCAATAATAATGGCAATTACTGCCTTAATAATGGCAATAACAACGGCAATTATAAAGACAATACAAAGACAATAGCGTCAATAATAATGGGAATAACAACGGCAATATTAACCGCAATAATAACGACAATAACGTCAATAATAACTACTATAATTACGGCAATAACGGCCTTAATAATGGCAATAATAAAGGCAATAACAACGGCATTAATGACGACAATAACGTTATTAATATCCGCAATAATAACGGCAATAATAACTGCAATAACGGCCGTAATAACAGCAAAAATAAAGTCAGTAAAAACAGTAATAATAACGATAATAAAGGCAATAATCTCTGAAATAATTACGGCAATTATAATAGCAATAATAACGGCAATAATAAAGACAATAACGTCAACAATAATTGTTACAATAACGGCAATTATAACGGAAATAACAACTGCAATTATAAAGACAATACTAAAGACAATAGCGTCAATAATAATGAGATTAACAAAGGCAATAGTAACCGCAATATTAAAGACAATAACGGCAATAATAAAAGCTATAATTAAGGCAATAACTGTCTCAATAATGGCAATAATAAAGACAATTATAACGGCAATAATAAAGAAAATAACGGCAATAATAACGGCAATAATAACGGCAATAATAACTGCAATAACGCCCATAATAATGGCAAAAATAAAGACAATAAAAAGGGTAATAATAACGATTATAAGGGCAATAAACTCTGCAATCATATCGGCAATAATAATAGCAATAACAACGGCAATAATAAAGACAATAACGTCAATAATACCTGTTATAATTACGGCAATAACAGCTTTAATAATGGCAATAATAAAGGCAATAATAACGCTAACAATAATCGGAATAAAAACGGCAATAATAAAGACTTTAACGTCAATAAGAACTGCAGTAATAACGGCAATAACGACCACAATAACGGCAATAATTAAGACAATAAAGGCAATAATAACTGCAATAATAACGGCAATATAAACGACATTAATATCAATAATAACTGCAATAATAACGGCAATATAAACGACATTAATGTCAATAATAATAGCAATAACAACGGCAATAATAAAGACAATAATGTCAATAATAACTGTTATAATAACGGCAATAACGGTCTTGAATAGGGCAATATTAAAGGGAATAACTGCAATAATAATGGCAATACAACGGCAATAATAAAGCCAATAACGTCAATAATAACTGCAACAATATCGGCAATAACGACCATAATAACAGCAATAATTAAGACAATAAAGGCGATAATATCTGCAATAATAACGGCAATATATACTACATTAATATCAATAATAAATTCAATAATTACGGCAGTAATAATAGCAATTACAACGGCAATGATAACTGCAATAATAACGGCAATAACGGCCTTTAATACGGCAATAATAAAGGCAATGACGGCAATAATATTGGCAAAAACAAAGGCAATAAGAACGGTAATAATAAAGGCAATATTGACGCCAATATTTAAGTCAAAACGTAAATAACTTCAATAATAACGGCAATAATAAAGACAAGAACGACAATAATAACTGCTATAATTACGGCAATAACGTCGATAATCTCTGCAATAATAACGGCAATAATAATGGCAATAACAACGGCAATAATAAAGACAATGACGTCAATAATAACTGTTATAATAACGGCAATAACGGCTTTAATAATGGCAATAATAATAGCAATAAAAAGGCCAATAACTGCAATATCGGCCTACATAACGGCAATAATAACTGCAATATTAACGGCAATAATATCTGCAATATTAACGGCAATAACAACGGCAATAATAACGGCAATAATAACTGCAATAACGGCCTTAATAACGGCAAAAATAAAGGAAATAATAAAGGTAATAATAACGATAATAAGGGCAATAATAACTGCAATAAAACGACAATAATAATGGCAATAACGACGGCAATAATAAAGAATATAAAATCAATAATAACTGCAATACCGACATGAATAACAGCAAAAATAAAGGTCAAATCGACGGCGATAATAAAGACAATAACATCAAAAATAACTGCAATAATAACGGCAATTACGGCCATAATAATGGCAATAATAAAGGCAATAATAACGGTAATAATAATGGCAATAATAACGGCCTTAATAACGACAATAACGTCAATAATATCCGCAATAATAACGGCAATAATAACTGCAATAACGGCCTTAATAACGGCAATAATAAAGGAAACAATAAAGGAATTAACAACGATAATAAGGGCAATAATAACCGCAATAAAAACGACAATAATAGTGGCAATAACGACGGCAATAAGAAAGAATATAAAATCAATAATAACTACTATAACGACATGAATAACAGCAAAAATAAACGCAATAACAGCGGCAATAATAAAGACAATAACATCAAAAATAACTGCAATAATAACGGCAATAACGGCCTTGAATACAGCAAAAACAAATGCAATAACGGCAATAATATTGGCAAAAACAACGGAAATAATAACTGCAATAACGGTCTTAAAAACGGCAATAATAAAGGAAATAATAAAGGTAATAATAACGATAATAAGGGCAATACTAACTGCAATAAAAACGACAATAATAATGGCAATAACGACGGCAATATTAAAGAATATAAAATCAATAATAACTGCAATAACGACATGAATAACAGCAAAAATAAAGACAATAAAAACGGTAATAATAACTATAATAGGGGCAATAACCTCTGCTATAATAACGGCAATAATAATAACAATAACAACGGCAATAATAAAGAATATAAAATCAATAATAACTGGAAAGTTAAGAAATAACGGCTTCAATAATGGCAATAATAAAGGCAATTTTAACGGTAATAACAAAGGCAATAACGGCAATAATAACTTCAATAATGGTTCCTATAATAACAGCAATATCTTCAATAATAATGGCAATAATAAAGACAATAGTAATGGAAATAATAAGGCCAGTAATATCGGCAATATCGTTCTACATAACAGCAATAATAAGGACAATAATAACGGTAATAATAAAGGCAATAACGGCATTAATAATGGCGATAACAACGGCAATGAGAGCGCCAATTATAATTGCAATAATGACGGCAACAATAACGTTAATAATGTAGCTATAATGAGAATAAAAAAGGCAATATCAACGGTTATAATAACGGCAATACTAAAGAGAATAACGGCAATAATAAGGCAATAACAACGGCAATAATAAAGACAATAACGGCAATAATAACCGCAATAATAATGGCCATAATAACGGCAATAACTGCCTTAATAATGGCAATAACTACGGCAATTGTAAAGACAATACTAAAGACAATAGCGTCAATAATAATGGGAATAATAACGGCAATAATAACCGCAATAATAAAGACAATAACGGCGATAATAGCTGCTATAATTACGGCAATAACGGCCTTAATAACGGCAATAATAACTATAATAATAGGGACAATAAGGGCAATAATACCTGCAATAAAAACGGCAATAATAATGGCAATAACGTCGACAGTAATAAAGACAAAGACGGCAATAATAACTGTGATATTAAAGACAGTAAATGCAATAATAATGGCAATAACAACGGCAATATTAACGGCAATATTAAAGGTAATAATAATGGCAATATCGACGGCAATATTAAAGACCATAACGTCAATAATAACTTCAATAATAACTGTAATAATAACGGCAATAACGACCATAATAACGGCAATAATTAAGACAATAAGGGCAATAATAACTGCAATAATAACGGCAATATAAACGACATTAATGTCAAAATAAATGCAATAATTACGGCAATAATAATTGCAATAACAACGGCAATGATAACTGCAATAATAACGGCAATAACGGCCTTAATAATGGCAATAATTAAGGCAATAATAACGGTAATAACAATGGCAATAATAACGGCCTTAATAACGACAATAACGTCAATAATATCCGCAATAATAACGGTAATAATAACTGCAATAACGGCCTTAATGACCGCAAAAGTAAAGACAATAAAAACGGTAATAATAACTATAATAAGGGCAATAATCTCTGCTATAATAACGGCAATAATAATAGCAATAACAACGGCAACAATAAAGAATATAAAATCAATAATAACTGGAAAGTTAAGAAATAACGGCTTTAATAATGGCAATAATAAAGGCAATAATAACGCTAATAATAATCGAAATAAAAACGGCAATAATAAAGATAATAAGGTCAATAATAACTACAATAATTACGGTAATAACGACCATAATAACGGCAATAATTATGACAATAAATGCAATAATAACAGCAATAATGTTTGCAATAATAACGGCAATATCTTCAATAATAGTGGCAATAATAAAGACAATAATAATATCAATAATAAGGCCAGTAATAACGGCAATATCGGACTACATAACAGCAATAATAAGGGCAATA